>CM037878.1:200260892-200715426 GCA_021292165.1 Shinisaurus crocodilurus | reverse complement strand
CCCCATCAGAGTCCAGCTTTGGGAAGGTTTGATATTACTATATCAAGCACAGCCTATATTAAAAGTGACAGTTGCTTTGGGGCATGTGACTAGGTGGTGCAAACTAAGCAGTATGGCAACACTAGCTTCAGGACAGGGACTCTAGCTCATGGCAGAGCATATGCTTAGCATGCAAAAGCTCCTAGGTACCAGGGCTAGCGTCAAGGGTAGGCATGGTTGGGCACCTGCCAAGGACCACACCCCAGCAGGGGTCCACTGACAAGAGCCCCTTGGAGTTGCTCTTCAACTGGTTCCTCTTCGTCATTGCACTCTGCTTCTTCACCTGCCTCTCACTCTGGCCCAGGCAACTGTGGTGATGAGAAGGAGGAGCAGTAGATGCCACAGCCTACCTGCTCACTGACTCTCTGCCTCTCAAGCAAGCAAGTGGCAGCAAAGATGAGAAAGAAGACAAGGAGTAATAGCAGCTGGTGACAAGGGCCGTGAGAAGGTAGACTCTCTGAGGGAAGGGGCCCATTGTACGTGTCTTGCCAAGGGCCCTCAAGAACCTGGAGCCAGCACTGTCTGCTAGGGGTAAACCCTGGAATTTCCAACTGAAAGAATCAGGGGAGCCGGCGAGCCGCCAGTGATGTGCGTGATCTCTGCCTGGGACCCTTGAGAACCACGGCTAATCCGGGTAGGGAATACTGGGTTAGATGGACAAATAGGCTGACTTGGTCTAAGGCACCTTCCTATATTCCTGTGAATACTTTGGTTAGGGCATCGTAACAATGTTGCCACATGGTTTTCAATAAAAGTGAGCTTGTGATGCTTTTAAGGAAGATGATAGGCAAATCTCGGCTGCCCACTTTGTGTATGTCGTTAATTCTTTTCAGATTCTTTGGTCAATGTACGATATTCCAGTATACAAGTTGGATGTCGGAACACTAATCGAACAATATTTTAAAGTTGCAAATCATAGCAAGGCTTCTTACACACACACACACACACACGCACACACCTCATCTATCCTTTTAATGTGTGACCCTTTAAAAGTGTTCTGTTTTAGTACTTTGAAGATTTCTCCTGTCCTGTGCCGAAGCACATATCTAGTTGGACTAAGCAGAAGCATGACTACTTCTCCCAGGAGTCAGCTATTGCCACATTTCCATTACATACACTTTGGATAATGTTATGCTGCTGGCGTTCATTGGATTTGTCAGAATTTCAGGCAAATGATGAAATGTGTTTGCATGCTTTATCTTACAACATGGGGAAAACTATAATATATAATAGAGTAAATCAGAACGGGGTGTGTGGAGGGAATCCATTATGTTTTTTAAGGCACGATCCCATGCATGTTTAGACAAAGAAAAGTCCTACAACTCCCAGCCTTTCCCAGCCAGCACATGCTGGGAGTTGTAGGACTTTTTTCCCCTAGATAAACATGCATAGGATTGCACCCTTAATCTGCAAATCACATTCTAATATTTGACTGTTTGATTAGTATTCAGATTTTAATTTACTCTCATGTGAATCAATTAGGTTTCTCACCTCAGTGCATGTTAATATAAGCTCTTGTGTACATCTTCAGCAGAGCAATATTGCTTTGTTAAAGAAAAACCCTGAAGTGAAAGTTAATTTTTTTACTTTTTGCAGTCTATATATACAAATACATATGTATGTTTCTTTATGGTCAGGTTACCCTTGATATTTCCTTCAAAACTGAACTTAGCTTACTGTAGTAAATTAGTGGCTGTCTTGGGTAACCCCCCAAGAGCTAACGAGAGTAAGGTGCTTAATGAGACTATACTTAAGTTAATCTTAGCCCTTTCCAGAAAGCTGTAGCATACACTAAGTAGCAGTTGCTGAAAGGTGAAGGAAAATAAAGATGCATTTCAAGCCAGGAAGTATGCTTCTATGTCTTCTTTTCTGGTTTAAAGGTAAGCACCCCTCGTGCAGGTGGAAATTTCAGTTTGTCTTTTCTGCTACTTCTTACCATCAGGTGACCAGATGAATTTTCTTTAGATTAGACCCAGACATTTCTTTAGATTAGACCCAGACATTTACAGATTATGTTGCCAGAGGAAGGCTTATTTGTAATTATTGGGATGCTAATTGTCTTGCGTGTTTTACAAAATAACTGTATGTAAAGGCAAATAACATTTTAACACTTGAAATATTAACATTTCAAAAATAAGGGTTTTGAGGGAAAGGCAAGAATCTTACTGGCAAGGGCTATGATCAAAAGAACTGCTTAGACTCAAAACAAAGAGTTTACAATAGCCCAGTGGAATTGTTCACATTTTTTCTTTGAAAAAACTTCTTTTACTTTCAAAGAAGTTGCCATATAACTCCCTTTAGTTTGCCATGTAATGCATGCCTGAAGACCCTTGAGCTTGTGGCACTAGTTCCACAGTTCTTTGGTCCCTAGCCAAGGTCTAAGAAAATAATTATAAACAGAATGATAAAAACACTTAATTTCCAAAGGACTAACTTTAATATTTGCAGACATTAAAAGAAATCGATTTGGGGTCCATCCTGACCTTAATTCACCCCTTTGTGCTTGAATAATCGCAACGTTGGCTCTTAGTACAGGCTTTTGTAGATCTTGCTGCAAGTGTACATAAGTTGACATAGGGCCATCCACTTCACCTGGACTGTGCCAGCACGTGTGCTCTAGAGATCAACCGTTTAGCCTTTGAATAGTTGGATTATCAATCTCTGATTTTCATAAATGGCAGTGTTATTTAGTGTGGATGAATTCAATACAGAGAAAAATCTCTTATATCCAGTCTCTATCTTTCCTTACTGTGAACATTATGTTCCTTAATTATCTGACATCTTAACATTCTTTGCTTTGCTTCAATAGGGAAACCCTTTTTCTATGAACAAAGGTCATGGTCTTCCAAAGAATTTGGATGTGGAATTTTCCTGTGCTTATACTGATGCTTTTTCTATATTACTGTGACTCTAGCATTGCTGCATCTGGTTATCTGCATTTCTGACTGTTCTGTAGGATGCATGAATTACTACTCTGTGCTCATATTCCTAATCATACCTTCACCCATATTTCTTATTCCATCATCCATGGCTAAAGTACCCTCTACCACACACTTTCCCTAGCATGGTAATTTATTGTACTGATTTAACTTTCTTTAGAATTCTCATCAGTTCCTTTATGTAAAGATAATCACTTTAACTTAGCATCCCAAGAGGTATTGTCAGGTCATTCACATAAGCTGGGGGCAATTATCTTGTTCTTTGTAGTAACCTGCTTATAAGTTCTTTTCAAGTTGGCAAGGAGCTCAGAGAGGAATCCTTTCCCTGCTTTCTTCTTCAGATTAATCCTTTTCTTTATGGTGCTTTATTGATGCCATACATGAAATAATAGTATGTGCTGCCTAAGGATGTTTTTGCTCTTACTAGTATATGAGCAACATTCTGTATGAATATATGAAGTGCCAGGGCCAAATTAAAAGCCTGTGTGTTTGCGTGTGTGCGTGTGTGCGTGCAAGTGCCTAATAACATGTACTGTGCGTGGTGGGGGATGCAAAGGTTCAAAGGTTACCTTGAATTAAGCCCCAATGGGAGTCAATTCCTTCCAAGTAAGTCGATAGAAGAAAGAAATGAGCTGGCTTTGGGCAAGTATATATGAAGAGTATACAGCTAAAATGTGTTGCTTACGCAGTTTTGGGTTTATCTTTATAGACTTGAATACAGAACAGCAATGGAGTAGGAGGATGAGACCATCGATGAAACCAGCAACCTTAATGAACTGTGAACACTTGCCTGAATATTTATTTAATGAATGAATGAATGAATGAATATAAAATCTCCAGGCCCAAGTCTTGAAAATGCTGATTATTGCAAAATTCAGGGTGGAGGGGAATGAGAAAAATGTGGTTCTGACTAGGAATCCATACTCCTTTTTATAGTGCTTGGTGATACCAATAAGCTTTTGACACAGTTCACAGAAATGTGAAGATTGGTGTGTTGTTGTTTTTCAAACGGACTGGATATTATATCTATATATATCTATATCTATCTATCTATCTATCTATCTATCTATCCCACACCTTCAACATTTCCAGAGTGAATAGGTTGAGGAATTGGAAGAATGTACAGAGATAGGATGCTTTGCCAATTTTGTGTTTAGAAAAGAATGAGCAAAATACATGGCCTAGACCTTTAAACCTCCCAAATCTGTACTAATAAGATTTACCTGTGCAATCAAGGTCTAAGTGCAGTAACGTTATGATCTGTCATCTCATCAGCCTTTCAGTAGGGCTTGACCAAGTAAAATGTAACATGAATACACCCCAGTTAGATCCTGTTCACAGTTTCAGCACTGCTTGAGATACAGCGATGGAGAGAACTGAGGTGTCTGGAAAGTAGGAGTTAAAGCAAGAGCAGAGATCACCAACTTTTCCCTTCATCCCATCATATATATTATATGCTTTCTGCATAAGGAGATGATGATGATGATGATGATGATGATGATGATGATGATGATGATGATTTACAGTATTTGTATACCACTCCATATCAAGCAGATTCTGGAGCGGTGAACAGTAAAAAGACAAAAACAGATAAAAGAAACAAAAACTATACATTGAAAATAAACTAAAATTACACTGGTGGTTGAAGAGCAGAGAAGGCTTCCTGGAACAAGGAGGTCTTCAGCAGGCGCCGAAAGCAGCACAATGTCGGAG
The DNA here is from genome assembly GCA_021292165.1 of Shinisaurus crocodilurus. NCBI lineage: Eukaryota > Metazoa > Chordata > Lepidosauria > Squamata > Shinisauridae > Shinisaurus > Shinisaurus crocodilurus. The sequence continues at coordinate 200,710,735 of CM037878.1, read as the reverse complement.
CCTGCCTGACCTCCAGAGGCAGGGAGTTCCACAGAAATGGAGCCGCCACACTGAAGGCCCTTCCCTTGGTGGACTCCAATTGGGCCTAAGGTCCATGAGGAACCACCAGGAGCATGCCATCTGATGACCTCAGCGACCAAAAGCCAAGAGAGTGGGGGCCAATCATAGTTCTTGAGAGAGCACATTCCATCATTTTGGAGCAATAAAAAGAAAGCCCTTTTGTGAGTGTCTGCCAAATGGGCCTCTGCAGGTCATGGTGCCCTCAAAAGGCCCTCTCCTGCAGATCTTAGTATTTATTTACAGCATTTTTACCCCACTCTTCAGCCAGAAAAGGCTCCCAGAGTGGCTTACAAGGATTAATATTGGACAGTCCCTGCCCTCAGGCTTACAATCTAAAAGACATGACACGAAAGGAAAAGGGATTGGGAGGGAGGAAGAAGAAAGCAAAACTTAGGCACCAGTTCTTAGTTACAAGGTTCTTATAGTTTTCTTTTATCTTCTTTTTTTTTTCCTGGCAGGGAAGGGCAAAGCAAGCTCCCTGCAGCTTTGATGAAATGTAATCATATAAATAGCCCCATTGGGTCAAATGAGACTTTTTATTTGCTGTGTATATGTCTAAGGGCTTTCTTGGATCAAAGTGGTATACTGAATACATTCCTGGATCAACCACATTCTAAGGATTAATCACTGAGGAATCTGACACTGGTGCAGTGAACACTTAAAAAATGGAAATTGGGTATTTTGCAGTGGAGCGTACTTTAGCTTGGATTTACCAAACATTCAAGGTATCCACTATATCATAATCTGCTTACAACATACAGAGGCATCTGATTACATGAGGCAGAAATTGGTTGTTGTGTGTCTCCCCCCCCCCCTTTTGTTGGCGTGGCAGGCCGGGGTCATGAAGACTTTCTTCAAGGCTGGTAAGGGGGGGAATGCTTATATATGTAGGGAATGGGGTATTAGGGTGCGGGGTAGGGGTAGGGTGTGTGCTGTTGTGTTTTATTTCACTAATAGGGACCAGCAATTTAAGATGGACAAAGACTTGAGATGGTTTCAAATTTGAGAATTACTACTTTAAATGTTAAAGGCCTGGGTTCCATGTTGAAACGAAGACGGATTGAAGCACTCCTCAACAAGGATAAGGCGGATATTATATGTTTACAAGAAACTCACCAATCAAAGGAGGGGGTAAATGAATTAAAACTGCGATGGTCTATGACATATGAGAGAGCTTATGGTTCATCCAAGTCATGAGGGGTGGCAATTATTATTTCAAAGAAATGTGGTTTTAAGGTGACTAAGGTAAAGAAGGATGTTAAGGGAAGATTTATTATAATATTTGGATTATTGGGAGGTGAAGAATATATATTGGTTAATATGTATGCACCAAATGAAAATCAAGAAGAATTTTATCAAAAAGTGATTAAGGAAATGGGGGAGCCACAAAAGGGTTTGGTAATTATGGCTGGGGATTTTAATATGGTGATGGACAAAAATATTGATAAATCAAATCCGACAGAACAAGAGAAGAGAAATAATATAACGGTATTAAATAAAATAATTAATAAGGAAGGACTGGTTGATGTTTGGAGAGGGGTAAAGGGATTGGAAAGAGGGTATACGTACTATTCACCAGCCACGAATAACTTTTCTAGGATAGATTATATTTTTGTTTCCAAGTCCCTGATGTCAAGAGTGAGGAGTTCAGAAATAGGTGTTATAAAAGTTTCGGATCATGCTATAGTTAATATGGATATTAAAATAAAGAAGGATTATAGAGAAGCAAGGAGTTGGAGATTGAATTGTAAGATTTTACAGCATAAATATATTATAGCAAAGATAGAAAAGGAAATGCGAGAGACTTGGTTGCTTAATGATTCGGGAGTTTGTACTGAAGCTGTTGTTTGGGACACAATGAAGGCAGTGATGAGAGGGATAAGTATCAGGGAGGGTGTGATACTAAGGAAAAAACAAGAACAGTTTACTAAAAAGTTGGGGAGATTAGGGATTTGGAGATGAAGTTTTTGAAGGAAAGGGAGAACAAGGTCTTTGCTGAATTACAAGCTAAAAGGAAAGAGCTGGAAAAGAAAGATTTGGAAAAAGTTCAGAGAAACTTGATTTATTTGAAAAGAGAGTTTTTTGAAAATAGTAATAAGAATTCAAAAATGTTAGCAAGATCCACACAAAAAAAGAAAGAAAAAAGTATAGTTGGGGCAATTAAAGATAAAAAAGGGAAAGGACATAATTTAATGCAGGATAAATTAAAAATATTTTATGAATTTTATTCAGAATTGTATAAGGCTAGAGATTGTGCGGAAGAGAGGATTAATGAGTATATAGGAAAGCATTTTAAAATTAGACTAGTGGATGAAGATAGAGAAATTATGGAACAACCTTTTTCAGAACTGGAAATAGAATATGCAATAAATAAACTGAAAGAGGGTAAGACCCCTGGACTAGATGGTTTAGGGGCTGAAGTTTTTAAGAAAATGTTGGTTCCAAGACTAAAAAGGTTATTTAATGATATTTTTTTTGGAGGGGGGAGAGATCCCCTCTTCATGGAAGCAATCTAAGATTATTTTAATCCCGAAGCCAGAGAAGGACTTAATGGAGCCAGGTTAGACTCATTTCCTTAATAAATCAAGATGCAAAATTGATGACAGCAATATTAGCGAGAAGGATGAACAAGTTTATTACTAAATATGTTAGGATAGACCAATGTGGTTTTATGCAAGGAAGACAAATGGCAGATTTAACAAGAAGAGTTTTAAATATATATTTAATAAAGAAAAATAAATTGAGAGCAGGGGTAATAGCGTTAGATATTTTCAAAGCCTTTGATTGCGTGGAATGGCCAACATTAAAAGGTTTAATTAAAATTATGGGGTTTGGAGAAAGATTTAGAGGAGTAGTTAATCAATTGTATTCAAAAAATGTTTCATCAGTTGTAGTAAATGATGGTTTAACAGAGCAAATTTACCTAGGTCGAGGAACTCGACAAGGATGTCCCCTTTCGCCTATTTTGTTTGCATTAGTAATGGAGATTTTAGCAAATGTATTTAGAGAAGATAGAAATATAGGTGGGATAGGGATTAGGGAGAAGATAAAAATAAATCTTTTTGCAGATGATACTCTTTTCACAATCGAAAACCCTATGGAAAATATGGATAGAGTGGAGAATCATTTAAAGGAGTTCGGGGAAGTAACGGGGCTACAGATTAATTGGGATAAATCTAAATTTTTGTTGTTTAACTATAGTAAAAGAGAAGAGATTGAAATGTGTAAAAAAAAAAAGTAATTATAAGATTAATAATGTAATTAAATATTTAGGAATTGTAATTCCAAAAGATATAGATAAATTGGGAGACCAGAATTATAGGAAATTAAAGAATGAGGTAAAGAATAAAATAGAGGAGTATTAAAAAATTGGACTTTCCTGTTTTGGTAGAATTGCTTTGATTAAAATGAAGATTTTGCCAAAGATAAATTTTTTATTTCGGATGATACCAAGTGCGATATCAGATAAGGAACTTAAAGATTGGCAATCAATTATTAATACATATTGTAATGGAGGGAAAAAATCTAGGATTACTAAAACAAGATGGTATAAAGCACAAAAAGTAGGGGGTTTGGGTTTGCCGAATTTAAAATGGTATTATATAGCAAATCAATTAAGACATATAGAGGATATTATAGCACGCCCTAAAGAAATAATGTGGTTGGAGTTAGAAACATGTGAATTACGTAGTACTTTGGGGAATATTTTTTTTCCAAAAAAATAATAATAAATTGATAAAAAATATAGACAACCCTTTTCTAAGAAATTTGTTAATGATTTGGGGTACTATGAAGAGCATATTTATACCAGGGATATCTCCATTAACTCCGGTGGTAGCTCTTAAGGATTTTCCTGAAAACTTAAGATCAGAGCTGGAGGGTAAACTAAGAGAAGAAAGGGTTATTAGATTGTCCGATTGGGTGGAAAAGATGGGGGCTAGAGATCAAATAATGGAAATTGTTGGGAGAAGATTATCGTGGTTAAATTTATTACAGTTAGAACAGTGGTCGAAGAAATGGAAAAGGAAAACTGAGTACGAGAGAGATTTAACTAATTTTGAAAAGATGGTCATGTCTAGAGACGGCCTACCAGGTAATGCATCAACAAGAGGTATAACAAGGGATTTATATAGATTGATTCAAAAAGCAAAAGAACAAGAGGATCAGCTTAAGGCAGTATGGGATAATGAATTTGAAGAGGTGACCTCGAAGGTGGGGTTGAACAATATATGGGATAGACGGATTGTGAAAATGATGTCAATTAGGATAAAGGAAAATTTTTATAAACTAATTTGGAGATGGTATTTAACTCCAGTAAGATTAAATAGAATAGATAATAATTGTTCTGCATTATGTTGGAGAGGATGTCAGGAAAAAGGGACATATGCTCATATGTGGTGGAGTTGTAAAAATGTATTGGCGTTTTGGCGAGAGGTTTTTACAGAAATATCGAAAATTATTGGTACTAATTTAGAGGTCTGTCCAAAATTAGCATTGTTATCAATAACTGAGAAGCTTATTTGTGATCAAAATACGAAGGAGTTAATTGTAAACTTGTTAACTGCGGCCAGGCTAATGATAACGAGAAATTGGAAAGTACAACATGTTTTCCTAATAACAGACTGGTATAAGGAAGTTTGGGACATAGCCCTAAATGATAAACTAACTAGTAGTATCAAATGCAAAAAAGGATTGCTAAAGAAGAATAATTTTATGGAGATATGGAATCAATTACTAGATTATGTATTAATAAAGGGGAAGGGTAACATGCCTTGTCAGGATATGTTATATTTTTGGAATTTAGAATTTATTTGATCAAGAGCAGGGGTCCTCAAACTTTTTAAACAGGGGGCCAGTTCATTGTCCCTCAGACTGTTGGGGGGCCGGACTATAGTTTGAAAAAAATATGAACGAATGGATCAAGTAAAAAAAAAAGGACTCGGGTCCTTTTTTTTTTACTTGATAAAATGGAAGGTTATTATAAATTATTAATAAATTAATAATAAATTAATTTGCTGTCTAAAATTGAAATACATTAAAAAGGCATAGAAAGGCTTGATTTGCATACTGAACATATTTTTGTAGTGCAAAAAAAAACAACAGGAAAAAACAATACAATATTTATATTGTGTGATTTTAATTCAATTATTTTTTTTTATAAAAACATTACTATACTGCCTTTTGGCCCACAAGAGGGTCCCCTAAAGGTAATGTACTACTATTTAAAATATTGTTATATTTTTTTAAAAAATTGAGAGCATTTAACACAAATAAAACAAAGCCAAGCAGTCAAGATTAAAACACACCAAAAGCTTGGCAGAATAAAAATGTCTTGACCACCTGCCTGAAAGAGATCAGAGAGGGGGCCAATCTTCTCTGTTTTTATTCTTATTTTTAGATCTTGGTTTTAAAAAAAATTGAACTTGAACTTCAGTTTGAAAGGAAAGTGGGGTAAAAATATTCTAATGCTGCAATCCTGTTTCCTGGGAGTAATCCCGATTGAACTCAGTAGGGCTTACTTTTGAGTAGACATGTCTGAGCGCTGGGAAGTGGGGTGGGAGCCATCCGCTCGCCCAGAGCCCTGCAGGGCGGGTGGCAGCACCTGGGCCAGTGTCTCCTCCGGTGGAGGCGCGGCTGACCCGGCAGCGGGGCACGAGCTGCCCACCCGCCCGGAGCCCTTCAGGGCGGGCGGCAGCATCACGGCCAGCGTCGCCGCTGGAGGAGGTGCAGCTGAGCGCCGGGAAGTGGGACACGAGCCACCCGCCCGCCCGGAGCCCTGCAGGGCAGGCGGCAGCGCCTGGGCCAGTGTCTCCTCTGGTGGAGGCGCGGTTGACCCGGCGGCGGGGCACGAGCTGCCCACCCACGCGGAGCCCTGCAGGGCGGGCGGCAGCATCACGGCCAGCATCTCCACTGGAGGAGGCGCAGCTGAGCGCCGGAAGTGGGACATGAGCCGCCCGCCCGGAGCCCTGCAGGGCGGGCGGCAGCGTCACGGCCAGCGTCTCCACTGGAGGAGGCGCAGCTGAGCGCCGGGAAGTGGGACACGAGCCACCTGCCCGCCTGGAGCACCGAATGCTGCCGCCGCCAGCTCCCCCCCGGCTCCTACCTGGTCCTGCACACCGGAAGTGACGCGCCGAGACCAGCGCGGGCAGCGCGGCCGGCTCTCCGCAGAGAGCGAAGATTAATTTGTGAGCACGGGCGGGCGGCGGAGAGCCCGTGTGGACACCAGTGGGCAGCCGCTGGGCCGGATGGAAGGGCACGCTGGGCCGGATCGTAGTTTGAAGACCCCTGATCAAGAGGATAGAAGTATAGTACACGCTCTCAAACCAAGTTACTTGTAATCCAAGGTATTACTGTAATTGGTCCCTTGGAGGGTGGGGGGGAGTACTTCATGATTTATTGTATGTTGATTATGTTATATTTGTGTGATAATCTTGTATTTTGTTATATATATTTTTTGTTATAATTTGTTTTGAAAAATAAATAAAATATTTTTAAAAAAAAGAAAAAGAAAGAAATTGGTTGTTGTGTGTCCCGCATGTCAAATGCAGTGGCTACTGTCTCTGTTGGTCACACTTTAGTCCTGTAACTTAAGAGATTGGTTGGGTCAAAACATTTCATTCTGGCTTCCAGCTGCAGGAGACACTGCCTCACACAACCAAACAGAGTTTATGGGACACTTTCCAAAGTAGCCTCAGGATTTGGGGCAACCTTGGACATGGCACCCCCTGTGCTCCCTCCTAACCTGCAAGAGGTGGTACATGCAAATTGAGAATTCTCTTAGGCTGCATCTGGTCTTTGGAAATGGTAGCATTGTTAGCCAAGATTAGCAATGTTAGCGCTGGCCCTGGGCCCCCCAGCAAATGCATAACTCTTTCACCCTGGTTAAGCAAAAGTGAAATGGAAGCCTTTGAACGCCTCTCCTTAGTCACCTGGGAGGAGGGGAGGTGTGTGTGTGTGTGTGTGTGTGTGTGTGTGACCCTGAGGCTCACTGTGACTCAGTTTTGCTTGTTCACAATTACAGTTATTGACCTGGTTTGCACAATGAAACAGCAAACTGTGGGTTGTTTGGGAGTGAGTGAGGAAGTGTGCTGGCTCCCAACTGCTTGACTGCTTCTGGTGCCTATTGACGTACCTAATTTGTCCCTGTTTTGGCTTTTAGGGGATGCCTGGATAAAACTTCCTTCATGTCAGTTGTTAGCATTGTCTTTCCTCCGGGCTGAGTGTCAGCATCTCTGGGTTGTGGGGGGGGGGGGGAACAACCCAAGAGTGACAACCCAAGAACAAACCATGGGTTATAACTCAACCCAGAGTTCTGGGTTTGGACACTACAGAGAACCAGAAGTGGGCTAGTGGTTGGGAGTCAGTGTCTTCACTCGCTACCAAATAACACAGGCCTGTGGCTTATGCTGGCTCAGCTTGTCTGAGCGTGGAAAGCTAAGCAGGGTCAGGCCTGGTTATTACTTGGATGGGAGACCCCTCCTCTAGTTTCCTGTAGTGAGCAGGGGGTTGGACTCGATAGCCTTGTAGGCTCCTTCCAACTCTGTGATCTATGAAATCTATGAAACCCACGGTGAACAAACTGTGGGCTGCTCCCTTGTGCGAATTGGGTCATTGACTTGTATGCTGCCTTGAAAAAGTCAGCATGTTCCACTGAACAGAGGAACAATCTCTTCCGTCTGGCCCCTATCCCTGGTAAATCAGCATACCTATTTTGGCTTTTAGGGGATGCCTGGAAAAAACTTTGTTCCTGTGAGTTGTTAGCGTTGACATTCCTCAGGGTTGAGCTTGTTCCTCAGCACCTCTAAAAGTAAAATCTCTGGATGGAGGGATGGCGGCACCTTGGCTCTACTGCACACGTGGGCAAATGTGTGCCTGAATGCTAATGTGGAGCCGGCTGTTACACATGCTCAGGTATGTTTTGAACTGTTGATAACATATCAGATGATTGTTTCTTGTATACCTTAGCAGCCCAGCATATCTGGACTACAAGTGTGCTACAAGCACAGAGCAAAAAGTAAAAGTACACACACAGCCTCTGCTTAAATACCTCCCGGGAGCCCACCAGGGCCGGATTAAGATAGGGGCTGTGGGAGCGGCCGCTCCAGGCCCTTAACAGACAATCGGCCCGCAATTATAGGGACATGCGGCGATTTTTCCCCCTTCAGAGTTAGCTCTGATCGTTATCATTCAGCATAATTAATGATTTTTTCAAGATTAGAAAGGTGTTCTAAGCACATCTGCATTACAGGCTTGAGGCAAGACCTAGCAAGAACTGTTGTTCTCAAATTAGCATTTCAGTATCTTTGCATTTCAATCACTGTTACTACATTTCTTTGTGAGAACGTCTAGCACATGGGGGGCTTGCTAGGGTCTGTAATATTCAGATTTAGAAGGGACCTCTCTCTCCAGCCTCGAGCAAAATATCTTTCTGATTCGCAGCTCAATTGTTCAAATGCTAGTTTAACAACAACAACAAAAAAAGCAACAAGAACAACACAGTTATTCTTGGTCAAGCAAAGCTTCCTGGCTTTTTGTTGTGGCTGCTTTTTTTTTTTTTTAATAAATAATTTGGGGGAAATTCTGCAAGTTCTCCTTCTCCTTCTCCTTCTTTTCTGTAAAAGGGCTTTCCCTCTTTTGTGAGCCAAACTGAACGTAAGGGCTGTGTGTTTGTGGGTGTGGGTGTCTGCCTTTTGGGGGTGTTGATCCTCCTGCCACCTGCAAAATGTCACCTGCTTGGCTAATACTGTGTGTGTGTGTGTGTGTGTGTGTGTGTGTGCACATGCGCTTTCATGGGGAATTGTGTGGCATTTTAAGTTTTATTTTGAAAAACCCCAGAGAACAGAGTTCACCAAATATCCCTCTTGGATATTTTGGACTACAGTTCTCATTTGCCTCAGGCAGCATGGCCAGTGGCTGGGGAAGATGGTTTATGTTTATTTAAAAATGGTTGTTGTGAATGTTCTATTTATGTGAATGTGTCTGCCTTTTGGGGGTGTTGATCCTCCTGCCGCCTGCAAAATGTCACCTGCTTGGCTAATACTGTGTGTGTGTGTGTGTGTGTGTGTGCACGTGCACTTTCATGGGGAATTGTGTGGCATTTTAAGTTTTATTTTGAAAAACCCCAGAGAACAGAGTTCTCTGTGTGTGTGTGTGTGCACGTGGTGTGTGTGTGCTTGGCTAATACTGTGTGGTGTGTGTGTGTGTGTGTGCACGTGCGCTTTCATGGGGAATGTGTGGCATTTTAAGTTTTATTTGAAAAACCCAGAGAACAGAGTTCACCAAATATCCCTCTTGGATATTTGGACTACAGTTCTCATTTGCCTCAGGCAGCATGGCCAGTGGCTGGGGAAGATGGTTTATGTTTATTTAAAAATGGTTGTTGTGAATGTTCTATTTATGTGAATGTGTCTGCCTTTTGGGGGTGTTGATCCTCCTGCCTGCAAAATGTCACCTGCTTGGCTAATACTGTGTGTGTGTGTGTGTGTGTGTGTGCACGTGCGCTTTCATGGGGAATTGTGTGGCATTTTAAGTTTTATTTTGAAAAACCCAGAGAACAGAGTCTCTGTGTGTGTGTGTGTGCACGTGTGTGTGTGTGTGCTTGGCTAATATTGTGTGTGTGTGTGTGTGTGTGTGTGCACGTGCGCTTTCATGGGGAATTGTGTGGCATTTTAAGTTTTATTTTGAAAAACCCGAGAGAACAGAGTTCACCAAATATCCCTCTTGGATATTTTGGACTACAGTTCTCATTTGCCTCAGGCAGCATGGCCAGTGGCTGGGGAAGATGGGAGCTGGGGCCCCAAACATTTGGAAGGGCCCCGGTTGGGGAAGACTGCCCTAGAGGTTAAAAAACGTGGAGGTACTTATCATCAACGATATGTGATGAACGGTTTTATTGAGTTAACAAGCTTATTGTTTACAAAAAAAGAAATATTTTCAATATGTTTCTGTTTTGGCACTTTAATGGTAATTAAAATATTTAATTTGTTTTAATATAAAATTGCGTCTTCATTTTACTTATTTCCATAAAAAGGCCCACCAAAATCCTCAGCACCAGGCCCATAATGCTCTTAATCCGGCCCTGGAGCCCACCACCTCCCAAGACAGTCTATTCCACAGCCAAGCAGCTTTTACCTTTAAGAAGTTTCTCTGAACCGTTTAGCCGGAATTTGCTTCCCTGCAATTTCCACCTATTGGTTCTTCTAGGCTTGTCCTGTGGACCAACAGAGAGCAAGGGTGCTTCCAGAAGAGGCGTTTATTGAACAGTTGCCCCCCCTGCCTCAAACACCTTGCTTTTATCCTCTTTTCTTTCCCAGGCAAGGCACCGCAAGCTGGGAGGTGGACACTCTGCTGTGGCAGTGGGGTCACCTCAGACTGGCAATCCACTTAGTGGTGTAGCAGTGGTGTAAATTTTGAAGAGCAGGCCCTCATCACGACAGCCCCATTGGAGAGTCCAAAAATACAGGCAGCTGTGTTGATCCATCTCTCTCTCTCTCTCTCTCTCTCTCTCACACACACACACACACACACACCCGCAGGCGCACCCGCAGGCGCACGCAGCACATTATTTTGTAGGTCTTTTGTAAATCTAATGGATCTTAATTACACATTCAAGGCCAAGCCAGCCCCAAATACTTGGCATTACAATGGGGATAGCTCACACCAATACAGGGTTGCTGGGAAAATCCATCCTCCCCCAGCCACTGTGAGGATTGCAATTGCAACTAAACTCAGAAAGAACAGGGAAGCCTCAAGCTTGAGGGTGCTTCCACCCTGTGGACCCTGCCTCCCCTGCTCACATGCTCAGCCTTAAGACCCACTCCTCCTAGAACTCCACCTCCACTGCTTGGGTTGGCTCACTTGTTCAGCTTTTGGTCTGCTTTCTGCTTGAATTTATTTTTATTAGTTTCCGCCTGTTTAATTGGTTAGTTGTGTGTATCTTCTTTCTGTGTTTAATTGTTCTATTGTTTTTATCATTGCTGTTAGTAGCTCAGAATGCTCCATTTGAATTCAAAAAGTGGGATAATAGAAATTTCCAAATAAATAATGTATTTTTATGATTTTCTGCAGTGTAATTTGCACCATTTCCAGCAAGCAACAATAACTACATTTCTCTTCTATTCTTCTGCTATTTTCCTAGAATCTAAATCACTGTAGCAGACTGTAAGTGGCAGTAAACATTTATTATTTTTTTTAAAAAGTTGTTATCCAAGAAGTGCAGTGTGATATTTTGGTAGGATATGCTTCCTTGCAAAGATGCAACATGCTCCCTTTTGTCAAGAAAAAAAAGACCTTCATTTCTTTTTATATTTTTCTCATGTACATAATTTAAAACAAACACATTCAATGGTTTAAATGTTTTTTTAAAATAATCCATTTTTTCCTTTCCTTGTAGTTGAAAGCCCCTCCCCCATGTTATAAAGAGGAAATACTGAGTTAATTATACTTGTGGTAGACCCATTGAAATAAATGGTGGTTAAGTTAGTCATGACTAACTTATGTTCCATTGATTTCAATGGGTCTACTATAAGCATGACTAGGTCTGGGTCCAACCCACTTTTTCTAATGATACGTATACAAAGTTAACACACTTTTACTTTTAATTAATCTGGTATGTACACCTCAGTTCTCTCATCATGGTCATAGAACCTGCATTGCACAATTTCCCAGGTGTACAGAAGAGTGGATACAGTGCATGAAAGGGTAAGACTCTTGACCCATATCTAAAAATAAAGTAGCTCCTTTTAAAAAGGAAAGCACTTTTGTGTGATGTTAGATTATTACAATTGAATCAAGATTCATGTTTCAGATTAGAAACATGACTTTGTTATTGTATCTCTGTAGGGAAGCATCTGCTCCAGCTGTTTTTCTCTGGATATGTTCCAGGAACAGTTGGTACAGTACAGTCAGCACCATATATTCAGGGCACTGCTTCTCCCTTTTATTACTGGGAATGAGTACCCATAACTTTATGAGTGAATACAAACTTCCCTGAAATTATTCTCATAGTGCTCAACAGAAAGTGCTTTTGTTGTGATATTGAATTTAATTCTGCTCTGTTCAGAGCTGCTAAAATGTCCATGGCACCAAAAGGGAAATGTAATATTGTTTTATTATGTAATAGTTGTCTTTTATGAATTTCATAATTGCATAAGCATGCAATTCTATGTGTGTTTAGACAGGAAAAAGTCCTACAACTCCCAGCCTGCCCTAGCCAGCTGGGGCATGCTGGGAGTTGTAGGACCTTTCTCGGCCTAAACACACATAGGATTTCGCCCTAAATATTCCAAATACATAAGTGTAGAATAACGTAGACAGTCATGAAACTTGATAGAAAACTGGTCATTGGTTATGGGTACTGGAATGACAATCTTAATATAATGTCTAACCATTTCAAAAGTTTTCTTCAATCTAATTTGTAGAGTATATATGGTTTGTGAGTATATTTAAACTTACGTCCTAATTACTTGACACTAATGACATTGGGTTGGATTCGGATTTAGTTACACTTTGGGTAGACTTGTTGAAGTCAATGGGATTTCAGTTAGACTATGACTAACAAGTCCAATTGCTTTCAATGGGTCTTCTCGAGTACGACTAAGTCTGGATCCAACCCATAGTTGGAGATTTGTTAGTAATCACAACAATGGTTTTTTAAAAGGGTAAGGTAATTTGTGGGGTAAAACTGTTACTTGCGGTTTAAGTAAAAAAGCAGATTTCTGCAGGGTTTGGGTTTCAATGCATGTATATTTGTTAGTTAATTGGTGTCGGGGCAAACATTCTAGAGGTCAGAAGATAGAGGGCATTTAAGACCATCTGCCCGTAGGGCTATACTGTGCCATGGAGGCAATTATAAATTACTCAGGCTCAAACATCTGACCTATATTTCATAATCTAATTGAGGCACGTCCTCTAGATTTTAAACTGACGGGCTGTCAATGCTAAGCACATAACCTTACAACACCAAATTAGCCACTCTTCAGGTCCTGACCCCTTTTATCAGACTCTGGGATAATTTTAGCATTTATTCTGGCTGCGCTAGTCTCTCTGTGCACAATTTTGCTCTTTGTGTGGAAAAGCAGCCAGCCAAAGGAAACAGAATTGACTGAGAAAGTGTCGATTTGCCTGTGGTCTGCTTCCCTTGGCTAATTAGTGTGACTTGTGATTGGAACATGCATTTGGCTCTGCTACTGGATGTAACTAATTTATGCCACCAAACAGCGATCAGTTTTGATCAGACAGAAGGTTCTTGGTGAAGCTTTCTTCGCTGAAGCAACTTTCATCACCAGGAATTTTTTCCCCTCACGGAGCAGAGGGATCCATTTTATAAGCCTTCATGTGAACACTTTGCCCCCATTCAGGCTTCCCAGATCTGGCTTTGAGGACAGTTGCCCGTGTTCAAACAGGAAAATATACACCCTGAAAGATTTCCACAGTGCTTATGCGGCTGTGGTGTTCAGGAGCTGAAAGGAGATGCTCATGAGATTTCTCTCCCTTTTGGAGGCTTGTCCTGAGTTAAGTAGATGAACACCTCAAATATAATGGAAGACTAGGACACACAGCAGCCATGAAGCTAGACAAGAACTTTATTGTCTCTCTTTAAGGAGAACAGAACAGCAGCAGGAAACTCCTGACTCCACCCAGATACAACTAGGTCAAGTGCCACCTAGTGACTAAATTATATAATGACACTATTCACACAGGAAGGTGCATTTATCCCATGAGCTCTGCTCAAGATGCTCAAACCCCAGTCATGGCATGGGGCTGAGGAGGACGGGAAGAGTTTGCCCCCTCTCCCATTCTGCCCCCTGCTGTCCTTTACACTAAGAGGGCGACTATCCTTTTGCAGTTCAAAATAGCCTTTGGTGGCGGGGGGGTGTCAAATTGAGAGCAGTCCTCCCCTCACCCAACCCCAGGGCGACCCCGTGGGAGTTCTGTGTGTGCCCCCTTGAGTTCCATGATGGAAGAATGGTGAAATATACATGTAAATAACCCTTCCCTGCTCACACCTCTCTCCTCCCCTCCCTTAATTCCCTGTTCACCTTTTCTTCCCTCAGCCTCTCACCAGCTGTCTTTCTTCTCACCTGCACATCTCCTGTCAGAAATGTCTGACTATTGAACGATGCTACCTTTTTGAAATTAGGTAGCTTTCTGTCTGGAAGCATGCGGGATGTGGATTGAAAGCATTCCTTCCTCCTGGCTTCCCTTACTAAAAAGTTCAGTTCACTTCAGATTATCCGGCTGGTGCCCTTACAGTACATGCTCACGAATCTTAATGAAGGTAGAATCCCCAGTAAAATTGCCACTGATACCAGCTAGGCAGCTGGACTTGATACTTAAGATTCATTTGTACTTTGGAAACCTTTGTAGTTTGCAGTGACTGGCCACCATGTATTACTACAATTGTAAAAGTTCTGCTAAACTCTATCCTCCACTTCTTGAATATCATGGAAAAAATAACTCCGTATGACCCGAGGTCGACTGAATTGGAGACACCAGAAACTCTAAACTATTTCTGAGTTCATATCCTCCAGCACAGAGACATACGTGTGTGTATGTGTGTTTAAAAAGCAATCTAGCTTGTCTTATTTATAGCTCATGAAACGAAAAAGAAAAAAATCCATGCTTTCAGCCAAGGCTGCATAATATATATTTTGTCACTAACCTTAAAATGTATTCAGATTTGCAAGATACTAACAAAAATTGGGCTATAGAAGCACTAGTCAAAATGTCCATCCACACTAGTCAAAACGTCCATCCACACTTCTAGCACTAGTCAAAATGTCCATCTACACACACAAAATAACACACACACACACACACACACACACACACACACACCAAATCAGAGCCAGCACTAAGAATGCATTCTCTTGTTCCTCCTATCCAGCCCCTGTTTGGATATTTCTGATTGCCTGTGGTATTGTGACAACATCACTTTCTGGATGCGATTCCTGATTAGCTGGAGTCACTTGGGAAAAGAAAATGTCATGGGGGAACGGGTGGTGGTGGTGGGACCTGGTCATCATCATCATCAGGCGATCACTCGTGACCGAGTAAGATTGTCTTCCGGGATAAAAGGAGGAAATTCTAAAGAAGATTGTGTAGACTCTAGCGATGGGTCCGTAAGTGACTGTGGAGGCCAATTCTAGATCCACACAGCTTCCCACAGTGAGGACACAGGTTACCAGATAGAAGATGGTCCTGTAAAGGATTCATTTGACGTGCTTTTCGCTTAGCACGTTTCTCCCTTTCACCTTGCACTCGGGCTTCTTCAAAGTCCATGGAACCTTTGTGAAAGGCCAACCTCCATTTAGATCGTTCATGGGCCAGAGCTTCCCAGTTTTCGATGTTTATATTGCATTTTTTTAGATTAGCCTTATGAACATCTTTAAACCTCTTATATTGACCACCGATATTCCGCTTTCCATCCTTGAGTTGGGAGTAAAGTAACTGCTTTGGGAGACGGCAGTCAGGCATTCGAACAACATGACCGGTCCACTGAAGTTGGCGTTGAAGGATCATTTTTTCAATGCTAGTAGTCTTTGCTTCTTCCAGTACACTGACATTTGTTCGCCTATCTTCCCAAGTAATTTGCAGGATTTTCCGGAGGCAACGTTGATGAAACCTTTCAAGGAGGTGGAAGTGACGTTTATAGATAGTCCATGTTTCGCAGGCATACAATAAAGTTGGTAATACAATGGCTTCATAAACCAGTGTTTTGGTCTTCTTACAAATATCCCGATCCTCGAACACTCTATGTTTCATTCGAGAAAATGCGGCACTTGCGGAGCTCAGACGATGCTGGATTTCACTGTCGATGTTAGCTGTAACAGAAAGATAGCTGCCAAGATAGAGAAAATGATCGACATTTTCCAGTATTGTCCCGCCAAGCTGGATAGATGGCATCACCAAAGGATTGGCTTGCACTTGCTGATGAAGCACTTTGGTTTTTTTGATGTTAAGTGAGAGACCAAGTTTTTCGTATGCTTCTGCAAAAGCATTTAGGATAGTTTGGAGATCATCCTCTGAATGTGCAGAGACCACATTATCATCAGCATACTGAAGTTCCACAACGGAGGTTGTAATTACCTTACTTTTTGCTTTCAGCCTGCTGAGATTAAAAAGCTTTCCATCTGTTCGATATATAATTCCCACACCGGTGGGAAGTTTCCCCTTGACAAGATGTAAAACCATGGCGATGAAAATGGCAAATAATGTTGGGGCGATAACACATCCCTGTTTAACACCTGATCCCACTTTAAATGGAGCACCATGAGAGCCGTTGTTGTCCAAAACTGTTGCCGTCATGTTGTCATGGAGAAGTCGCAAGATATTCACAAATTTATTGGGGCATCCAATTTTCATAAGGATAGTCCAGAGAGCTGTACGATCTACAGTATCAAAGGCCTTAGCCAAATCAATAAATGCCATATAAAGGGGTTGATTTTGCTCCCGGCATTTTTCTTGGAGCTGACGTGCAGTAAAAATCATGTCTACTGTCCCTCTAGAGGGGCGGAAACCATATTGAGTTTCAGGGAGGATCTCTTCTGAAATAGATAGATTTCAGGGGGACCTGGTACTGGTACTGAAGCATTAGCAAGCAAGCAAGAGCTGTGAATTGTTAGAAATTGCAGTGAAAATGATGTACTGTTTTGAAGTGGGGGGGGGAGGTGTGTGTGTGTGTGTGTGTGTATATAACACTTAGTGACACTGAAAGTTCCCTTTTCATCTCGGAAATGTTAATGAGTGAAAATTCAGCACAGTCCTAATCTTGATGTCCAGCAATGAATTGCCCTTTACTAACAGTGTGTCTCAAAGAATCGGGCATATCACCAAGTTTACACATGTGTTTACACATTTTGTTTTCCCCTTCTTTTTTGTTTGCTTAGCATAACCTGAGCAGATTAAAACATTTCCCCCCGCCTTTCACGCAACACTGACTTTTATAGCAAACACGTGATAAGTAATTCAATTTATTGATCCAGTCAACAGATTTCACAATAAATTGTATGCATCAGTTAACATACAGACATAAAATTCAAAAACATCAAATATTTCTAGCCAAGTGATGAGAGTAAAATGGAACCAAGGTTACCTGTACCATTTCTGTAAGTGATGAACCCTGCTTCAACAAGTTTTATGTTAGCAATTTGTCCAAACTCCTGGTTGTTAATTATTTGTTGGACACCTTCGGACAACCTGGACAACCACACTATAACTAAAAATGAATTCAGTGGCACTCATTGTGGAATTGCTGGTTGTCTGAACCCACCTTCTCTTAGGCTGGCATTTTGTATTAGCCACTGTCTGCTGGACTCTGCAAAACAGGAGGTAATCATTTTTATAAAGCCTAGTAGGCGCTACCATAACTCAGACGAATAACAACAACCGAGGGGCATGAAATAAATAAAACGAGTATGAGAAGAATGGAAGGGAAATATATATACCCTGCCTTTTTTCCTGCAAGGAACGCTAGGTGGCTTACATATTCCTCCTCCTCTCCATTTTATCCTCACAACAACCCTGTGAGGTAGGTTAGGCTGAGAGTCGGTGACTGGCCCAAAGTCACCCAGTTTCATGGCTGAGCAGGGACTAGAACCTGGATCTCTCGAGTCCCAGCCCAACACTCTCACCACTACGCCATACTGGCTCTGCACAGAACTATGCCAATGCCATGTTTCCTCTTGAAAGTTCTTGACATTTTAAGGCCCACTGTGTGTGGTTTTCCATTCACCTTCCAACTCTATGATCTATGAATCTATCTATGATATAAATGTGGAAGCCCTACTTTCCTCTTCAGGGGAGCCCTGTGTGTGTGTTGGGGCTCTGGTGTCCCCAAGGAATTGCTGGATCAAGGCAACTGTTCATAGTTTGGAATGAGATAGGTACTAAAATTAGGCTAAGGAACTACAGGAAAGAGAGAAACATTTACAATCTAGATTCGGTGAACACTAGAAAGTTTGGACTGCACCTTCTGTAGCAAGAATGGGCAACTTCTGGCCCTCCAGCTGTTTTGGCCTACAACTCCCATCAGCCCTGTCCAATGGTATGGGATAATGGTCATTGTAGGCAAAAACAGGTGGAGGACCACAAGTTGCTCACCTCTGTTCCATAAAGAGTACAGCTGCTTCTTATTCTCCTGCTAATTGAATGGACACGGGTTTATGTGAAATACGTTTTGTTCTCTATTTGGTTTATGCCCACAGTTGGGCATCCAGCACACTGCAATACTTGGTGCTGAATGGCTGACCCTATGATTCCTTTTCATACCTTTTTTTTACCATTCATTTCAATACCTTGCAAGTCATTGCTTTAACTGTCGTTTTCGTCTTCTTTCTTCCCCATCCTGCATTATCTCTCCTGAACAGCCACACTGGCATTGTCACCTGCAGAGGTAGGTGCTTTACATTTCTTTTGTATGCTGTCCAAATACCTTTTGAGCATTATCCTGTGCTGACTTTCCCAGTGCTCTCTGAAGAGTGTGTAGCATTGGTATTTAAGCTTTCAACTTGTTCAGTCTCTGGGTGATTTCTGGTAAATATTTAAGAACACGTCCTACCGACGTTAGCACAGTTTCAGGATACACCCTGTTATCAAAGAAACAATATTACGAACTTGCTTTGGAGCAACCTTCCATCAACCTGGTGCTTTCCAGCTGTGTTGGACTGTAGCCCCCACCATTACCAGTCAGGCATTGTTTTGCAATGTCAGTACAGCGCGATTGTGTAAATTGATGGATACGCTGTACCAATTGGATCTTGCATCTATGGATCTGTAGCCCAGAGTGGCATGCTCCACCCCCACTCCCATATCCACACGTGCACATTTTTCTCAGCTTGCCTTCACAAGGTTCCCATGCGTGCAGGTTCTCATCTCACGCGTTCAAAAAAACAGTTTGGGAACTGGGAGAAACAGCTTTCTGAAATGCTACCACTATGTGAGCTACTTCCCTCCAGTTTTGCCTCTGGATTTCAATTCTGGGTTGTATCCTACTTAAGTACAATTCCACAAATTTGCATGTTCATATGCTTGTAACAACCAAGGGCTTACAATATTCTGATTTGTTTATCTGTTTTGTTCAGGCTTACGGTAGCATATCTAAAAATATTTGTCTTTCTGATGCCCAGGGAGAGGGAACCTGGTGCCCTCCAGATGCTTTGGACTACAACTTCCGCAATCCCTGACCGCTGGCCATGCTGACTGAGGCTGATGGGAGTTGTAGTTCAAAACATTTGGTGGGCACTAGGTCACTGTTCTCTTTGCAGAGAGTATTTGACTCTCTTCCCCATAAGGTACTCTATGCTGCCTGCAAAATTTATGTCATGGCTTAAACGACAGGGCTGCTTGTTCCTTTGGAATGAGGGTGCCTCATGTGGCCTGTTTGCCCCTTCCCTGCTGCTCTTAAGCTCTATCCAGTCATTCTCCTCTTGTGTAAGCTATACATGCATAGAGAGGGAGCAGGAATGAGTGAACTATCCGTAGAGGCTTCCCCCAAAATCTAAGAATCCCAGTTTTCCAGGGTTCTAAAATCTCAGGGAGAGCCTCCACAGAAACAGGAGGCTCTCCACTGCAGATAGTCACCCCGTCCCCACGTGTAGAAAGCTGTGGAGGCTGGTGGCTTCAGTGTCAATGGGGCTGTGGATCCACTCTGGATTTTACTCTGAACTTTAAAGGAGCCATCCATGGTGCTGAACCGCCCCCCCCCATAGGAGGTTCAGCACCATGAATAGCTCCTTAAAAGTTCAGAGTGAAATCCGGAGGGGATCCACAGCCACACTAACATTGGCGCCACCAGCCTCCGCTGGCAATGAGACTGGTGAGTGGGGCGGAGCCACCTCTCCCATGCCCTCCTCCTCACATGTAGAGCTTAAACACAAGAACAATAGATACCCCTCACCAGTCCGGGTAGAGTTGCTGACTCAGTCATACTGATTTCTATAACGTTTCCTGCTTTGCTTTCATGTTTTGTTCTTCACCTTGCTTTCAGAAGTTGTTGTGGGGGTTTTTGTGTTTAAAGTGGACCTGTCCTTGACTTGGCTCCAGTTCTGCCTTTAATTTATCCCCAGCCATCGGTATTGTTTTTTTGTGTGTGTGTGTGTGTGCGCGCTTTTCTTCCTCTCACAGCTGTGCCATCGAAGTGGCTTTATTGGGGATGGAACAGGGAGGATGCAACATAATACTTAAAATCTATATGGATTTTTTGTGGGTGTATGATGGAGAACTGCACATACATGACCCCAGCCAGTCTGTCCCTACTGTTATGCTGAGGCATATACTGTCGTACTAGTGGCTTGCCTAAAGCCGTTTAGTGGGATCATGGCTCAGGTGAGAGGTGAACCAGGGACTTCCCCTCTTCACGTTCTTAGCTTTTAAATGGCTAGAATCCCCAACAACTGTTTCTGCTGCTTTTAGCTCAAGGTGATCCAGAAGTTTGCACTGACTGTTCCAGTGGCTCTAATAGGACTTCGTGTGCTTAAAGTTCTCTGCATTCCATCTAATATGACCCTGTATCTCTTTATATATAGTGGTCAGTGACATCGTATTATCTTACATTTTTTGAGCAGTCATTCGTTTCCATGCAGTGTGTGCTACACATTGTCAAAAATGGTGGTGACATGGAATCATCGTGTAGCCCAATGCAACGGGTAGGGAGATGGAGAAACAAAACTCACATCAGTTTACTGTATGCATGTGCCATGTTGATGTTTCCTTCTGTATTCCGTTAGGATGACAGACTGGAGCACTGGCACAGTAAAGTCTGCAAATGTGATTGTCAGGGAAGCCCCAACTCTGTATGGTCCACTGGAACAAACAGTCTGGAATGCATGCCAGGTAAGGACTTTCATTTCTTTCTTTCTTTTGACTTACAGCCCGGCAAAGCCATTCCAAAGGACTCTGTTTAATCCACAGTTTAACCATGGGCTGTTGTTGGGTTGAAACTCTGGGTCGTTTAACTCTGAACAACCAAGAGTGCCAGGTTCGCATGTCTCAGCCAAATTTACACTTTTACAAAGCTGGATGTAAAGCCAAAGCAACGAGCACACGGGAAGTAGCGCAGTGGCTTGTTCCGTCGCGGCCACAGCTAACTATGGATTGTTTAACCCATAGTTATGTGCAAACCAGGTCAATGACAGTCACTTGACTCCAATATTTGCAAAGTTTTTCCTATATTAAATGTAGCAGGATTTTTTTAAAAAATGCTGACTATGGAATTTTGGCCCGCTTGCAAAATACCTAAAACCAAATAGCAGCGTAGCAAGAAACAGTTTTCACCTTCAAATGCCAGGAGATCAATATTATGGAGAAAAGATATATGGTTATAACAAGCTTATCTAGAGGGGAAAGCCATTTTAATGCCCAGTACACACGTATACTTTTAAGGTCAATGGTAACAGCATTAAATAATTTAACTGACTTGGCCTAACAGTTCCCAGACATCTGTTTGGTAATTCCTTTCTCTATGACAGTTTTCTCGAACAGAAGGTTACCTCTTAAGTATATTATGACTAAAGATTAGAGTTACTAAAAATACAACTCTCATTTCTAGTAAACATCGCGGCCCGCCACATTAGTGGTGATTGAGCCCGTTTTTACCTTTCATTGTTGTAACACTTGTGTTCATGCCATCACTGCAATTTCCATGATTTGGTGGCTTCAAAATAAGCCTTCAACAAAGAAATTGCAGCAGTTTGTAGCCTGCAGCATCCAGACAGAAGTGGCGTTTTACACCAATGGCAGCTCCATATGGGCACAGCCAGGCACCACTGCGACAGTGGCCTCTCATGGTCTGGAGGCAATTGTGCGTACCTTTTCTTAGAATCTTTTAGGTTGGTTAAATGATACAAGCATCATACCTGAAATGGAAAAGCAAAGCAGAGTACTGGAGTGTGAAATCAGAGACAAAAGTGCTCCGGGAAAGGGCAGGAGTAGGTAACAGTGGCACTTGGATTCTGTCTTTACTATTTATTGGGCATTTACAAGGAGCAGTGCTGATGGGCTTTTGCTGTTCACAGATTTGTGTATTTTTGTGTGTATACAACCCAGAGACTGCCCTTCCATGGTGCTAGACAAACAAAACTAGGATATGCATAACTACAACAGTCTACTGTACTCTGTCCTTTTAAAAGTTATTTTATGAAATCCCCCTTCACACTCCTCCCTCTCCCCTGCCCCACAAACATACGAAACAAAAACCCTGATCCCACAAAAAGCCCTAAAGAGACAAATCTTTTGTCCTTCTTTGGGATGCTTTATTGTGAGTGTAAAGGGGGAAATATCAAGTCGAGACACAAAATGTGGGGTAAATTAGGGCCACATTTATGAAATAATCAAAGATCTGCCTAGGGAGACGTGCGAGTGCTAACTAAAACCGGCCATTGACCGATAGGCAATATACAGGCAAAGCATCCAGCTCCAAGGGGTGGCGCTGTAACTCGCCACCCACCAGTTTTACACTGCAATGGTGCTGGGAGGCCTTCCCACAGTCATCCCACTCTCGGGGCTGCAAAACTCCAATTCAGGTGAGGTGAGGTGAGGTGGCCTCAAAGGCAAGCCTTATCTCCTTCATCTGAGCTGTCGCAGTGGTGCCTGGCTGTGCCCATACAGAGCTGCCATTGGTGTAAAACGCCACTTCTGTGTGGATGCTGCAGGCTACAAACTGCTGCAATTTCTATGGGCTTATTTTGAAGCCACCAAATCATGGAAATTGCAGTGATGGCAAAACTCTGATAGGGAACCTCAGGACAAGCCAATCACCTAAAAGGTGTCATAGGATGATTACCGAACCCTAACCTGCTGCCTAATTCCTGCACTCACCTGCCAAATGTGACCAAATTGAATTCAAACTGCATAAAACTCAGAAAACAAAAACCCAACCCTGGATCACAGTGTAGAGTAGGCGAAACACGCACATTGCCCCTTAAGCCAATGAGCCAGAATTCCTACTCGGCCCCCAAACAGGCGACCAGAGGAGCCTACACTGATACCAGGGAGGGAGCCACAAAAGAGAAGGAGGCTGAGGGTGTGGCCCCCAACCCTAATACTGAGCTTGGTGTCACACACCCCTTAAGCCTTATTGGGGGGCCAAGATCACCCGATGGTGGTCTCTCTCTCTCATCCCCCCACTCACAAACTTCTCCCCGCCCACAGCTGCGCGTGTTTGGTGGAAGGGAATTGTATTAGTAAAATGTAGTCTGCGTAGCACCCTCTGTAAGGGAGCCATTTGTCGGGTTCGCACATTACACTAAGCCACCCTGCAAATAAGCTACGCAGATGATCGGGCGTGCCGTGGTGGGTTGTTCTGTCCCCTCCTTCCCCTTTCAGTCCTCCGGCTCCAGCTCGAATCCACATCCTGCGATCCCTTGCTGCCTCACTCTGTCAGCAGCCTTTTTACTATTGGTCTGCTGTGCATTCGGGGCGTGTTTTGCCTTTGCCGGCTCCCATCGGAAAGTTTTCCCATCCCTCCCTTGCCCCCAGGGCTGGTGCAAGGCAGTTTGGTGCCCTAGGCAAGATCAGATATTTAGCGCCCCCCCTTCCCACTTGAACCCACTTGTACTGTTATTTTAAACTGTGTTTTTAAATTTGGTTTTTTAATTCTTAAACTATTTTGTATGTTTTAATTGTTTTTATGCATAAAGTATTGTGAACCGCCCAGAGAGCTTCAGCTGTGGGGCAGTATATAAATGAAATAAATAAATAAACCCTCCCTCCCTATTTCTGGCGCCCCCTTTAGCCCTGCACCCTAGGCGGCTGCCTAGCTGGCCTAATGGTAGCACCGGCCCTGCTTGCCCCCGTGCCTACCAATATCTGCCCGCGTTTCTAATAAAAACTGTAAACCATTTCATGCCCTTTTGTGTTATTTATTAGTGAGCCGCGACCTTCAGCTGCCTGTGCTGCTGGTTTCATTCATCCAGTCTCCCTCTTTCCCCCTCCCCTCTCTGAAGTGGCCCTGGTTCTCACCCCATATCCCCCTCTTCTGCTCTCCGACTCCCCGGGTAGCAGTTTCTGTAGCAGCAGACACTGCTCCCCCCCACCCCAGACTGACAGCGAAGCTGCTTTCGCTCACTCTCCCTCCTGTCTTTTTTGCATCAAACAGGGAAATCTGGTTGAGCACACACCGGTGAGCTTCCCCCACCCCACCCCACACACGCCCACCACATGGCCCAACTTCTTAAGCAGTTTTTCTACTGATGCCTCGCTCAACTCCCTCCCAGTACGCTACCCCTACAACCTTTCCAGCCTTTGTGTTGCAACTCCCCAAAAGATCTGTATTGAGAAACAATAATGTTTGGCCGCTTCTGTTGCCGCTGTAAAAACAACCAAAAACCTACTTTTCCTTTGGAAGGCACTATTAGGCCTTGCTTGTATGAGGGGTGCAGATGGGGTGGGCTGCTGGTTCTAAATGGGAAATGCAAGGAACTGGGCTACTGGCTCGTGGGGTGGGGTGCGGTTATAGTAAAGAAGGTTGGCTTTAAGAGACTGCGGAGTGGGGCTTCTGTGGGGAATACCATGCTTCAACAGATGCTTATAGGGAAGGGATGATTTTATTGGGTGGGGAGGCTACATTATTCCACATTATTCCTGCAGGTATAACATAGGCTGATGGGAAAGGCACTTCTGCACTTGTTGTAAGTCCTTCTTAGCGATGGTACACATGTGGGTAATGGGTCCAGATCCACTTGGAGATAGCTGAAGTGCTGAACGTATATTTCTAGCTTCCTCACGAGTCGCTGATTCGGATACTGGATTCAAGGGGGCTCATTTGCCCACCCATCGATGGCAACAGCATCGATTTTAGACCCTGGACCTGGTAGCTTGGGTTTGTCATGAAGGAGGATATCCCCACTTGACTCGCAAATGTGCAGGACGCAGTGAGTGGCAACAATCACAAATTGGTATGAAGTCTTCCTCCAAATCCAGAAGTGTGTAGAGTGAGCACCAAAAGCATGCTCCTATGGAGAGTCTAGCATGGCTGTGGCTGTATCGTAGCTAGCTAAAGTTTTTGTGTTTTGCCATCCTTGGACCTCGGTGCAATGCCATCAGCTGCAAAGGCCTGGTCTCAGAAAATGAGGGGGGTGCACAGGGAGGCTGCTTACCGTAGTGGGGGGACTGGTGAAGAATCTGCCCGTGTCTAGCTTGTCTGTCAAAGGCAAGTTCCAGAAGATAGCCGTGCCATGGCTTCATACACCAATTCGCCCAACGTGCGGATGCTGTTAGCTATTGTCCGAGTTGACCAGATAGCCAGTAGACGCTCACTGGCCCTTCTTCTGTATCCCTGCTCTTTCATTTCCTTGAAAAGGTTATGTGTGTGCGCTCCCTTGCCGCTTCAGTGGCACTGACCAAGTCCCTTACGAGTTGCACCTGGCTGGTTTTATGCTCGTTACGCTGATGTGCTACCCGTTCCTCTTCCTCTGCTGGCTCTGCCCTTGGTCCTCTGGGCTCTTTGGCTGCCAGTCTCAATTGTTGTTCTGGCTCCTTAGGCTGCACTTCTTCAGGTGCAGCCATGCCATCAGCCTCTTCCCACCCTGCCTCCTCTTTGGAAAAGCCAGCGAAGGAAGGGTTGCTTGGCTCTGTGAAGAGACATACGAAGTTGAGGGCTGGGGACAGTGACCATTCTCCCACCCTCACCGGAGACAGGTCAGGAAGAAGTGTCCCCTCAAGCTTGCTTTCCAGATCTTCCAGTGGTTCTCTGGTACTAGTGGGTGACTCCATCATCAGCATATCTAGATTGACGGTACTGTGTTGTGCTCACTGTTGCTGCTGCTCCTTCAGAGACAGGTGCCTGGGCTCTGCAGGTGGGAGAGTCCTGATGTCTTGAGAGCAGATCTCCATACCTTCTGCTTGGAGGTCCAGCTCCAACTGCATTTCCCTTGGGAAAGTACTCCAGACTGCTTCCCGAATGGCTGTGCCCAAGTCCCTACTTTTCTGCAGAGCATCTTGGAGTTCATGGCACATGGTTGCCGGCTTGTTTTCTTTTCTAGCAGCAGAAGGAAAATATGTTGGGCTGCTTATACTGGAGGAGTACGTTGTTGGTGAATTTGTCCCCAAAGGATGGGGGAGGCGGGCCAGTTCCTGAGGAAGCAAGGATAGACTACCTGAATGTACTGTTGGCTCAAATCACAATACTTTTGGGGACAGCCCAGGATCTCGGGGTCTTGAAATGCTTGCAGACGGGGCCCCGTGTGGCGTGTGCATACTGGAGATGGTTGTTTAATTTCACCCTTAAGAGAGTAGACCAGGGACAGGGAATGTATGGCTCTCCAGATGCTGTTGCACTGCAGCTCCCATCATACCTCTCCATTAGCTGTGCTGGCTGGGGCTGATGGTAGTTGCAGTTCCCCAACATCAGAAGGGCCATGTGTTCCCCAACCCTGGTGCAGATGGATCCAAAAAGCTCAACCTCTGTCTCATAAAATGTGTCCTTTTTTTTTTTTTTAACAAAACCGGCTTGTTTTTTTTTGTTATAGAATGTCCCTATCACAAGCCACTTGGTTTTGAGTCGGGAGCTGTTACTTCAGACCAGATAAGCTGCTCCAGTCCAGAACAGTACACTGGATGGTATACTTCATGGACTGCAAACAAGGCCCGGCTGAATGGGCAAGGTTTTGGGTAAGCTGCATGGTGTCTTAGCATTGCTGTCAACAAAGGATCAGCCAGAAGTTATATAAAACAAACTCTATATTTTATTAGAGAAACTTGCTCAACCACCTCTACTCCCATGTCCAGTCTGCTGTTTTTCTGAGTCAGTTGCTGTTCCCCTCAATCTGTGACTTCCCCTCTCTGTGTCATGGTGTTATTCCTCCTTTGGTCTTCTAATGTTCTTTCTTAACTCTACCTACATCAGGGGTGTAGAACCTCTTTCAGCCCGAGGGCCAAATTCAATTTCAGAGAAGCTCTCTGAGGCTGTATTCCAGTAGTAGGTGGGGCCAAACACACCAAAAAACCCTGCATGTTGCAGTTTAAAGCTCTTACTGCCAGTAGCTAAGCCTTAGGAGAGGCATTTCAACCTTTTAGAATGGGAAAATAAACATGCAGAAGCCAGGGAACTACCAAACTGTTGGTTTGGGACAAATTGTGGTTGGGGGAAAAGAGAAAAGGGTGTTACCATCTGGGGAACCCCAGAGGGCCAGTTGGGACCCTATGTGGGCCGGATTTGGCCTGCAGGCCTGAGATTCCTCATCCCTAGCCAGGGCTTGCCCAATACATTTTGCCAAGGTGAAAAACAAGATGGCGCCTCTCCCATTCCATGCACAAATGCCGACTGGACCGGCAGATGAATCTGTCTTCAACACTGATGATGGGGCAGCATCCTCCACTGTACCTGAAGGAAGCAGGCTAACTTTGAGGGAGCCACTTGGGGGGTGGCACGAGGGCAAGGGCCTATCCCCTTGTCTGAGCTGGGTTGGGGTTTTAGGGGTTGGTTTTAGGGGTGGGTCTCCCGCCTGATCGGTGGAAGCAGAGGGGCATGTGTTCATCTCAGGGAGATGATGGGGGGAGTTCCGGGGGGCAAAACATACCATTGTTGAGTGGCAGATGCTGGCAGAGTGCCAGGGGCAGGCCATGCCGATTAAGGGGAACAGGGGATCGATGCTTAATATCTATCCCTTGTTCCAGGCCTGCCCAGAGCCAAGAGATAACTGGGGGGTGGGGGTGGCTCCTTCCCCACTCTTCTGTTTGCTGCTGTGTAATGCCAGGTCCGTTACCCAAAAATCATCTGTAATCCATGACATGATCTTGGATGAGGGTGCGGACCTGGCATGTATTACAGAAACCTGGCTGGACGAGGCCACTGCTCCAACTCTGGCGGCCTTGTGTCCGGCTGGTTTCTCGTATGCCCAGCAGCCAAGGGTTGGGGGACGGGGACGGGGAGGGGGAGTGGCTGTTATCTACTGGGAGGCCTTGGTCCTTACCGGACTCCCTCTCCGGGAGACCAAGTTTATTGAGTGCATGTACTGGAGGTTGGGTCCAAAGGGCAGCCTGGGGATTCTGCTCGTGTACCGTCCACCCCGCTGCACGACAGACTCCCTGGCCGAGGTGCTGGAGGTGGTCTCCGATGTGCGTGTGTTGTCCCCCAGGCTAGTGGTGCTGGGGGACTTCAACGTGCATTCGGGGGCTTCCCTCACTGGGGCACCTCGGGACTTCATGGAGACCATGGCTTCCTGGGAGCTGCACCCTGTATTAACTGGAGCTACCCATGTAGCCGGTCATGCACTGGACTTGGTTTTTGTTTCTGGAGAGGGGGGAAATGATCTGGAAATCGGGGGTATATCCACCACCCCCTTGTCATGGTCAGATCACTATCTGGTGGGGTTGGATCTCTCGGTGCCACAACCCCTCTGCAGGGGTGAGGGACCTATTAGGATGGTCCGCCCCAGGCGTCTTATGGATCCGGATGGATTCCTGAACGCGCTTGGGGAATTGGAGCACACAAACGGTAGCTCGGTCGAGACCCTGGTGGACGACTGGAATGCTGCAATCACCAGGGCATTAGACCGAGTTGCCCCAAAGCGCCCTCTTCACCTAAACAGAGCTCGCGCGGCACCATGGTTCACTCCATCGCTGCGAGCTCTGAAACAAGAGGTGAGAAGGCTAGAGTGCCGATGGCGAAATTCCCGCTCCGAAGACGATCGAACATGGGTTAGAGCTGCATCTTCAGCCTACCGAGTGGCGGTGAAGGCAGCAAAAAAGAATTTCTATGCTGCCTCCATTGCGTCTGCGGAGTGCTGCCCCAGGAGGCTGTTCCAAGTGGTCCGGAGTCTGGTCGGTCCAGTCACTCTGGACCCACTGGAACAGTCAAAAGCCTCCTGTGAGGCTTTAGCGAAGCACTTCGCAGATAAAATTGATCGGATTAGGAGTGGGATATCGTACATCGTGGACACAGGGAGTGAGCGGGAGGAGGCCAATGGCAGACCGGTTTTGTGGGATCGGTTCCAGCTTCTTCCTTCTGATGGACAAGGTGCTTTCATCTGTGAGGCCGACCACCTGCTTGCTTGACCCTTGCCCATCCTGGCTCATTATGAGCTGTGGAGAGAGACTGGGTGAGGGGATCAAGGCGGTGGTGAATGCCTCCCTCGAGGAGGGAGTGATGCCATCAGCCCTCAAGGAGGCAGTAATAAGACCGCTTCTAAAGAAGCCCTCTTTGGATCTCCAGGATCTGAACAACTTCCGCCCAGTCTCCAATTTACCATTTCTGGGCAAGGTGATCGAGCGGGTGGTGGGTGCTCAGTTGATGGCACACTTGGATGAAGCTGATTATTTAGATCCGTGCCAGTCGGGCTTCAGGCCTGGACATGGGACAGAGACGGCCTTGGTCGCCTTGATAGGATGATATGAGGAGGGCTTTGGATAGGGGCGAATGCTCCTTTCTAGTCCTCCTCGATCTCTCAGCGGCTTTTGATACCGTTGACCACGGTATCCTCCTGGACCGCCTGGAGGGCTTGGGGTTGGGAGCCACTGTATTGCAGTGGTTCCGGTCCTTCCTCTCTGGAAGGTATCAGATGGTAGTTCTCGGGGAGGAGGCTTCGGACCCTCGGCTGCTCACTTGTGGAGTGCCGCAGGGTTCCATCCTCTCCCTGATGTTATTCAACATCTATCTCAAGCCGCTGGGAGCTATCATCAGGAGGTTTGGGGTGCGGTGTCATCAGTATGCGGATGACACGCAGCTCTACCTCTGTTTCAAGTCCTCACCGAGGTTGGCCATTGAGACCCTGTCCAAGTGCCTGGAGTCAGTGGCTGGCTGGATGGGAAGGAACATGCTGAAACTGAACCCCGACAAGACCGAGGTACTTCTGGTGGGGGACAAGGGGAGGTTAGGGGATGTTGACCTGGTGCTGAATGGGGTTCATCTACCCCTGAAGGACCAGGTCCGCAGCTTGGGGGTCATTCTAGACTCCCAGCTGTCCATGGAGGCTCAGGTGGCAGCTGTGAGCTGGGCGGCGCTGTATCAACTCCATCTGATACGGCAGCTGCGCTTCCTAATCACCTGCTCCCATCAGTGGTTCATGCCTTGGTCTCCTCTCGCCTAGACTACTGTAATGCGCTCTACGTGGGGTTACCCTTGAAGACGGTTCGGAAGGTTCAGCTGGTACAGAACGCGGCGGCTCGCCTGATTAAGGGCAGCCGCCAGCGTGATCACATCACGCCAGTGCTTAATGAGTTGCACTGGCTACCAGTTGCCGAGCCGAATTCAAGGTGTTGGTTTTGACCTTTAAAACCCTACACGGCTCCGGCCCAGTTTATCTCAAGGAGCGCCTCCAGCAACATCAAGTAGGCCGCTCAACAAGGTCTGCCACAGACGGCCTTCTTCTTATCCCATCAGCCAGAGCAGCCAGGCTGGTGGGGACTAGGAAGAGGGCCTTCTCTGTGGCGGCCCCCACATTATGGAACTTCCTCCCTAGTGACCTTCGCCATGCCCCCTCCGTGATGAGCTTCCGCCGTCCATTAAAAACATGGCTGTTCAGGCGGGAATATGGGGTGGGTTAGGATTTTAAAAGAGTTTTAATACTGTTTTAATTATTGTATTTTATTGTGTTGTTTTATTGTGTTGTTTTGGTTGTACATCGCCCAGGGTGGCCGGGTGGCCGGCCAGATGGGCGATTAATAAATATAAGAAATAAATAAATAAACTTAGGGGGTGCAGGACAGGCCTCATGGCATGCAGGTCTTTCTTCCTACACCTTGTTGCTGCCCGCCAGCATGTGCCACCTGAGGCGACTGCTTCACTCTGCCTATTGGTAGGGCTGGCCCTGCCCCTAACAGACATTGATGTACCTCGGGTGTTATACATAAATCAAACATTTCTCCTTAGCTTCATATTTTGCAAAGTTACAACACAGCAAATATGTCTGAGCACATGTTTACCATGTCACTGCCAACTTGCCAAGGTGCCCCAAATAGGTTGAGTTGTTGTAGCATCCTAGAATCAGTCCCACCTGGGAAGCTCATTTCATCCATCCACTAATGTTTGCCTTATAAAAGACATGCCCATGACTTGTCTGCCCTTTCTCCTGTAACTCTTACAGGTGTGCCTGGCTCTCTAAATACCAAGACACTAATCAGTGGCTGCAGATTGACCTGAAGGAAATCAAAGTCATTTCAGGGATACTCACACAGGGACGGTGTGATGCAGATGAATGGATGACAAAATACAGTGTGCAGTACAGGACTGATGAGAACTTGAACTGGGTCTATTACAAAGACCAGACAGGAAACAACCGGGTCAGTATGAGATGCATTTTTGTGAAGTTGCCACAGTATTTGCATCTACAGTAATACCTTGGATTACGAGCATAATTCGTTCCAGAACCGTGCTCGTAATCCAAAACACTCGTATATCAAAGCGAGTTTCCGCATAAGAAATAATGGAAACTCAGCAGGGAGCCGCGCTGCGCCGCGCCTCCACGGGGCTCCCTGCCAGGGAGCCGGCTTGCTTTGCCTTTAGACAGAGTATCTTAAAGCAGCTAATGAAAATTAGAGAGAGAGAGAAGGGGGAGAGAAGGAGAGAGATGTGGAGGATCAACAACCTGCAGAGTGAGCGGGCGGCTCCCTGCCCTTAGGCAAAGCAGTGGGAGACAACGGCCGAGCGAGGCGCTGGCAGAGCGTGTGGCTCGCATACCGGGTTACTCGCAATCCGAGGTATTACTGTATTCTCAATGGAGTGATATTCAGCTTCAAGATTAATAGCAGTATTCAGATAAAAAGCTAGTATTTATTGACTCCATTGCAAAACTTGGTACCCAAATTTGAGTCAATAATCACTATACCATTTTGTTAAACTGAACTGAGATGTGAGGGTGTGTGTGTTCAGATCTCCAATTTTCCCCTCTGAGGTCAGAGCGCTATCTCCAACCTTGGAGCTGGGAATCTGAACTATCCTGTGGTCCCTCAGACACTGTCTAGGATTACTCCCTAAGTAAGTAATTTAGTGGTAGGTATGTGGATCACACTTATTTGGAAAAACAATTTCCACACAGAGAGAGCCAGTGTGGCATAGTGGTGAGAGTGTTGGACTGGGACTCGGGAGATCCGGGTTCTAGTCCCCGCTCAGCCATGAAACTCACTGGGTGACTTTGGGCCAGTCACTGACTCTCAGCCTAACCTACCTCACAGGGTTGTTGTGAGGATAAAATGGAGAGGAGGAGGAGGATTGTGTAAGCCACCTTGGGTTCCTTGCAGGAAAAAAGGTGGGTATAAATATAATAAATAAATAAATAAAATTTATTTATTTATTTATTCATTATGTTTTAAATCCGCCTAATAAGAAGCATTCTCTGGGCAGATTACACACAATATGAAATAGAGTAGAGTGGCTTACGCTGGCTCAGCATGTCTGAGCGTGGAAAGCTAAGCAGGGTCAAGCCTGGTTGTTACTTGGATGGGAGACCCCTCCTCTAGTTTCCTGCATTGAGCAGGGGGTTGGACTCGATAGCCTTGTAGGCTCCTTCCAACTATATGATCTATGAAATCTAT
The DNA here is from genome assembly GCA_021292165.1 of Shinisaurus crocodilurus. Lineage (NCBI taxonomy): Eukaryota > Metazoa > Chordata > Lepidosauria > Squamata > Shinisauridae > Shinisaurus > Shinisaurus crocodilurus. Next base: position 200,678,209 of record CM037878.1, on the reverse strand, counting down.
GAGATCTATAAGAAGTAAAAGTTTTAAAGCATCTACTGAGTTGGAAATATAAGATTATTTTGCTGAGGAAAGAAGAGGGGAAAAGAGGGTGTAAAGACCAGAATGACATAGCACAACCCAGAGTACAGGTTGAGTATTGTCATTGAAATGTGGTTTGCTGTTACGTGCGAACCCTGCACTATGGATTAACTATGGGTTGTTAACCATGAACATTAAACCATAGTGAAGGGTTCGCAGGTAACAACAATGCATGATTCAACAACAACCTATACTCAATCCATACTCTCGGTTGTCGTTACATGAGAACCAGTGTCACGATGACTATGGATCTGTCTAGGCAGATGGATTTTCATACAATCCACTGTATGAGAAGGTGGCACAATCTATATTAAATACCATGTTAAGCCATTACTTTTTTTCCACCAAAAGTCCAGAATTGGGAAGTTCATAGTATGAATTTTCATAGTCTAGGATTTCTGGGCGAATTACCAAACTGTCTGATGTTGGCAGTTTGTTTAGCCAGTACTGCACTAGATGGATCAAGGGTCTCTTTCAATAGATAGCTTAGCATGTCATATTATCTTCTGCCTAGACATATTGGCAGTTCAGATAATAGTCCATAGGTGGGGAAAAAACATTTGTGTTTGCATTTATTTGATTACATTGGAGCAAAATTTGCATGTGATCTTAATGGTGAAAATGGACAAGAATAACAAAGGAGCACTTTTCACTTGTAAATATTTTTTACACTCTTGGGGTGCCAGTACATGCATGACGCTTACTCCTTCTTTATATTAGCAGGTGCTTCATATGTTTGACTAGCCATACTACATGCAGGGATGAGATTATATGGCCCAACAATCCTACTACTGTATAAACATAATTTAGCTATGGAGAGATAGATTTATCTCCCTGAGCTGAATTTAGGGACATGCACTGTGTAATTGGAAGTAATTTGCTTCTGGTGACAGAAACCAGCAGTAGCATCGCCTGGCAAATTAGTCACACAAAGTCATTTAAGTCAGTAAACTTGTTTCCAGCTTACTGACTGCAAAACTGAAGGGAAGGTTAAGACCTAGTCCTAGTTCCTTTCACAGGCCCCTGTATGATGAACTCACTCTCTTCTTTTTCTCTCCCCCCCCCCCCCCGCTCCCTCCTTTGGCTTTCTGTAGGTTTTCTATGGAAATTCAGACAGAGCGTCCTCTGTTCAGAACCTCCTGCGCCCACCCATTGTGTCCCGCTACATTCGATTAATACCACTTGGTTGGCACGTACGCATTGCTATCAGGATGGAGCTGCTGGAGTGCATGAATAAGTGTGCTTGATGCTAAACGTCAGCCCCACATTGCAAGGGAAGAGATGGGAGGCATTAGAAAGATGTGGAAGTTCAATGAATAAAATGAGTAGTTTCTTCATGTACATAGGGTAGGATCCCAGTGTATTATAAAAAGTATAAGCATTAGCCAACCATCTTCTGCTGTGATTTGGACCCTTTTTAATTCTGGCAGGTTTAATGGAATTCGGTATAAATAAATAAAGCAAACAAAAACCTAAGTTGAGATGGAATTTAGGCCTAGATAACTTTTCTGAATCCACAATCCACACTGCATTAAATTTCCCCCTCTCTTTAGCTCATTTTGGGGAGGAACTAAGGCATTTACCTGATTTTTCCCAAGCTTTCATGAATGCAAATGACCTATGCAAAAAGGGGGGAAATGAATTTCTTACTACAATTTTTTTTTAAAAAAAGTTTCTCATTGCAGCCTATCTGCATTTGCTGATGCTAATAGAACTTAACCATATTTAATACTTTTGCTAATTTAAGTTTTCCGATAGTTGTCCCCCAATAGATTGGGAATAGTTGAAATCTCCCAATAGATCAGGAAGTGTCCTGATGCTTGTAGATTCCTGGTACCCTACGATGCTTCCAAAAGGTATAGGACAACAGAGAGAACACATTAGGCAAGCCATTATTCCACTCCTATTTCAGCACGCTCTGCCCCATTATGAAGCACAGTAGTATTACTGCTTCTTGCAGGATACAGGCCTGTGGCTCATGCTGGCTCAGCTTGTCTGAGTGTGGAAAGCTAAGCAGGGTCAGGCCTGGTTGTTACTTAGATGGGAGACCCCTCCTCTAGTTTCCTGCATTGAGCAGGGGGTTGGACTCGATAGCCTTGTAGGCTCCTTCCAACTCTATGAAATCTATGAAAGATGTGTGTGTCAGTAGAGTTTGCTTCCATCCTGTATTACAGTCTTCCCCAACCTGGTGCCCTCCAGCTGTGTTGAGTACAACTCCCAGCATCTCCCAGCTAGAATAGCTGGCTGGGAGATGCTGGGAGTTGTGCTCCAACACAACTGGAGGGCACCATGTTGGGGAAGCCTGTTTTACTGGTACTCGAAGCAAGAGGCTTCCTTGTCCAATTGGATGGACCAATCCCAAATCCCTAGATTTAGGGTCAAATGATACGTTATTCACTTGTGCTAATATTTTGCCTGAAGGTTGGATTTTGTTTTGTTTTGTTGTGTTACCCAAAGCTCTTGTAGGAAGCTGCAAACCCTTCCCGGCTCTGGCCATTTTTCTTATCAAAATCGTCCATTGAAACTGCTTTTCATTTTGTGAAGAAAAAGCTACAAGTAAAAAAAATTCAGGAGACACACGGTATGCTTTGTTTTAATTTCCAGAGGAGCAGCTGTGTTAGTCTTTGACAGCAAAAACCATTATCATTAATGGCCCTATCATTAGGCACAGTGAGGCAGATGCCTCAGGCAGTCGATGCTGAGGAACAGGAAGCATCAGTGAGGTGTTAGAGGAGAGCGTTTTGTATGGCATGGGGCTTTCCCTGTGCTCCCTAAGTTAGCCTCCTGGCCTCAGGCATGGTGGAGGATGCAGTCTCTTTGCCATGTTGAATAAGATTGAATTGCCAGACTGATCAGCTTCTGTATGTGGAATGAGGGGTGCCACCTTGAACTTTGCCTCAGGTGGCAGTGGAATGTCTTGGGCTCGCCCTGGCAAAAACAAAGAGTCTTGTGGCACCTTAAAGGCTAATATATTTCTTAATAAATGTGTTAGCCTTTAAGGTGCCTCAAGTCTCAAGACTATCTTGTGATTTAAAGAACAACTTTTATTGATGAACTAGTTAATGTCATGCAGCTCTGCATGCCAGAGGTTGGTGAGGTGAGAAGGCACAAGTACAGGAATTATTTTACATACATAATGGGCACGAGAGAATTCAGATTCAGAAAGTGACTGGATCATCTCCATAGTCTTAATCTTTCAAGACCTGTCTTAGGTTTTCAAAGTCTTAACACAGAGCTGAGCACTTGCGGCCCTTCGGATGTTTTGGCCTACAACTCCCATCATGCCCCACCATTGGCTATGCTGGCTAGGACTGATGGGAAGTGTAGGCTAAAACATTTGGGGGGCCACAAGTTGCCCATCTCTGTCTTAACATTTGCAATACCAAATTTATCAAAAAGGTGCTAGATTTTTCAAATTTAGTTTAGATTTCCTATTATTATTATTATTATTATTATTATTATTATTATTATTATTATTATTATTATTAGGGTGGATCCAGACATAACCAACGGAGCTCCACTCACACTGACTGAAGGGAGAAATATAATTTTTGTCAATTGCTCCTCCCCGGAGCAGCCCCTTGTGCCCCCTAAAAATCTTCTCTGGAGCATCAAAGGTGGCATAGGGGAAAGGGGACATCAACTAAAATGTCCTCCACCCACTTTCCCCAAGGGGAAGCTTCTGCTAGATCTTGTTCTTTTCTGTGAATGGAAGGAGGCTTCCGTTCACAGAAGGGCAAGTCTGGATAAACCCATAAATATATATTTTTCACAATATATGCAAAAGATCAGTGAAAAAATGCATGTGGCTGAATAGAACGTTTGTGATCTAGAAGGTGCTAGAATGTTCTGATCTCTCTTTTTTTACAGTTTTAAAGATATTCCCATTTTATAAATTTTTAAAAATAGAAATCTTAATTTGTGTTTTCTTAACTGATTCAGTGGGTGTCCAAGCAATTACGTTGAAAATTATCACTATAGTTTGGGTGAAATTTAAATGTCATGTATACCTATAGAAGTGTGTAAATAATGAAAATCCTTTATTATATACATGTGTTAATCATAGATTCATCTTTTAAATGTAAGGTCTTTCAATTTAAAACTACACTCAGTAATAAAGCCAAAACTATTTTGATGATTTACTGAGTTGCTCTCCTTTGTCATGCTGGATTAACACTATGAACCAGTTCTTTTCTCATAATCCACTGTAACCAAATTTAGAGCTAAGAGCACTTAATCCCAATTGTTTCATGTTGGGTTGAAACCTAGAGCTTTTAACTTGAAAAATAATCCTCCGTGTGGTCAGTCACCTGACTTTAGTTAACAACATTATTAGCTATGGTCTTTGTTTGGAACTTGTGTGTAAGGCCAACCCATCTCTGTTGGAATCATCATTTTGCACTCTGCAGAACTGGGAAGTCATTATGTTACCAATGCCTGCATGGAACCTACCAGCTCCCTGGTAGGACTCTTAATACAGGCCTGCAGCAGTGTTTCCCCTAGCCCAGTGATGGCTGTAGTGGACGGGACCCCTTACTCCAAAGCCCACACCCTCAATGTGTACTTCGCTCTCACCAAGTGCCCCCTTGTATGGGTCACTTCAGACTTGAAGCTGTCTTCTTAAACTGCGTTAGCCGATTATGTGTCTTAGGTCTTCTATGTAGCTGTTCACCCACGTTTGTTTGTCTTTATTAAGAGCAGTTTGTTTTATTTGATTACTTGAAGCAGGGTGCCCCTCCGTTAATTCACTTCTTACTTTCCTGTCATCAGTCAGACTCTGGAGAATTAGAACTTTGAATAAAAAGATTGATTTATTGTTCTAACAAAGTCTCAAAACTGATATTCAACTCAGGCACAGATAACTTGGATTTTCAACAGTTAATTCAAACTTGTTCTTTGCTTAGATTCAGGTTAAAGGCAGGCAGATGTTATACAGTGCTCTTTGTATCAATTTGGCTTGGTTACTTGAAAGTTACAGTATCAGACCAGGGAACTTAACTGTCCCTCACACTAGTCCAGAGTTTCACCTTCTTCCTCAGACAGAAGGTCCTTCACTCCCTAAGTGGAGACTCCTGTGAATTGTTCTATACTAACACCTTCACGTTTGCTTTCTCACAACTTAGTTACTAGATTTCCTGTCTGAACTCTTCTCTTCAGTACCACCTTTCCCTACCTACGCTATTAACCTTCCACTCCCTCTCTCACTCCAACCCACTCTCTTCCCCAACTGACAACCAACAACCCTTAACTGCCAACTCCCTGGGGTTCTATGCTCTCCTTCAACCAGAGCCTCTGGAATGTTCAGGTTGGCCCCTCCCTGGGCTTCTGCCTGTCACTCCGCCACAATGGCGAACCTATGGCACAGGTGCCACAGCTGGCATGCAGGGACCTCTCTATGAGCACTTGAGCCATTGGTCACCAGATCACGAAAAGACTGTCCCCTTCTGCAAAACACTAATGATCTTGTTCTTTCTCACAGTGTGGAACAGAATGATTTTATTCTAGAATTCCTGTTACAGAATTCTTTTCTACATTGTTATCACAATTAAAAGATTTTGAAGAATGATGCACAGAGCATGGCTTGGATGTAAAGCCCTAACAGTTGACCTGAGTGCTGCATGTGTTGCTCTCAAACTAACGGAGTATGAGCCAAGGTTTGACTAATTATCAGCATGCATGCAATAGCAAAAATCACATTAATTGTGCAAAAGCATGCCCAATGCAAACTTTTACCTAATGCAGTGTTTGCAGTCCAAGACATAAAGTGTTTAAAATGTGTTAAGCACGTTTAGTTTTCTTGTTTATCTTGCTCATCCTAGTACAGGTTGACTTTTACTTTTACTAATCCGACACCTGTAGAAGCAGGGAAAGGACCCAGGATAAAGCTTGCCCCATACAATTTCAGTCTGGCATATAATCATATTACAAGTTGAGAATTCCTTATCCAAAAAATACATGTGCCTAATTATTTAAAAAGTTTGTATAAATTCCCTTCAGGCTATGTGTACAATGTTGATTTTTTTTCCCCCAACAAAAAACTGTTTGTATCATTGAAAGCTCTGTTATTGTGTTTTTCTTTTAAGACAAAAGATGTTAATTAGTTCGGACAATTGTATGAGTTGTTTTTCTAAAACTAAAACCTCGGTATTCAGGTTTAATTTCAGTGTTGGCACTTTGAAATAAATAAGTTGGTTTTGTGTTGCAGTTTGGGCACTCAGGCTCAAAAAGGTTCGCCATCACTGCCCTAGCCCATAGCAAGACAGGGAGGGGGAGACAGGAAGCTTGGTTGTACTTCAATGGACAGCGCATGGTTAATTCATTTAAAAAGTGAAGATAGCTGCATTTGCCCAAAGAAAAATTACAAAAGAAGAATGCTAAAATCTATATTAGTGCAATACCTCTTTTTGTGACTCAAAGGTCACAAGATAATGTGCAAGCTTACAAGTTCTTCAGAACTCTTCATCAGGCAAGATGGTAAACAAAGCAAAAAAGTGGGGGTGGGGAGGAAAAATGGCCGATGTTCATGTCCTGGAGTCTGCATTTGGTTACAGCCTTAAGACGGAATTGGGAGGGGGCTGGCTGCCGACATTCAAATTAACCTCTGCCATGTACTGAGATGGCTTCAATTACACCTGGGAGTCCAGCCTTGCTGGGAAGAAGAAACAAACCATCATAGATACCTTATATTTGACAATATAAAATCCAGCTGTTTACTCTGTCTGAAGACAGCCTTATCCACCTGACTTAATGAGAATGGGATGTATGGCAACAGATGGCTTTATGGCCCAACATGATTTTGGCAAGCCTGAGCTAGGTTTCATAGATTTCATAGATCATAGAGTTGGAAGGGGCCTACAAGGCCATCGAGTCCAACCCCCTGCTCAGTACAGGAAACTAGAGGAGGCGTCTCCCATCCAAGTAATAACCAGGCCTGACCCTGCTCAGCTTTCCACACTCTTTTACAGAGAACAGTCCTCTATCTGAAGGGCTGCCTTGTCCAATTCCAGTTTAAAGATAAAGAACCATAAGAATGGTTGCCCGTCAACAATTCGCACCTGGACAGCAGGCAGGCACAAGGTCACCTGGTTACAGTCTTCCACAGTAGAGTGAGATGTACTGCATTTCCATTTAAATAATAATTTCTAAATTTGCATACATACATATAAATTAGCAGATACAAACCACTGTTCTCTTTTGTCCTCTTTTTTGTGATGCACTTCTTAGGCTTACAGTCTGAAAAGCACTGTGCAAACTCAGAGATGTTCAGATTTTTAGTTCAGGTTTTTAAGGCAGCCAAATTTGTGTTGCCATGGTTCAGATTTCCCATGCAGTATTCCCCAAAGTGTTGCCATTTCTATATTTGGGATTGCATCTTATGTAATGCAGTTTGGGGTGTGCAATGTGGGGCTTAAAGCAGCAAAGAAATCTGCATCCATTTCAATGTAATGGAGGTGGCTGAAGCAAATTATTTGAAGGTGAGGCTCTCTCTGGCATCAAAGGTAATGAATAATGGATCCGATTCCTGGATTAGAAAGGCACTAATTTTTAAAGCTCCAGTAAGTGCAGCTTCCCTCAATATGCAATTTGAACCCATTAAATGTTAGTGTACCTTTGTAAGCTGCAGTTGGTGCTTTGATGTACATACTGACATCTCTGGAAAAGTAATTATATGTAAATTACTGAAAGACTATTCCTCTTGCTACTAAAATCTGACACTGAATTGGAGCAATCCTCAATTTAAGCTAAGCATTGCTGTTATTAATCACATTTGTTTGAGTGCAGTGTTTGCTACATTTTTGTCTAGACATTGACATTACCCTCTTATCAGCTAGCACACGGTAACCTTGACTGGATAGTAGTGGAGGCTCTTGTGATATTTCAAGCAGCCCATCCTTGGCCTAATTGAAACATGATCTAGGCATGCAAGAAAAACTTACCCAGGCATCGTTTAAAGTAGGTGGCTTCACATTAAAACTGAGCCCCTAAGCACTATTCCTGGGGCCTTAGCATGCCAGCACAGCCCCTTCCTCAGCCACAGATCCCAAGCATACCGCCATCACTGTGGTGGTTTCAAAGGAATAGTCAGGTAGGCCCAGGCTTTTTACCTTGCTCCCATCATGTTCAAATCAGGCCTAAACACCCTTTCATCATTATTCAAATAGGTAGCATCATTTTCACCCCAGGGAATTTTCACCCCGAGGACATGCGTTTCCCCAAATCCATTTATAGATACATAGGCAACATGTTCCTCAGATGTTCCTCAGGACTAAACTACACACTACATTAAATGCATAGCATGTAGCTGATCCTAACTTGTTCTACTGTAGTGTAGGACCACGGCATGCAGGTGTGTGTGGAGGGGTTAATCCTTCCCACCCAGGTGCCCCCCCCCAAATCACCCCATGTTTAAAGAAGAAAAACAAACCCATAATTGGCACCAATGGAGGGTTTGTTGCAGAAGGGGGCGAAATTTAGGGGGGGGTGAAGTGGCTGGATACTAAATGTAGCATGTAGAATCATAGAAAAGTAGAGTTGGAAGGAGCCTATAAGGCCATCGAGTCCAAGCCCCTGCTCAATGCAGGGGGTTGGACTAGTTCAGCCCTAAAGTCATCTTCGGCTGATTTGGGGAGAAAGTGAAAGTCAGTGGATAGAAATAAAAAGAGGCGCTGCTGGTTTCTAAAGAGAAGCATGTGCATTCTTATCAGAAGCATACACTTAAATACACAGCCTTATTCCCAATAGAGCTGGAATTAAGGTATCCAAATATAGAAAGAATGTTGCTGTAGGTAACCATGCTTTATTAATCTGGGCCAGCACAGAAGGGGCTGGTTTTGTCTCATTTCAAGTTAATAAATTGTTTAAGAGAACTTCTCTTTTGGCAAGGCAGTGGGATTTTTGCTCTTTACATAATAACAGGATGACAGCGACAGTTTTTCTAATGTTAACCAAATATGGCGTTTTCTGACACAATCTCCCGTGCTAGCTTTTGATTGATATTTTAAAAATCACCAGCACATCCTCCCTGCTTCTTTAGTATAATATGGAGAAGTCTTCTCCCCACTAACACATCTCTGTAATAAGATGTTCTATGCGCTATAAACTAGGTACTCAGTCCTGTATGTGTCTTGTTTAATCATCTTATTTAGAACTTTTGGATGGATCAGGGCTTATGTGTGTATATAAGTGAGCTCTTCTTATACAATCAGTCTGTTGTCCATTCCTCTAGCAGGGTGGTTGGTGTAGGATGGATTACCTAGGCAGGCCCTACATGTGTGCTAATGTATTTGCATAAACTCTGGTTCACGTTGAATTCATAGCTGGGGTGGTGCACAGACCCAGAGTTTGATCCTGTGCCACACTGCATAGAGCAGGGGGTAAGGAAACTCTTTCCAGCCTGAGGCCCAGTTTCAGACAGCCTTTCGGGGGCCACATTTCAGTAGTGGGTGGTTCCAAAGGCACAAGGGGTGAGGCTGAAAATACAAAATATACCATCATCATTGCGTAGCTTAAAGCTCTTTACGGCCAGTAACTAAGCCTTAGGAGAGGCATCTTACCTTTTAGAATGGGGGAAAATTGTGCAAAAACTGGGAAACCACCAAATGATTGGCTGTTGGTGGAAGTGGAGCTAGGGATGTGCACACCTGGGGAACCCCCAGGGGCTAGTCTGGCACCCCTGTAGGGCTGGATTTGGCCCCCAAGCCTGAGATCCCCCAACTCTGGCATATAGAATGTAGACAGTGGGACTGTTTGGGAACTGCTTCCTGTCAGTTTGGCTTGTACGGGATATGTTGCCATGAACTATTTGGGGTGGGGAGAAGGGAAGGTGGGGGATCTCCAGGTATACATTTTTTAAATTGTGTCCTATGTGTTTTGAATTGAGTTCCTCCTCAGGGGGGCAATTGATGCCTTCCTTCTTCTTTTCTTGTTCATGAACTAATGTTGCTCCCAAAGACATGTGTAGATTCATGTCATGCTCTTCTATGTTTTTTGTTGAATGTGTGCAGCTGTCTGTAATAAGATGGCGTATAAGTGGAGTGCACTGTACTAGAAACAGCAGAGGCTCTCATACAGAAATTATCTCAAAATGTGCAGCCTTTCTCAAAGTACCAACTGCTTCCCATAAACCTATGCTTGCTGATACGAAGGTAATATAGCCTCACCTTCGGAGCATCACCCTATCAGCATGAATACCTTTCTCAATTCAAAAGCAAATGCTGCTTTATGGAGAATAAGAGAGGAGACTAAAATAGCTGGCAGAATATAATGCTCCAAAACAGCATATGTGTGAGGAAATCTAGAAACAGAACACAGCTTGCAGAAAATGTCAAAAAGTGGTGCTGCTGGAAAGTTGATGCTGAAGTGCATATTCATGCTGGTCTCAAGAGGCACTAACTCCAGTGAGGTGTCATACAAAACATATTTATTGTATACCATGGATGCAGATTAAGAAGTGTAGTGACAGTCATCTTAGAAAAAGTGTAAGAAGCAGCTGGAAATAAAAGGCAGTACAGAGCATGGTAAAAATATATATATATTCTGTAGGTATGGCTCTTTAAAAAAAAAAAATCCAGGAAAACTGGTTTCTTTTGTCTGACAAAAAGCATGTTTTTTGCCCTAGCAGAAATAATGTGAAGATAAATAAGAACCAGCTATTTGACTTTAAAATGTGGGTTCTACTATCAAAAACAAATTAAGAAAATAACTAGTGAAAGAGAGTCCCACACAAGAAGAAACTGGCCAAAACACCCAGTCATATAGATATAGATTCTAACACCCATTTTTTCTAAATAAATCACAAATGACCAGTTAAGCAGCACCTGTATTAAGAACACAAAATAGCAAGCGAGCTTTCAAATTCTGCAGAACTCTTGAACAGGCTGGATGTTAAGCAAACTTTTGCCTTGATGGTCAAGCTACAAAGTCTGCATTCGGTCACAATCTTAAAATGGAGTGTGGGAGGAGATAGCAGGCTTAAGACACAATCTTATGCATGTTTAGACAGAAAGAAGGCCTACAACTCCCAGGATGCCCCAGCCAGCATAGCACAGTGGACTGGCTTTTACTGTCAATTCAGTACAATAGGTGACATTGCTCTGCATCCTATTACCTTCAGAATCTATAGTTGTTGTTCCATTCTCTTTTCTCCATGCCTTGGTGGCCGCAGCGGTGGGGGGGGGGGAGCAAGCATTCCAGAGTTAATTATTCTAGCTGTCTAGCAGTTGGAGAAGTAGCCAGGTTTAAATGGGAGGCATTTATTTTTTGTCTGTAAGGTTTGTCTAAACTTGCTTGTTTTCTCGTGGACTTGGGCCAGTATTAATAGTTTTCATTAGGTTAAATTGTTGTACTATTTAGATTGCTTATACATTAATTATTGAATCATTGCTTTCGATATAAGAAACCCTTGGGCTGCTCACTTGGGATGAAATTGACTTGTATCGAGACTCACATCACCCGTCGTGCCAGAGACACTGAGGCTCAGTTCTAGATTTGGGATTCATAATGCAGCTAGAGTCCCAAGCAGGAAGGAAAAGATGAACTAGGAAAGACATGAATGGCTGCTTTACTATGTAATATGCAACTGAATGAGCAATGGGTTGGGAGAAAACATTGGCACCCTAATCCAACAAGGGAAATTCCAGAAGCACATCTGGGGCGTATATCTCTGTATCACAAAGTGATGCTTATCCAGGCTCAGTTGAACTGGTTGGCTAAGTCTTTTGATATGAATTTGCATCAGTGATGCTCCTCCTGGCTCCATTAAAGTGGGCGGAAGAGTTTTTAGAGGCAGATGTCTATCTCCATCTGGCGCCACTAATTCTAGAGCTGCCTCAAGGCATTTCTATATAGCCCTTTTTTAAAACACTTACTGCAGCCTTCCCTTCTCATAAACTGGGGAAAGTGTCCTCATCTACCCCTAAATCTAGTGCAAAACATGATAATTGCCATTCTATGAGGCACATAACTGTAGGCCAGAACAATTAGCTAAAACACAATGGTAAAAATCTCCCCCCCACAACATTCCTGCTATTAGCATATCATCATCCTAATCCACCAGTACAAATCACTGCCTACTATAAATCAAACTGAACGGAGGCAAGTAGTGTCTTGATGAGAAAGGAAGAAAGAAAAAGGCACCATTGGCTAGCTAATTAAGGGATTATTTAGTATAAGCAAAATATTTAAATTTGAGTTTCAATAAGAGTGCAAAATTTTGAGTATACCATTAATAATGGGATGAGTTTTTAGTTTGGCCTGACATTAACACTGAGAGCAAAGTGCTCAAAATAATGTTGGACTTAATTGCTAACTGTGAACTGGATTGTGATGTTGCAAGATGAATGTGTCCGTGATGGGAATGGGATGCACTTCTGTATAAAGCACTGATGTAGCATGTTGCTCTGAGCAACTCCAGCAACAACTTCCAGGAGGTGGCTGTGTTCATCTATTGCAGCAAAAGCAACAGAGTTTTGTGACACCTTAAAGAATAACACATTTATTCTGGCATAAGCTTTTGTGGACCATAGCCCATTCCATCAGATGCATGAAGTATTATGGACAGTTTCAGGTTTACATATAGTACATGTGGTGTGTGTGTGTGTGTGTGTGTGTGGATAGGGGGATGAATAATAAACAATGAGGTTGAACCTAAACATGGCCCACAGTTCCAATGAATATAGGGCTTTGTAGATTGGGACCAGAATAAGGACTACACAGGATATCATCATTTGAAGGACTCCAGAGGTCCATTTTATCCTGCTTCCCACTGTTGTCAACCAACCATATGCCTCTGGGAAGCCCAGAAACCAAGCTTGATGGCAATAGCCCCCCTCACTCTTGTTTCTCATATCAGCTGGTATTTGGTGATCAATGCCAACCAAAGGCATATTGAATACCGATGACATCAGTGCAATTCTTCAGGTACGAGCAGAATCTCATTTAAAAAAATAAATCACAAATGACCATCAGATGGGGTGGCCAAAACAGTGGTAGAGCATATGCTTTACAGACAGTCTCGGGTTCAGTCCCCCCCACGCCAGCATCTCAATTTAAAAGAGCTGAGGGAAGGCCAATGCCCCTAGAAAGCAGATACCACCAGTTAGATACCAAACCACAACTACCTCTGCGGTAACAGCTTTGTTTTCATAGCTACTTCAAGATCTCTCTTGGTTGCTACTGAAAAGGTCAAGACAGAGGCTCCAAATTCCCCATCTCACAGCTACTACTAGGATAGACACAGCCTTTTTGCGTATGTTCAATCCATTAATTTTATTGTCTTCAGTAACTGTGCGCTTTCTGGCAGCTGAGTAGATATATGTCGCTGAATTTGAGAGCTCTGTTCTTTATGGAACAGAATATCTGAATCCTACGACATTGACAGATGATAAAAAGTTTGACACTGCTTTCTATAATAAAGATAGGAAGAATTATCTGAATACTGAAAATCTGTCATCAGAGCCCAACTTACAGATTTCATAGATTTTATAGAGCTGGAAGGAGCCTACAAGGCTATTGAGTCCAACCCCCTGCTCAACGCAGGAAACTAGAGGAGGGGTCTCCCATCCAAGTAATAACCAGGCTTGACCCTGCTTAGCTTTCCACACTCAGACAAGCTGAGCCAGCGTAAGCCACAGGCCTGTATTACTTGTTTATAAAATGTATATACTGCCCTTCATCACAAAATTATCTCAACACAGTACATCTTATTACACAGGGGAAAAGATACCCCCACCAAAAATTGTCCCCAAGGAGCAGCGCTGATATAAATGAACTACAGGAAGTGGAAACTTCAAGCAGATATTCATTATTTTTTTTAGAATGTTATGGGAAGCTAAGTGTTGACCAAGAATTATTGAACTGTTTTGGAAGGTAAACTTACCGAGATGCCGAAGAGTTTGAGGGTTTCGTACACAACACTGTATTGCTAACATATAGGCAAGTAACTTGCTCATCCACAATGCATTAGAACACATGACAGATTTCCAGGAAAATCTGTGAGTAGGCATTCATCAACAACTGTTTCCAACCCAATGTATGATACCATTTTTCACATAGGAAGAGGAAGGTAGAAAAAAAGGAGGTATGAAGAGCACAAAGGGCTCTCACAGATAATAAATAGAAATTGTGAACACTATGATCAAGGCTGAACTGAGCTCTTTATAATTTCCTCTTTTTCTTCACACAGCCACCTGTGAGATAGCTTGGGCTCAAGTTAAAGCTCTATTCACATGTGGTTCACATGCACAGTGAACATATGGAGAACAGGACCATTTTGACTTGCTCAAATGAGGTTCATGGTCAGATCTAACCTTGTCATCAAGGAAGATGAAGCAATCCCTTCAAGCAGGAAGGACATGATTTTCCTGATGCCCAAATCCATCTGTGCACTACTTGTGCTCCTGGCACTGCTTGGGAAAACGGTAAGGCTCCAATGGAAATAAATAATAAACAATCCACAGTGAAGGACATGTAGTAGATGCAACCCCTCTTGGTTGTTCTGGACCAAGAATGAAGGCATTCTTTTCAGGATGGATTCTCCTATTGTCCTCTGCTGCTCAAAGTTCACAGGGATGAAGCTGTAAAAGGAACAGCGGCATACTGTGTCATCTATACTGCTCAGAAGCAAACTATCCATTTGAGATAAAATGGCTGTTTTCTGAACTCAGTTTATGTAACTGCTATAATTCAGATGTTTTAGAGGTCATTTCTTAGCAAGTACATTTATGTAGTTCAGTGGTTAGATTCAAAATGGCTAAGAGCAGAAGGGTAAAGAAAACATCAAGTCAGCAAGGTTGAAAATAGGGATGTGTGAAATGCAGCGATGACAATCTCAGTTTTCTAGTGCAAAACCTGTGTTTTTATTAAAGACAATTTTGTAAGGCCCATTCAAAAATACATTGTGCTCAGTAAAAATAGGTAATTCCCATGCTGATAATTTGTCCCCCACCTCCCCTCTCTTATTATTTACATAAATGCTAAGAGTTATACAGGAGTTAAGAATGGAATACATGCCTGAAAACAACCTCATAACATGATAAGAAGAGTGTGATTTATTAACTTGGAATAAAATCTTCTTCAAATACCCAATATATTTGCAAAGTCAGGCTTAATTCAAAGATTTATACATCTCTTCCAACAACAGAAAGCAGTGTCCATTTTAAATTTGTGCATCTGAGATTTTCCAAAATGGGGATAATAGAAATGGGTAATTTTATCCGTAACATTTCAAAAGCCTAGAAAGCTGCCTTCATAATTGGATCCTTTTGGTTTACTTTGTCTCTCATAAAACTATAAAGTTCTTTAAAAAAACATTTCCCCCATTTTTAATCAATAATTCTTCTTCAATATTTTGACAATGGAGTTCTAAGCAGTTCCAAGTATATTAATAGCCATTTCCCCTACAGATCTCTGCTTCGCTTTTTTTCTTCCCCAGAAAATCTAAATTTATAGATCAAAATGTACTACTACTAAATTAGTCATACTTTCACCATAATTCTTCTTCTTAAAAAAAAAAAAAAGGACTGAAGTAGAAAAAGGGAAAAGTGAGAGATTAACAACCACTTGAGGAGCCTTGTGCAATCCTAAGTATTACAAAGCCCTCTTTGCTAAAACTCATTAATGTAATGTATACTCTGTGATCTTAGAATTAACACACATTTCAGGTGATCCTATTTGTAGGAATTCAGTTGTTATATTCCATATATTTTGAAGCCATTTTGAATTTCATTGGTTCTTCTAACTCCCCCCTCTCCCCGGCCATTACATCCTACGAACTAAATTTTGTTACAAAAATAAATAATGCCTTTTAAGGTAACAATTCAGTTGGAATATAATGAGGTAAGATTGCTCTCTTGGGTAAACTGGCAAATAAATGAGCATGTAAACATACGGACAGAGTCTAACAATGGTTGTCTCAGTGTGGAACAGTAAATATCTCCCTGATTATTTTCTATGCAGAAATGAACAAGGCAACCGAATAGCTGAAACTTCATGGAGACACATGTAAAGCAAATAAAGGAAGGCCTTAAAGCAGTGTAAGGATGCACTTGAGCTGAGCTGGTTTAGAATTGGAAGCACTATCTAAAATCTGAAACAAACACCTACTGTTCATATACTGGGCACGTTCACACAACACACTAAGCCACCCTGTGAATAAGCTACACAGTGTGGGTTGTTCGTGGAACAACCCATGGCACACCCGACAGACAATCAGGCTCACTGTGCTTTGTTCTCCCCCTCCTTCCCCCTTGGTCCTCCAGCCAGTATCCCAGTGTCCTTTGTGGCAGAACCCATCTTGTCTCTCCTCTCCCATTGCTACCCTTGTTTGATGCCTCCCCCCCCTTTTTAGGAGCTTAAAAAAGGGCAATTGGAGTAGTATTTTGGGGGCGGCCCTGAAAATTGTGCAACTGTGTTCATCATTTTAAAATTATTTTTATGTTGGTCTTTTACAGGTGCACAAGTGCGCACTTATGGCTATCTGATGTGTAGTCTTGCCTTGTAAGTTTCAGCTGACAAAGGGAGCGGGGAAGTGGAGTAAGTAACATACCGCATTTTTCGCTCCATAAGACGCACCTGACCATAAGACACACTTAGGTTTTAGAGGAAGAAAACAAGAAAAAAAATATTCTGAACCAAATGTGATATTTACTTTATCAAGCATTAAAAATAGGGGGAAATGTCTGTGTGTCTTATGGAGCGAATATTGTAAAAAAAAAAAAAAAAAAAAAAAAACCTTTTACATACGGTACTTTATCAACTCTCATTGGACGTGCCGCGGCCGAGGGGCGGAGGGGGGCCGGCCGCCTGGACACTGCTGCTGCCGCTGAGCCCAGAGGCTGCCGGGAAGATCCCGCCGCCGCCGAACCCAGAGGGCTGTCGGGATCTTCCTGCTGCGGAGCCCAGAGGGCTCGGCGGCGGCGGGAAGATCCCGACAGCCCTCTGGGCTTGGCGGTGGGAAGATCCCGACAGCCCTCTGGGTTGTACTGTATGTAAAAGTACCGTATGTAAAAGTTTTTTTTTTTTACAATATTCGCTCCATAAGACACACAGACATTTCCCCCTATTTGGGGGGGGGGGGTTGTGCGTCTTATGGAGCGAAAAATACGGTATATGGAAATTGACACGGTGAGACTGCATATAGGCTAATTTGCACAGTTAGAAGCTGTCAATTGCCTAGCTATTAATTGAAAAGTAAAGGGGGGAAAGCGGTGAAAACAGGTGCACCAAAAAGTGGGGGCGACAATATCACCCCCTTAGCAGTGCAGTGCTTTGGCTTTTAACCAGTGATTGTTGCTCCAATGTGCCCCTTGGGCATCCATGGAGGGGCTGTCACTGGTGGCTGCAAGGGTGAGACCACAAAGAGCAGCAGCTTTGCTACTCTTGCCAAGCGGCTTGCTAGCCAATCCCTGCAACCTACGATGGAATTGGTCTCCTGGGTTCGAATGACACAACAACCCATCGTGGGTTGAACAACTCCTAGAACAAGCCATGGGTTCTCAGGATAGCTTTTCCCCCCAAAATAAGCCACCCCGTGGGAAGTGGTCTGGGTTCGGACAACATGACAACCCACTGTGGCTAGTGACTCATGATGGGTTGTCATGTTGTGTGAACCCAGTCACAGGCTTACTGTTTCTGAGCTCTTAGATCAAAAAGAGAACAAGTAATCATCAAGTGTTAATGTCTAGGATTGGTGATTGATCAAGAGAGGTAACTGAAAGGTCCTCTGCCCAGCAACTTCCTAGCAATTGTGTAGAACCAGTTATATTCAGTAAACATCATCTTAACAACCCTCCCACCCAATATTACTGTATCACAACTGCTAGTTTAAACAACATGGGTCACTTTTATCTGGCTGTATGAACCTGATTGACATTTTCCAAAAGCAGCAATCCAGAACATTAATTTAATAGTATACTTCATAAAAGGTTATGCCAGTCTTTCACAAGACTACTTTGAAGCAAGTGGCTTCAATATTTATTCATTGCCTTTTAAAAGAAATGAGACAGGATACAGCTAACATTTATATTAAGCAACTAGAACTAGGGTCAGACAAATCATGTTCCTGTGTATCTGGTTCTAGTATAAAAGAAGTTATGTGCAAGGCTTACATTGATAAAAATAAGTGGGCACTGTTTTTATGGGACTTTTATTTTACAATTTCAAATTGATAGGAGCATCCCACCTAGGAGAGGCTCTTACACTGTTGTCACACTAGCTGAATGAAGAGAATACACTGGGAAATAAAGAGCCACCATCATATTAACTTGCCCTGGAGGCAACTAGGTTGTATTAAAAGTCCTTGAGTATCAGATAGATTATATCAGAGACCAGAAAAAAATGGCTTTTGTCCTAATTTGCCACACATTCTAGTATATAAGCCAGTCAACATTCTGACAGAGAATGAATTTGGATGAGGAAAGGCACCTTTTTCTAGAATATCATGGTTTACTTGATATTTGAAAAGATTGTTAAAAGAGGTGATAAAAAATGGTGCCTGACTACTATTTAGCACTCCCCGCACTTCATATATTAAGCCCACTTCAACTGCACTATAGAAATTTGGCACAATGAACCAAAGTTCACTCCTAGAGCTGCATGCTATTTGTCCAGAGCCTGGAGACTTTCATCAACACACACACACACAGAAAATTTTATCACAGCATTATGTTTATGCAAACCCCCTTCAAGACTACACATTTACATTCTCAGCTGAGAATGTTTTAGGCAAGAGTCTGAGTTTCATCATTCTATCTCACAGTATCACTAACACATACTAGCTGATACTCAAATAAGAACTGTGATAGACACACACGTGTCCTCTGCCAGTTCCACATTTGTTCACAATCTTAAATCAAATTGGCATTTAAATAGGAGGCTAAAACAAATTGATTTGTTTTGTTTATTTTTTCCTCCTCTGTTGGTTATTTTAGAATATTAGAGGGGGAAATCACAGTAGTGTCTTCAGTTTTAGCTGAATCACCATACAGTATAAAAATAAAGGTTGAATGCATTTAAGGCAACTAGAAACTTTGAATTACCAATGTGGATTACTCATGCATTTGGGAGGGGGAGGGAAATAGGAGAAAAGGAGAGAGAACATTTAGAAAGAAAAGGATTTTCTATAAAAATAACTGAAATTCTAAAAAACCCATCAAGTTATATCTATACATCTCTTCTAGGACATAACTTACCTTTGGCTTTCAAAAAATCTATGGAGGAGGGGATACCTGAACCCAATATTATCTGAGAATTTAGAGCACAGAAATGGGGAAACCTTCTAATATATGAAGTTAAAAACAAAACATGTTAAACACCTGAAAATCATACATCCAGATCTTCGGTTTAAGTGTCTGTAATAGATGCATTATGCATGTCAAGTCCAAGGAACAATGAGTGGCAGTTACCATTTCTCTCCCAAACTCTACAATCTTGCATGTTGCTCAAAATATAGTGTTAATGGATTCAAGGAAATGAAAAAAAGGGTCCTCCAAAAAATAATTTTTGTTAGTAGAAAATATATAAAATTCTAAGCAAGACTTCTCAGTAGCACATATAAGATTCAGAAACCAACGTTCTACTTCAAGAAGCTGTTTAGGCAGGTTTCAGTAACTATCACTGGAATATGGGTACTTTTGCAAAATTGTCCATTCATGCAATAACTTTTTTTTTTTTAAGTATCAAACTTTTCTTTCACAGATAATTTCAATCAAGGCTTTCTTTTTCCTGTTAACAATACTGCTAAACCCAGTTGTAAATTGTATGCTATTTTTTGAGGTATACATGACCCAAACCATTTTTTTATTATGAGCAATACCATTAGAAAGCAAAAAATACATAACTAAGCTTAGCTGCTCTATCCTTGGTAAAGCTACAGAGCACTGCAAATTACTCTTCTAATCTCAATGAAGAGAAAAGCTCACACTTGAATAATAGTGTAATGTGTAATAGGCTTTGCTCTTCTTACGATGCTAGCAAATCTCCATTAGCCTAATAAGATTTTTGGGATGTCTTAGCATATTTACAAGACTATGAGTGCAAGGTCTTAAAAATAAGACTTGCTTTATTAATAGGCTGAATACATACAGTTCTCAGGCATACTAAAAAGGAATTATTTTCTTTTTGGACTACCAAAAAATAAAAGGCCACATATTTGGTGTATTGCGTAAAAATGGCAATACTAATTTTAAACATCTAAAAGTACATTTAATGATTCTCTAATATACTTAACTTGATGCCTAATGTTTTCAATCAGAGGCTTCCATAAATCAAGAGAACTACAAGCAGCTATATAAATAAATTGTGTAAATTACCAGCAAGGTAAGAAGTATTAATTAAATGGAATACAGAACCAACTAAAAAGCTACAACTTGTGACATTTAAACAGTACTGCTTACAGCCCCACTCAAAACAAAAACAAACCCACTAATTTTTGTTGGAAAATTTAGTTATGTAGCCAGGAATGTTGGGGGAGTACATAGAAGACAGTCATATAGAAAAGCACAAAAGACACCCTAAGAATGAAATAAGACATATCCACTATGCAGTCTCATATTTTCCAATATGCTTCCCACATTATTTTATGTATTGTTCAAATATCTATTTTCTAAATAGGAAAATCCATACATGCACAACTCTTGTAACTGAAGTTTTTGATTTTCATAATGCAAGAAATATTGCATTCCTGCTATGAAGTCTGCAAGTGTTTTTTTATGACATGTGTCATAAATTTACTGTACTGTGAACCAA
Organism: Shinisaurus crocodilurus; assembly: GCA_021292165.1. NCBI lineage: Eukaryota > Metazoa > Chordata > Lepidosauria > Squamata > Shinisauridae > Shinisaurus > Shinisaurus crocodilurus. The sequence goes on along the minus strand of CM037878.1, from coordinate 200,657,389 downwards.
GAATACATCCCTTCCATTAATTTATGCTACTAAATAGTTAAGCATCACCAGCAACACATTTATGCTCTCCAACTTAATTTTTTGGAGAAGAAAACAATAACTGCTAGGAAAAAACAAGTTGACTAAACAATGCTATCAAGTTGTGTAAGTAGGATGAGTTAAAATGTATTGCTCTGATGCTACTACCCTCACCCTTTTTTTCTTTATTTCTTTATTTGTATCAGCTCCATATTGGAAAACAACATTTTTCTAATTTTCTTTTTCCCAAATAGTAACTGTGAGCAAATGGAATATTAGGCTCCACATATACTATATTATAAGTCCAGTTTTAAAAGTTATTTTAATAATATATAGGAAATTAGAAAACATCCAGCACTTTGAAGCTGCAATGTCCACAGAAGTATTCATATAGGGGGGGAAATTCAGCTTCAGCAGAAAACTGTTTCTTTCCATATTCAAATTATCAATGTTACAGTTTTTATTAAATTCTAGAAACAAAATGGAAGTGCCACAACCTCTCTTACATTTAAATACAGTATTTTACTTTCTGGTTAGTACAATTTCAAACAAAGTGCAAGGAATATACATAGGCTTAAAACCTTATACCATGATTTACAGTGCTGTGTCATGCCAACTTTGGCTTGCCACTTGCAACTCATGCTGTGGCTCTTTGGTCTTCACCCGATATATTGAATGGAAGATCATCTGCTTTAACTTCTTGTTATGGATCAGTTTTCCTGGATGGAAGATAGTCAGCAATACTTGTATTCTGCCACCAGAATGCGGATACTTATCTCCCATTAACAGCAATGGGGAAAGCTAAGCACACACCTAGGGGAAAATATACCACTTTTTATATGACTATGGTTTCATAGCTCAATACATTTAAGCTATTACTTCCAGGAAAAGGCTTATAACAAAGTGTTAGAATCACTGTAGTATGTTGTTTGTTACCAATGGATTGAATTCAATGGGGCCCCTCAGCTGACAGAAGCCTATTTGATCCAGCAAAGCTTTCATCAGAGGGATGGAGAGGGAGGCGATTTTTGCTGATTCCCCCTTCCTCTTGTAATCCCCTGTGCCACTTTCCATGCTGTTCCAGACGGTCCCAAAACACTCTGGAACAAATCTGGGGGAGAACTAGAGGGGGCTGAAGGGCCCATTACACTGACAGAAGTCTCCACTGGATCAAAGAGCCATCTGTCAGTGGAGAGACGCTAATGGAGAAAATCCAATGTAACTGCATCTAGTAGTGGAGCAAAATTCATATTGTTACAGTCATACTTCGATCCACATTCAATTCCCTTTTATTAGAAGTATAATACTGCACTTTATATCACAAATGTATAAAAATATGGCAGATAGTGTCATAACAATACTTTTCTTTTAAATGAGTATATTTTAAAAAAGACAATTATTTACCATTTATATATATATTCATATATATATATATATATATATATATTTATGTATATAATAAAATACTCCTGATGCAATATGTTAGTTTTTATAGAAACTATTGTAGCTGTTGCACTGCATCACAATGTTTCAAACAGCTCAAATTAACTTTACGTTGCAACATAAGATATGATTATAACAATACGATATTAGATCATAAATAAATATTACAAATCCTATCAAATATGGAAGTTTAAAAAACAAATAAAGACAAACAACTGAACTTTAAACCCTTATTAGGGATACAAGTTTATCACATAAACCCCACTTAAATTTATTTTTTTAATCTAGGCAGCAAACATTTTCATAAGGGCATAGGTCTAACAACATTTCTTTTAACTCCCAAAAGTGCCTATACAGGTTTCAGACAGATGTGCACTAAGCTGGAATGTAAAGTGAGAGAAAAGGGTAAACAGTTCATTCTCCCTGAAGTGCACATTCTATTGTCATGAGATTAGATGAATGGCAATTAATAAAGTTCATTTCACTGAAAGATCCCTATCGATGTGGTACTGAACAGTAGCTCCTCATATTCCCTATTGCACACCTTTTACAAAGCTGAGAATTCCATCACTACCACGACCACCAGCACCACCATATCCCTAGGTAAATCCCTTCAAAAGCATTTCCCGGAGTATCATTACAAAGCTGTCTCTTTTAAATCATTTAGGTTTGGCATTCGAGAACGGTTTGTTCGGTTATATGTATGCCCATTTTGCCCACTCTTAGAAGGCATCTGATCAGAATATGAAGTCCCATCACTGGCACTCCTGTTCACTGGGGAAACATGCCAACTTGGTTCCATCTGGCCTGGGATATGGAGTGTTCTGCCTTTTGTCTGGGACTCTTGCCTCATGTTGCTGCTGCTAGTGGTCGAAACCTGACTTATGGGGTGAATTCGAACATCAGAAAAAGATGTTTTAGCTGGCTGACTTGGTAAGGGCTGGAATCGGGGTTCAGAAGGAATTGAATGATTTGAGGAGGAAAGGTGCAACAGCTTGCGGAGGGATTTTAAAGGCTGGCTCTGAAAGACAAAGAAGGAGAAAGGGACAGTGAATTAGTTCATCAGCCTTTAAAGTTATTTTTTATTTATTCTTAATTTGTACTCCACTTTTGTGTTACACACACCAAGAAGTGGCAATTCTTAAATAATGCTTTGGATTGTTATAAATGATTAAAACTGCTATTTTTAAATCCATGTTCTGGTTTTCAATCAAGATTTTTTTATATAAATGATGCAGGTTTTCCTTCACTCTTTCATCCTGATTTTATAATTTCCTTAGCTATGTTTCAGATTTCTTCTAATTCAACAATTTTACATTTGTTATTCAATTGTGCTTTAGTGTTGTTGTTTTTTTTTTAAATTATTTCAATAGTCAATTGGGCAACTTTTATCATCATCATCATCATCATCATCATCATCATCATCATCATGCGATCACTCGTGACCAAGTAAGATTGTCTTCCAGGATAAAAATTTACAAAAAAGGAGATTTTAAAAGGAGGAAATTCTAAAGAAAATTGTGTAGACTCTAGCGATGGGTCTGTAAGTGACTGTGGAGGCCAATTCTAGATCCACACAGCTTCCCACAGTGAGGACACAGGTTACCAGATGGAAGATGGTCCTGTAAAGGATTCATTTGACGTGCTTTTCGCTTAGCACGTTTCTCCCTTTCACCTTGCACTCGGGCTTCTTCAAAGTCCATGGAACCTTTGTGAAAGGCCAACCTCCAGTTAGATCGTTCATGGGCCAGAGCTTCCCAGTTTTCGATGTTTATATTGCATTTTTTTTAGATTAGCCTTATGAACATCTTTAAACCTCCGATATTCCGCTTTCCATCCTTGAGTTGGGAATAAAGTTACTGCTTTGGGAGACGGCAGTCAGGCATTCAAACAACATGACCGGTCCACTGAAGTTGGCGTTGAAGGATCATTTTTTCAACGCTAGTAGTCTTTGCTTCTTCCAGTACACTGACATTTGTTCGCCTATCTTCCCAAGTAATTCGCTGGATTTTCCGGAGGCAACGTTGATGAAATCTTTCAAGGAGGTGGAAGTGACGTTTATAGATAGTCCATGTTTCGCAGGCATACAATAAAGTTGGTAATACAATGGTAATACAGATGGAAAGCTTTTTAATCTCAGCAGGCTGAAAGCAAAAAGTAAGGTAATTACAACCTCCGTTGTGGAACTTCAGTATGCTGATGATAATGTGGTCTCTGCACATTCAGAGGATGATCTCCAAACTATCCTAAATGCTTTTGCAGAAGCATACGAAAAACTTGGTCTCTCACTTAACATCAAAAAAACCAAAGTGCTTCATCAGCAAGTGCAAGCCAATCCTTTGGTGATGCCATCTATCCAGCTTGGCGGGACAATACTGGAAAATGTCGATCATTTTCTCTATCTTGGCAGCTATCTTTCTGTTACAGCTAACATCGACAGTGAAATCCAGCATCGTCTGAGCTCCGCAAGTGCCGCATTTTCTCGAATGAAACATAGAGTGTTCGAGGATCGGGATATTTGTAAGAAGACCAAAACACTGGTTTATGAAGCCATTGTATTACCAACTTTATTGTATGCCTGCGAAACATGGACTATCTATAAACGTCACTTCCACCTCCTTGAAAGGTTTCATCAACGTTGCCTCCGGAAAATCCTGCAAATTACTTGGGAAGATAGGCGAACAAATGTCAGTGTACTGGAAGAAGCAAAGACTACTAGCATTGAAAAAATGATCCTTCAACGCCAACTTCAGTGGACCGGTCATGTTGTTCGAATGCCTGACTGCCGTCTCCCAAAGCAGTTACTTTACTCCCAACTCAAGGATGGAAAGCGGAATATCGGTGGTCAATATAAGAGGTTTAAAGATGTTCATAAGGCTAATCTAAAAAAATGCAATATAAACATCGAAAACTGGGAAGCTCTGGCCCATGAACGATCTAAATGGAGGTTGGCCTTTCACAAAGGTTCCATGGACTTTGAAGAAGCCCGAGTGCAAGGTGAAAGGGAGAAACGTGCTAAGCAAAAAGCACGTCAAATGAATCCTTTACAGGACCATCTTCTATCTGGTAACCTGTGTCCTCACTGTGGGAAGCTGTGTGGATCTAGAATTGGCCTCCACAGTCACTTACGGACCCATCGCTAGAGTCTACACAATCTTCTTTAGAATTTCCTCCTTTTATCCCGGAAGACAATCTTACTCGGTCACGAGTGATCGCCTGATGATGATGACAATGGCTTCATAAACCAGTGTTTTGGTCTTCTTACAAATATCCCGATCCTCGAACACTCTATGTTTCATTCGAGAAAACACGGCACTTGCGGAGCTCAAACGAAAGCAATTATTAGGAAAGCCATCAGAAACTTGAGAACCATTTTCCCATTAAAGCTGTCAACTCACCGTGCTCAGCAAGGCACAAGGATCAGGGGCTGCTGCAGGATAGCGGCGAAGAGAAAATGTCTTTACTGGAGAAAGCCATGATATGACAGTCTAAGCATGGGCAGCTCCGTCAACACCACACAAGTATGTGATGGATGAATGTCCAGCAGCACCCCATGAAACCTGCTGATGTCAGCACCCTGCACAAGGAACTGCTGACCATTCACTTAATCAGGCACCTCTCCTCACTTTCCTCTGCCTCAGCTGCTGCCTTACATCTTCCTCCAGTAAGAATGTGAGGCCTGCAACCCTCTTAAGTGGTGTTGAGCAGCAATGGCCAAGTACTACCTACTTCCTGCCCCTTATCTTGCTGGCTGAATCAGTGGCAATAAAAGGAAAATCAATATCTGGGTTGCCTGTTTGGCCATCCTAACATTATAGCTTGATTCTGAAGCCAAGAGACAAGGCAACCATATCTTCTCCCATCTGCTTTTCCCTGGTCCTTTTGTCTTTCCATCCCCTGCTGTTTCATATACCTAACATCTTACTTGCTAGAGCAAGTGCTAGGAGGGATGGACTAAAGAACGGGGCAGGGGGGAACAGGCAGGAGAAGCTGTGTCTACCTCATCTTCCAATTCAGGAATTGATTTAAAGGTATATCTATTGTTCATTTCCAGATGAGCCACCTGCCAAGTGACCTCAGAATAGAATGAAACAATAACTGTACTCACATGACTTTGGATTTCTGTCATCTTGTCAGAATGCCAATCCTTCTGCCTGCTGGCTGGGTGATTAGATGAGTGAATAGCTTTCTGTAATGCCAAAAGATCTTGACTGTCACTTCCAGGCATCTGCAACACAGAAAAAATATTGTGTGCTGATAAATTCCAGGGAAACAAATATTCTAAGCTGTCCCCCTTCTCCCTCCCTCCCAGATCAAAGCAATGCAGGTGAAGCCCATTACTGTCCTTTTAGTATTTCCATAGTAATAATTATATTTGTAGATGCCATGCAGATTTGTTATAACCTCCACCCTTAAGGCATTCACATGCTGTTAGTCAAATCACTGTAAGAGAGAAAGAGCAGTTAAGTAAGTGCATTGCTGTGCTTCATCCTCATTTCTATAGCATTCCATACTGTTTTTAAGATCATGAGCCACCTCCACAAAAAACATGTTCTCTCTAAGGAAGAAAAATCAGTATGTGAATTTAGTTATCATACCGTTAGTTTTGCATTACATGTATAAGGAAGCTATTTATCCCACACCAACCTAAAAGGAAGCTTTAGGCTTAAAACAAAAGGTCTCTAATTAATTAAAGTAGTTAAGTAATGCAACAAGCAAATTGCAGGGGAAAATTTCAGCTGAACCGATCTCCTGGATGCTTTAAATATTAGACAACTTACTTGTGGAGGATGGGCAAGGGGGAATAGATGCCTCTTCTCAGCAAATGAAGTTTAGGATTACAAACCTGTTAAACCTTAAATGTAGGGGGCTTAGCCTCTATTCTGCCAATTGAAAGCAATAAGGCTGGTCACCACAAAACATAGGAAAAATAAAGGCTCTTAAGAACCAGTCAATAAAGAGTTCGATAGCAAATCAAATTAAAATGCTTTTTTTTAAAGGAAGCCTGCTCTTTTTACTTAAGCAAAAGGATACAAATGAAAACCACATAAACAAGATTCCACTGAACAATGTAAACTTGACTCCAGCACAAAGGATAATTCACTCTTTAGTTGCATGAGACTGATTTCAGAAGATGTTGTCTTTAATGGTTTATCACGAACATGTCTTCCTATCTTTCAAAAATATAGTCATGCTACACTTCTCTGAAGTTCTGAAAAAATAAACAATTTAACCCTAAATCTTCGAATTTGTGGAACTGGCTCAAGATGCTTTACTTGCATGAAGAGACTGTGACCCCATGGGAAAAATATACATGCTGCTGTGGTCAGTAAAATAGATTTACTGGAGTGCTTTTTTATTCAATGCTACCATTCTTAAAGGTTAATACCATAGGTAGAGTGACTACAGGAATCTTTTTCAAAGAAGAGCTATGCTTTAAGTGATTCTTTGAATTAAAAAGAGGAAAGAGAGATTTCTTGATGCTTGGATTCTCCGCCTTGGTGGATTCTGTCTGCAATATAAGATACAAAAACTAATTGCATAAATAACTCTATAACTAAGGAGAGCTACCCAAGTCCCTTATCTGTACAAATATAAACACTTTAAGAAGTTAGTTATTTCTCATGTTGAATCTACCTTTTCATAATTGTGCCAAGATAACATTAATTGCTATGCTGAATGAGAAAATACCTATGGAAGAAATATTTAAAGATTCTCTGCCCACCCGATGCATTTCAAGAATGAACCTGCAATGCATGTATTTAGAATGATTTACTTTTACTAGGCTTTTGAATCTAGCATATGAACTATGACCATGGTTATTACCAGAATCATTACTAGCTGATTTTGCATGCAATTGAGGTGATTAAAATGCATGTGCATCAGTTTACTTCCACAATGTGGGGTTTTATATTATTTCTAAGAGCATTCATTCCAGATGCAGCAAGTTGTTAAGAGACGTTAGAGAGGGGTTTGCTTGCATGCAAATACCAACGGATACTTAGCACATAATTAACTAAATCAAACTCCAACTTAAAAGTTAATTAAGCTATACAATTGTAAGAGAAAAATCATCCCTCAGTGGAAATGTATGCCTAAGGCTGCAATCCTAAAAACACTTATGAGGAAGTAAGCCTCAATAAACACAGTGGAACTTACTTCTGTGTAAATACATATAGAATTGTGCTGTGAATATGCCTCATAGGTATTTCAGAAGGAATTTTATATTAGTCACTAGAAATGCATATGGGTGAAACGGTAGACATTATCAAGGACCAACTAGAATATCTGCAGATGATGAAAAGCTTAGATGCACTACATGTCTAAACTGCAATTCCTCATTATAGGTCAGCAGTTTTAAAGAAAATGGCTCAGAAAAATAGCTCTGTTACTTAGAATTATCAGTACTGCCTGGATACCTTGGAGGAAATCTAATGGACATAGTAGTCAGGTGTCTAGAACAAAGAAGCCTAAACATTTTCATGCATGTATATGTTTAGCTTGATTATCTTGCGAGATCCAGCTAAGGGCAGTCTGGTAGTCTTGATTTTTGATATCTAGAAGATAGAAGTAAATGCTTTATTATTGTTAAGACCATCAAATACGTAAGGAACCTCAGTTCCTAGTTGGTAGGGTCTTTGTGGAAAAGAGGAAAAATAAATAGCTGGCAAGCACAGTTCAAAGATAGCATGCTGGAATAAAGCAATTCTTCATTATTAAGAAATGTCTCTGCATTTGGAGTTCTTGTCCTACAATTTTATTAGGCACACAGGAATAAGCACTGGATGAATGAGCCAACTTTTCTGCAATCTTCTTTTTATACCAGCCAGGAAGGAACCCAAGTGCAATTGTGGTGGAAGGTGTTTTTTTGTGGCTGTTTTTTTGTTCTTTTATGTGGTCTGCAAATATATATTCCATACTTTAATGTCCCCCTTTCACAGTGTTAAATATGGTTGACACTATAGGTAGCATCTGAAACTTGTCAGCAAGATGCTGAAAATTTGCAACAAGTATATCTATACTATCTCCCAAATTTTATCTTCAGAATAACTGTGTGAAGTAAGTTAGGCTGGGAGTGACTGACCCAACTTCATCAAAGGAGGGAGCATGACGGCTGAGTGGAGGTTTGGACTCAGTTCTCCCTAATGCTAATCCCACACCCTAATCACTACATAACTCTGGCTCTGTTTATTCACCTGTTTCAGAAAGAGCCAGTGGGAAGTAGGCTGAAGGTAACAGCACTGAGTTAGCTTGTAAGAGGCAAAAACAAGCTAGCACAGAATATATGCATTTACTAGAAATTGGTGAAAATGAAGCACTCACTGCAATCTAATCCTTGCACTAGTGTAGCTACAGTAGCAGTCTATATACAGCTATACAGTCATGCCTTGGATTGAGAGCATAATTCGTTCCGGAAACGTGCTTGTAATCCAAAACACTCTTATATCAAAACGAAATCCCCCCCCCCAAATTTGTACAGAGATTTTTAATTTAAGCCGTACTACAGTACTTGTATTGCAAGATGTCGCTTGTATATCAAGTAAAAAAAAGTTAAATAAATATTTAAAAATTTGCTTGTCTTGCAAAACGCTTTCAAACTAAGTTACTTGCAATCCAAGGTATTACTGTATTGTCTATTCGCTGCAAATAATATTGAAATGGTTTACTTCAATAGTTCTGTATACTGGTCTGTGCCAAGCAGCTGTCTCCATGCCAGTGTAGAGTCCTATATAATGGGACACAGAACGTTTCAGATCCTATGCCTGTCCCATTGACCCTTTTCTAATTTCTGTGCAATATGACAGCTATGCATTCTGATCTACCTTTGGTAGACAGTAGCACTGATCCACACTTGTGTCTCTGTCACTGCAGCTTGGATTGAGTCAGGATGATACTGGCCCAAGGTCACTGTCATAGCAGACTATGTTCCTGCACTGCTAGAGCAAACTGTTTTGCCTCTGGAGCAGCTCATGATATCAGGACCATTAAACTGTAATACTATGGACATTCACATTAAGGTAGATACATGCAACAAAGGCTAAAATTCCCTTTCAATTCATTTTCTGACCACCAATTAGCAATTTCCAAGAAAAGGGCAATGCCATTCTTTCCGTACTATCTACTGTTTCATTTGCTTAAAAGCTCAAAATGCTTACGTGCAAGTGTTTCACTCATGGCTGCACTGCACGATGGGTTTGTATCCTTATAACAGTACGTGCCCATGAAAATGGAGATGATTTGGCACAAAATAGCAAAAACTGTCATGATAATGCAGACAGTTTAACAGAAAAACAGTTAATATTGTGAGAATGCAGATTTCACAAGGACAGATAATGGTCATTCATATAAACTGAATATTAGGTTATTGTATACTGCTGCCAAAGTTTAGGTAACAGAGATTACAGGTCAAATATTATGGCTTCGTCATTTTTAAGATCCTAAAACAACATGCTTTTGATGAACATACAGCAAGCATGTTAATCAAAAACATGGTGGATTAGGATTTTAAAAATTATGAAGCCATAACGTTCAACCTGTAATCTGTATTACCTAAACTTTGGCAGCAGTATGCAACAACTAATATTCAATGAGAATAAAAAGAAATTTAATAGAATTTCAACATAACTATGTTCAAGGGTGTGTTTCCCAAGGAGAAAGTTGGCAAAAAAATAAAAATAGAACTGTTTGTTATAATCAGGAAGATAACCATCTGAGTTCTGCTAGACTATAAAATATATGGATTTCTTTAAATTTTATTTATTTATTATATTTATACCCCACCTTTTTTCCTGAAAGGAACCCTTAAATGTCATCTTGTGCTTCAGCTACTGGGCAGTATAGAAATGTAATAAATAAATAAATAAAATATTGTCAGATTTGCAGGAAAAAATAAAGTCTTTGCTTATTGCTATAAGTTAAATATAGTTTTGTTTATCAGTGAATAAGAATTTCAACCACATGCTTTCAATGTACTCATTCTCTGAGAATATTCTATTGACGTCCATAGAATGTGGCCAAACCAAATGCAAGTATTTGAATTTTGTAACATCAGAATTAATTTGGCCCATAACTTATTACTGGGTTTTCGATGGGCCAGCCTTCAAGCTTGCTGCAATGCTGCACGCTTGTTCTTCGCATGGAAAATAATTTCTACACCTTAACAGTTATACCAGATCATAATAACATGCTCGAAAGATTTAAAAACCCTTTATGCAGTTAACAAGAAATTCTAGTTAATACTGGAACAGTGCAATATGGAATAAAGACTGCTTTAAGCAGATGTGATGATGATGGCCAGAAATGAGATTTTGCATAATTTTTAATTTTATTTATTTATTATTTATTTATTACATTTATACCCTGCCTTTTTTCCTGCAAGGAACCCAAGACGGCTTACATAATCCTCCTCCTCCTCTCCATTTGATCCTCACAACAACCCTGTGAGGTAGGTTAGGCTGAGAGTCAATGACTGGCCCAAAGTCACCCAGTGAGTTTCATGGCCAAGCGGGGACTAGAACCCGGATCTCCCGAGTCCCAGTCCAACACTCTAACCACTACGCCACACTGGCTCTCTATATAGGATCTGTATGCTTCCCATTTTCACAAGGCTCTGCAGGTTTACACACACAAAAATACTCAAACAACTGAGCCATTGAACAGTCAAATTGGAATGGAATGAGGCAGGCTAGATATTTAAAGTAATTTATTCGATAGGTATTACTGGGCAAGACTTTGGGAATTTAGTTTTGCTGCAGAATATACCAATTAACAAAGCATATTATTGAGAATTGGTGTGTATGTGCATGTATTATTTATTTATTTATTTCATTTCATTTCTATACCGGCCCAGAGCTGAAGCTCTCTGGGTGGTTCCCAACAATTTATACAATAAAAATTACATAAAAACCAACAATAAAAACATACAATATAGTTAAAAAGATTAAAAAACAAATTTAAAAGCACAGTTTGAAATGACGATACAAAAAGTTAATAAAACTAAGCCTACAGGTGACAATCCCCCCCGCCGCCCCCACATATGCTATTTTGAGCTCTTAACTATTGAATGCTTTGGCATAGAGGGAAGTCTTAACCTGGCGCTGAAAAGATAGTAAGGTTGGCACCAGGCGGGCCTCAATGGGGAGCTTATTCCATAACTGGGGGGCTACCACTGAAAATGCCCTCCTTCTTGTTGCCACCAATCGAGCCTCCCTTGGAGGTGGCAGTCGGAGGAGAGCCCCAGATGTTGAGCGCAGTGTCTGGGTAGACTGCAGTTGGGAGAGGTGTTCCGTCAGGTATTGTGGTCCTAAGCCATATAGGGCTTTATAGGTTAGAACCAGCACCTTGAATTCGGCTTGGAAGCGTATTGGCAGCCAGTGCAAATGGGCCAGAACTGGTTTAATATGTTTGGACCTTCTGGTCCCCGTAACAAGTCTGGCAGCCGCATTTTGCACAAGCTGCAGCTTCCGAACAGTCTTCAAGGGCAGCCCCACATAGAGCGCATTGCAGTAGTCCAGTTTAGAGATTTCCAGAGCGTAGACTACTGAGAGCAGGCTATCCCTGTACAGATAGGGGCGCAGCTGGGCCACCAGCCGAAGCTGGTAGAAGGCACTCCGTGCCACTGAGGCAACCTGAGCCTCAAGTGACAAAGATGGCTCAAGGGGAACCCCCAAGCTATGAACCATCTCCTTCAAGGGGAGTGCAACCCCATCCAGAACAGGTTGAACACCCTCCATCTGGTCAGGGGAACCACCCACTAACAGCATCTCAGTCTTGTCTGGATTGAGCCTCAGTCTGTTAGCCCTCATCCAGTCCATCGTCACAGCCAGGCACCGGTTCAGCACATCCACAGCCTCACCTGCTGAAGATGAAAAGGAGAAATAGAGCTGCGTGTCATCAGCATACCGATGGCAACACACTCCAAAACTCCAGATGACCCCACTCAGTCGTTTCATGTATATGTTGAATAGCATGGGGGATAAGACTGACCCCTGAGGAACCCCATACTGGAGAGTCCACAGGGCCAAGCAGTATTCCCCAAGCACCACCTTCTGGAGCCATCCATCCAAGTAGGAGTGGAACCACTGCAATGCAGTACCCCCCACTCCCAACTCAGACAGCCACCCCAAAAGTATACCATGGTCGATGGTATCGAAAGCCGCTGAGAGATCCAGGAATATCAACAGGGTTGCACTCCCCCTGTCTCTCTCCCAACATGCCATCATACAGGACGACCAAAGCTGTTTCTGTGCCGAAACCAGGCCTGAACCCCGACTGAAATGGATCCAGATAATCAGTTTCATCCAAGAGAGCCTGGAGCTGGTTGGCCACCACCCGTTCAAGGACCTTGCCCAGGAAAGGAACATTCGCCACCGGCCTAAAGTTGTTAAGATCTTCTGGGTCTAGAGAGGGTTTCTTCATGAGCGGCCTCACCACCGCCTGTTTCAGGTGGCATGGGATCACTCCCTCTCACGAAGAGGCATTGATCACCTCTCTGGCCCAGCCGGCCGTTCCTTCCCTGCTAGTTTTTATAAGACAAGAGGGGCAAGGATCCAGAACAGACATGGTTGCACGAACCCATGAACAGACGTGGTTGCACGAACCCATCCAAGCACCTTGTCAACATCCTCAAGCTGTACCAACTGAAACTCATCCAGAATAGCTGGACCAGACTGTGCTCTGGGTACTTCACCTGATTCAACTGCTATATAACATTGGAGTCCAAGTCCCTGCGGATGCAAGCGATTTTTTCCCGGAAGTGCCTAGCAAATATATTGCAGCAGGTATCAGATGCATCGATGACGTCCCTGGGGCCAGCATATAATAGGCCCCAGACAACCCTAAAAAGCTCCGCTGGGTGGCAAACAGAAGACTGAACAGAGGCAGTGAGATGTTGTTTCTTTGCCACCCTCACTGCGTCTAGATATACCTGGCTATAGGCACGTACCAGGGCTCGATTGCATCTACTAGGAGTTTTCCTCCACCTGCACTCAAGCCGTCTGTGTTGTTTCATCATTCTCAGCTCCGGGGTATACCATGGAGCCGTACGAGCTCTACTACGGAGAGGGCGCTCAGGAGTGATCGTGTCGACCACCCGAGCCATCTCATTATTCCAGAGATTGACCAGGGATTCGACAGGACCGCCAGCCATATCAGCCAGAAACCCCCCAAGGGCCCTCTGGAAACCATCCGGATCCATTAGCCTCCAACCATGACAAGGGGACCGATTCGAAGTCCCCCACCTTCAGATCACCATCTCCATGCCCGGCTGAAAAAATCATGTCTAGAGTGTGCCCTGCTACATGCGTTGGGCCGATGACATGTTGGGACAGTCCCATAGTTGTCATGGAGTCCATGAATTCCTGAGCCACCCCAGACAAAGTGTATGCACATACCGTACGCTTTTATTTTCATAGAAGTACTATTACTTTTTTTTGTTCCCAGATAGTACAGTAATACCTTGGATTGCAAGTAACTTGGTCTGAGAGCATTTTGCAAGACAAGCAAATTTTTAAAATAAATTTTGACTTGATAAACAAGCGACGTCTTGCAATACAAGTAGTGTAGGGATGCAACCGCTCGCCTCGAGCGGGCGTAGCAGGCCAAAATCGGCCCCACTCACGCCTGCCAGAGACTCGCTTTGATATAAGAGTGTTTTGGATTACAAGCACGGTTCCGGAACGAATTATGCTTGCAATCCAAGGTATTACTGTATTATATAACTGACAACATGGGTCAAAAATCCAAAGAACTGTAAAACTAGTTCCTTGAGCCTAGGGAGTTTTTGGCATATTTTTCTACAATAACAGCACCCCTCTCGCTTGGCCTTATGGTAAACTGCTTAAAGCTACAAGGAGTTTCAAAAGCAGCTTGTGATGTTTATAAAGAAAAGTAAAACATTCCATTAGCTACCACAAGCCCTTTACATCAGCCTAAGTAGCTCTTTAGATGCCAGTCTAATGGCCGGTTTACACATAATGGCAAGTGCTAGTGCATGCAGCTTGAATGCTCCTGCTTGGCTCCTCCTCCTGCCATCAGGACGGCTAAACAAACCACAGATACTCCGACCTTGGTTTGGTTAGTGTTACATCCAAACCAGGATCTCTGGCTTGTCTCTCCTCCACCAAGCCAGAGATGTAACCCAAGAACAAACCCTGGATTACAACCCTAGCCTTGCTGGGGTAGAGGCAAGCAAGAGTTCCCAGTTCTGACGTAACATTAACCAAGCTAGGGACAAAGTGTTCCTGGCTTATTTAGCCGCTTTGTTTAGGAGGAGACAAGTGGGAGTGATTGAGTCATGTGCACTAGCACACTGGCTCACTAATGGTAACCCAGGGTTTAAAAGAGCGATGCTCTGTTGCTGTTACATGCAAACTGGGCTTAAATGGTTTTATGGAATTATGGGTAAATATACAAACAGGAAAACTGATAGATATAATAGCTTTACTTGCTAAAACTGAAAACAAACTAAAATAAATATAGTGGTACAACAAAAATACAACTAAAGTTGTAGACCAAAACAATATGAAAAAAACAGTTTTTTAGGAAACACAGAAGTTACTTACAGATTGAGATTTCTTTTTTTTCTTTTTTATTGCCCTGAAAAACCCTTGCTTTTCCTTTTCCTTTAGCTGTTCAGAATGGGCATTTTCAGGACTTTTCCTTAACACAAGAGGGGAAAAAACACACAAACCACAAAACCAACTTTAGCATAATGCATTACACAGTGCATTATCTTACAAAGTCATTATTTTTCAGGAATACATATGAAGAATCTACTTCAGCCCCCAAGGTCCTAACACTAATAGGACTTCATCTGATCCAGACAGAATTCAAGCTAGATGTTGAAGTCCTGTAATGAGCAGAAAAGGGGTGCATTTTCAGGGTGGGAAATTTATCAGAATCCATAGAGAGTTCTGGCAGGTCACCCCAATGCATTTACTAAGTTTTGGCAGTGAACTCTAGGCACCAGTACAGGTTGATGACTTTAGCCCAGACCAGCACACCAGGCCCGGCATCAAGGGTCGGCATGGGCAGGCAGATGCCAAGGGCTCAGAGGTTCAAAAGGGCCATGCCCCCATCCTACCGCAGTTGTTGCCAGTGTCAGACTGCTGCCGCTGTGGTGGCAGTGGCAGCTTCGCCTCCTCCTCTCCCCATCTCCTAACCCAGCCAGCCCTACTGGCAAAAGAAAGCACTGCGGCAGCTGGCCAGCAAAGCTGCAAGCCCCATGGCGTGCCATTTTAATACTTTTTTTTAACCTTATGTTTTGAGTAGCAGCGATGTGAACCAATCAGACACTGCCTTTTGGGAGGATGGCCAATGAAGGCACAGGAGCAGCAAAAAGATTGCCCCTTCACAGCTCCTGTTGAGTCATTGCCCCCACCACAAAGGCAGCATCTGATTGATTTAGATTGCTACTATGCAAAATATAAAGTAAAAAAAAGTTTTGTTTTAAAATGGCGCACCACGGGGCTTGCAGCTTGGCTGGCTGGCCACCGCAGCACTTCCTTTTGCCAGTGGGGCCAGTCAGGCAAGGAGGAGGAGGACCAGAGGAGCTGCTGCCGCCACTGCCAGAATTTTTTTTTAAAAAGAAGGGAGGAAAGAAGGAAGGGATCATATTTTATATGCTAAGAGGACATTTTTGTGCTGACTGATGCTATCAGCTGTATTTTGTCTAGAAGCCTAACAATTAGAGACATCTATATATATAAAAGAAGGTGTCCTGACTGACGGACGGACTGACTGACTGACTCATCAACGCCCAGCTCAAACTGTTTAATCTAGGAACGTGAAATTTTGAAGGAACATTGCTTTTATGACGTAGACCCCCACTAAGGAAGGATTTTGGGAAATTCCATCCCTAAGGGGGTGAAAAAAGAGGGCAAAATCACCCCACTCTCATATCTGCAGCTCTGCAAATAGGCCTCACCTCATAATTACTGCAGGAGTCAACTTGCTGCAGGAGCCAATAGCAGCAGTTATGCAAATAGCCCATACATGTTCCTATGAATTCCTGCAAGGGCCAATAGGGCTGGGTATGCAAATCTCCCCTAGGCCATTTAGAATGTTCTCTTAGGGGGTGAAAAGGGAGGGAAACTTTTTACATGACTGACTGACTGTTGTGTGTGGGGCATCGTCGCATAGGCTCCATCACAGTTAGACGGATCTACCCCAAACTTGGCATGCTCACTCTTCATCAACTGTAGACTCTCAGGATTAACCTGATTTTTCTTTAAGAACAGATATTTCTGTCACAAAAGATTTGTGCTGCCAGCCCCCAGCCTAAATGTTACACTTTCAGTCAGAGACACTGCATCTTTTCCATACATGTTTCTTTTAAAAACAATTATACCAAATCCTAAAATCCACGCGAGCGCAGCCGCGGGCAACAGCTAGCATGACATACAATGAGAGTCTACCCAGCCCAACAGTTGATTTAAGGAACAACTAGCTGAGGGCCTGGCAATTTCCCAGAAATCTGGTATGCACGCTCAGTCAGTGTGGAAGAATTATCCACAGAATTCCTCCTACATCTTAGCTCTGTCCATAAACATACCGACCTGGCTTAGATGTAGCCAAATTGTGGGTTGGCCATTGTGAACAGGCTTTCAGCTTGCTTGTTCCCCTATGAGCTCCATTTACTGCCCTCACTTCCTATTGCATGGTAATTATAGTCTGCTGTAATGTCTGAACTGGGCAAACTAGGAATGCATTAGAAACAATAGCTCACCTCAAAAGAGAATTGGAACGAATGATAGTTTGAACTGGTTTTTCAACTGTTTTGGAGGCAAACAGGGTAGCTATAGTTTGCTTGATTCAGATGTCACAGCAAACTATATTTACTTTGAGCCAGGCAGCACAGAAGGGGTCCCCTGATAAACAGGGACCTGTGCTTTTAGCAATGACCATCTTAAATTTAGATTTACATCCCCAGGGGCCAACATTCTCAGGGCGAAACCAACATGTTATTTGTTTAATTTTGTGATTAAAAAGTAAACAGGTATAGACATATAATAAACAAACAGTAGCTGGAGGAACAGAGCCACCAAGATTGGGACTCTGATGGGGGCAAAGCATTAAAGATTCCTTCCGCTATGGTTGCCTGCCATTTACTTTTTTTTTCTTTTTTTAAGTCATGGAATTAGCAATTGCATGATTTATGGCACATCTAGTTTGACACTTAGATTTGGCCAAGTGATATATGAAAGGGGAGCAGATAGGTTAAGAAGGAGGATTGAGACTGAGTCCTTAAATTTGACTGAAGAATGTAGTTGGAAAACTTTATGAGCAGCTGAAGAATCTGAGGATAAGAAACAAATGGTAGATAAGATAAGATGTCTACTAGTGATGGGAAGGGTGGTAATGGAATTAATAATGTTGGAAGAAGAAGCAGGGGTCAAGGAGCAGTTTTGCCAGATAGAGGTGATATAAGCATAATTAAAAGATGCAAAAGCAGGAAGAGCATTGGGGGAAGTGAAAAAGATCAAGTTCAGAAATAGGAAGAAAGAAAAGATGATACAAGATAGGGACAATGGAATAAATAAATGGAAGAGGTATAAGGGAAAATGATTAAAATTGCCTCCTTTCTGAAGGCTGTCCTCAACACATTTCTAATCCATCCTGCCCAGAGAAGAGCCAAAGTTAAATCTTAATACAGTTATTTTTACTGTATGTTGCTTATACATAGTGCACCTTCACTTCTTTTAGAATTTTTTCCCTACTGTTTTAATTACTAGTTTTTGCGGACTATTGCTAAGAATATGAATTGCCTTGCTGCACCAGACTAAGGTCCATTGAGTCCAGCATTCCATTCCCATTAGCAGGCATCCTAATTTACCCAATTAGAGCAGTATATATATATATATATACACACCCATTCTCTATGAATTTGCCCAATCATCTCTTTAAGCCAGGCGTGGGCAACACGTGGCCCTCATGTGGCCCTTGACACCCCCAGTGCGGCCCTATCCCCTTACCACCGCCCACTGCTGCTGAAATTCATGGCAGCAGCAGCATACACACACACACAAAACCTGTTTACTTCTCCATAATTTGTCAGGAAACCACTGATTTTTATTTTTTTTTGCTGCCAGAGAATTCAGAGGTGTAGCAACACCAGAAGTATGGCCCATGGGGAGTTCCAAGGGGGTCAAAAGTGGCCCTGGACACCCCAAAGTTGCCCATCCTTGTTTTAAGCCATCTAAACTTGTAGTCAGTGAATTTCATTAATTAAATATGTACTGTGCGAAATACTTCCTTTTGTCAATCAACTACAGCAATACCTTGGATTACGAGCATAATTCGTTCCGGAACCATGCTCGTAATCCAAAATACTCGTACATCAAAGCGAGTTTCCCCATTAGAAATAATGGGAACTCAGATGATTCGTTCCACAACCATTTAATCACTGCTTTGCCCCATGGAGGGAGCCGGCAAAGCAGTGATTAAATGGTTGTGGAATGAATCAGCGGAGTTCCCATTATTTCTAATGGGGAAACTCGCTGATGTGCCGGCTCCCGGCCGCGCCTCGCCTCCACTCGCTCTGCCAGGAGGAGGGGGGCATCCCTGGAGGCGAGGTGTGGCCGGGCGCGGCCGCCGCCTCACCTCCAGGGATGCCCCCGCCTCCTGGCCACTCGGCCGGCCGGAGCAGCAGCGCAAGGCGGCAGCCGCGCCCGGCCGCACCTCGCCTCCAGGGATGCCCCCGCCTCCTAGCCACTCACTTGGCCAGCCGGCACAGCAGCACGAGGCGGCAGCCGCTCGCTCAGCTGGCGCCTCGCGTTGCTAGCATAAATTTAAATTTTAAAGACATCTCGCAACAGGAGCCACATGCGGCAGCAGCGGCTCGTGTTGCGAGACTTGCTCGTCTTTCAAATGTAAATTTATGCCAAATTTTTCCTCGTCTTATGAGAAACTCGCAAACCGGGTTACTCGTAATCCGAGGTATTACTGTATATTGAGCAATCCTTGAGTTGTAGTATTATGAGAGAGAAACATTACTCTCTATCCATGCTCTCACTATGTGCATGCCAATAAATATATTTATCAGAAAACAAAATGCTAACATATATGTAAATATGTATTTGATTTCTTATTATTAGCCTGACATGATTTTAGGAATCTACAAACAGAACTTGCATACAAGCTATTTTTCGAGCCTACTCACTCACACAACACATATTTGTCAAACAGTAACACTGCTAAAATACATAGTGCCAGAAAAAGCAGCCAAAATGAATTGTGTTTTTTTTTGAAGAAGTATTAATTGCACCTGTCTTGTCCCCACATCAGGTGCTTTTAAAGAGGATTAAAACTATCACATGCACCCTGAAATATAGGGTGCATACTAGGATTTTCCTATTTTATGAACCTATTAGTTAAAATACTCTTTTTTAGCAAGCACCAGCTGATAGAAGGAGAATGTAGACCTATCTGGTGTCAACAGACCCATTTACTTATAGGATGAGAAAAAAAGAAATTGTTTGGACCAAATCAAGATATGAGAAGTAGAAATTGGAAGGATTATAAACAGAGAATATGAATCCTCTGTTTATAATCAGAAGATTAATACCTTTCCAGGTATTAATCTTAGACCTTTACTGAAAAAGGTCTAAGATTAATACCTGGAAAGGTCTATTGCAAATTAGGTAACATCACACACTTGGACCGCATTTCAAAGACTTAAGCCTTCAGTCCTGGAAACTATAAATGGTTCAATTTGAGATTAAGCTAGAGTTGTTAAGAATACAGGAATATCAATGGCATGCATAGAAGCCAATAGTTTAAGAAATTAGAAAGTGTTAAGTGAAGGCTTTCCATCATCTGCTCTATTTCTACAATATCTCATAAAGACACCAACTTACCAGGGATCAAAAGCAGTTTGTCTCTTTGAGTGGCTTGTTACACTACTGCTTTCTGCTGGTAGTGCAGGTATTCTATTTGAGGCACTATTATCTAGGAATGTTCCTTCTGGACGTGGAGATGGGACTGCAAGAAGAAATACTAAGTTGCTATGTAACCATATTCATGTGAACCTCTTCATTCACAACACAATAAAATGATAAATTCATATTCTTATTTCTTTATATTTGGCAGAAGAACATGCAATTTTCCTAAATGTGACACTGGAAGTTGTCTCTATCTCCTCCACTGTTAGTTTATGAAGCAAGACATGCTACCATATGAGAAACCTAGGGTGCAATCCTCTGGAGATGAGGCTCACTTGGAGGCTCATATTCATCCAATGTGGAGTGGGAGGAGCAGCGGAGGCAATCTTTGCCTCCCCGCTCCTCCCGCTCTGTATTTTCACTAGACAGCCATTTTCAGCTGACTAGTGACAGTGTTTCAGAAGGGGAAGGAAGGAGGCTGAAGCAGCTTCAGGATAGCTTGTATCCTGGCCTCCCCAGTCTCCTCCCCTCCCCGCCCACTGAAATACCCTCTTTAACTGATCTCCAAAGTTGCTTTCCCAACCTTGGAGAGAAGCTGGTGCAGTTCTTTCCAGTCTGGCTGCGAGGGGAAGGGTGGGTGGAGCTCTGATTCCCAGCTCTGAGGCTGGAGCACTGTCTCCAACCTCAGAGCTGGGAATCCAAACTATCCTATGACCCCACAGGCAACGTCTAGGGGCCTTAGGATTGTTCCTTTAACTGACTTGGAAATATTATCAAAAGTATAAGTACTTTAAATTTCCAGCATAATTCTTAGGCAACTTCAGTAGCCAAATTCCATCTCAAGTTGTATCACAATGGGATTCTAACATCACAATCTTATACATGTCTACTTTAAAGAGTTCAGTGAGATTTATTCCAAGGTAAGTGTGTTATAGGATTGCAAATGAAATTTCTTAAGGCAACAGAACCAGATTTCAGCAAAAAAAGAAAACAAAAAAACAAACCAGTCAAGACAAGTTTACTTCTGAAAGTAGCATTTCATCTATGAAATAAAACTAGTAGAAGTATGAAGGAATTAATTAAGTACAGTGAATGTATAGGCATGCACAAGCAATTTGTATTTCATGATACAGACACATAGGGGTGGGAGGGGGGATAATAAAAGCCATCTACAGATTCACAGATTCCTACAATAATGAAGGTTGTTGGTTTTTTTTAGTTAGTAATTTTTAGCTTTTTACAAATGTACACAAATACAAGCAAAAAAACCCAAGAGCCTTCAAGAAACTTATAGCAGAAGGAATGAAAGGACAAATCAGTAAGAAAAGAAAGAGGAAGAAAGAAAAGAAAGATAAAAAGGCTTGAAAGACAAGCCAACTCAAAACTAACTGTGCTTCAGTTCTTAAGCAAATTCAAACTTATACCAAATAAATATGTAAGTTTCAGGAGCCTCACTAACATAAGACATTTTGTCCTCATAGACTGATCCACAGCATCTTTTCTATCCACTGCTTAATAGGAGGTTGGTTTTTAATGCCAACCTCTTTGCCACCAAAGAAGCTTCTTGAACCCCTAAATAGGATATTTAGGAAGTGTCCATAAAATGGAATAGAACCAGGAATCAATTAATGAAAAACTAGTACTGTAGTTAAAGAAAGATATATACAACACTACACCATGTCAAGAACACACAGTGATCGAAGGGCAGCTCCAATTACACATGCACACAGTCCACTGGTGAGGTCCACATCACAAAGACCTGCTCTCCAAGTAAGAACCATATTTGAGAAAGAAAGGAGGAGGTCAGTGTGATCATAAAACAAACAGAGGTCCAATGATGCTGACTGAATTAAAAGTTACCTGTAGAGGTCGCAATTGTACTCTGGCCTATGTGGGACACTATATACCTAAGCCAAGTCCAATGTCATTTTTATCCCTAATAAGGTTATATAATCAGTAGTCTATCCAAACACCAAAGACCATACAAGACAGAAAGTGGTTCCAAAGCACTACATGCTTCCTGGCCAAATTTTGCCATGCTGCCACAGAAGGCAAACAGAACTTCTCCTGAAGTTGAAGAAGCATTTCCTCCCAATACGCTATGGTAGTAAACAGACTCCTTTGCCTATCCAATCCATTCATAACACCATTCTACCTCCAACAGGAACTTCCAGATTATTCCACAGAGTCAGTTCCTTATGTGCAAAGAGATCTGAACCTAGACAATTGTTAATAGAAGTCCAAGATGCTCTACTTACCCATATGAGTGGACCCATATGAGTGGACATGAGGATTTAGAAAAATTAAGATGAAGAGACACCAATATCCTCCAAGCCTGTAAGGCTGTAAATGTTCTCTATCTTAGACCACTCAGGCCCTAAACCTCTACGTTCAGCGTTTAATCTTACACTCTTAACAAAAGGAAAGCACTATCACAATGACACGTGTTAGGGAGATTGAGGCTGTGCCAATTTTAAAAAGTAGATTTGTTTTTTATTATTATCCTTTTAATTGGTACCGTATTCCTCCAGATCACCTCCAAAATTTAGGAAATAAAGTATCTATTTATTAAAAAAGAAAGAAAGAAAGAAAGAAAGAAAGAAAAGAGCTGAGGTATACGATGAGAGAAACCTTGAAGGACATAGGTAAGAAAAAATGTTAGTATTAATCTGATTACACAAACTCATAGGCCTCATTTGGATGTAACAGTAAACAAAAGTTAATTGAAAATGGAAGCAAAAGTTTCCAAGCCCTTCCTTGTGGTAACATTGGAAGACAGGGAGGAAAGGGCACATGAGCCCAAGGCTTATTGGGGTTCATTCCCATAATGATAAACTATAGTTTATAGTTTATCATTATGTCTGAATGAGACATAAACAGTTTGAATTATCAAATTAATTATATTTGAACACAGCAGTAGTCACGAGTTGCCCATCTATCTACATCTAAAAAATTAAAAAACAGGATCGGATAAGATCAAGTTGTACATTATTAATGATTGCTTTAGGAACAAAAATGCCCAATATTTAATATATTGAAACATCATGCAGGAAATATATTAGTGGGGTTTCCAATGAATAAAATTCACGATCTATCCCAATTTATTTTGAAATAAATCTGCCATAGTTTCCTGTTAGTGCCATCAGGGCCAGAAGATAGGTTTCAGGATTGGAAAACATCACATCTTTCACATACAATGAAAGCTTAAATTCACATCCTCCACTCCTCAGCCTGCTAATATCTATTGCCTTCTGTATACAAGCAATTGGTTCTATAGGCAAATAAAAGGAGAAAGACCCTGTCTCATTCCTAGTACCAAATGAATTTGATCTAAATATATTTCAAGGGTTACAAGTAGGGATATACAGAATGTGGGGAGGGCGTGACACAGTTGGTCAGATTTATTTGCTAAAAACAATTGGTCTTCACAAACATACAACACAATCAGATTAAAAAGATATATTTTAAGCTAGATGATCCCCAGCACACTGAACCCCATTTTGTATAATCAATTTTATCTAATACATTGGGCTGCAAATCACCACTTTTTTTCCATTGCCCTAACAAGCCCTAGTTACATTCTACAAGCATTGGTTTAAGCTAGAAACAATATCATTGTTTCTTGTTGCTGAAGTGATGTGTCAAAAGCATCAGGTAGTAGGGAGAACCTTGTTGTCCAGAGCCTTGGTCAAGGGCAACCCAGTCCATATAACGGGGTCCTCTAAACCCCAAGACTAAGGCTCAATTCAGACAATCCTTCAAACCATCATGAGCAAACTATAGAGAGCCTCAGGTTCCTGCACTCTTTCCTACCCTTCCCCCTCCACAAATGAAGAGAACAGAAGATTCTGCTTCTAATCTGCTGCAAGCCATAGTTTGTCACTTTGTCCAAATGTGGGAAACTATGGCGCTTGATCAAGTCAATTAAAACCAGGATGTGTGAGCTTGAGGCTTGTTCTCATAATAATAAACCATGGTTTGTTGGTATGTCTGAATATAGCCAGAAGGTTTAAAACTCTTCTGTACTATTCCTAGTCTACTCTGTTTTCAAAATGAGGCAACACAAAGTCAAGGCAGAGGGGAAAAGCAACACCAAGGCCAGCCTTATGCTCAGTTATAAGTAAGCCATATTGAACACAGCGCTACATACTTCTGAGTCAACATGCTTAGGAGCAGACTGTAAAGCTACCTAACCATAGGCAAGTCTAACAGTGCTGCCAAACCCCACATATCTACTCTCAAGCAGAAACAAAAGCTACAGAAGAGCGAGGAGGAACCTCTTCCAGAACAGAAGTATTGCCAATCATCTTTAAGTCTTCCCTAATGTTCCAAGGACAGAAGTCTCCTTCCAATTGTCCTAGATTTGCCTGCCTGGAGAAAGAGTGAGATCAGTTCTCCAGCTAAACTGCAGTCATTTATATTAGAACAATGGTAGAAATCTTGATCAAGTTCTAGAAGCTAAAAATACCTCTGTAAAAGCTTCCAACTCTCCTAGGTACAGGATCATTATACAGAAGTCTGTTTTCTTTTGTGGATGCTCCATCATCTGGGTGCTGATCGTGATACATTCCTCCCTAAATTAAAAAAAATATCATTAATTAAGCCAAAGTGTTTGGTCTGTTTTCCACTGATATGTAACAGGACAGGGCAAAATCTGTTCACATCCTGTGCGTACCCTCACTCTAGTTATATTAAAACTAGTTATATTAAAATGAAACAACTCCACACAATAAATGAAAGGGCTGTGTGTTAACAACATTTGTTCCAAAGCCATAACGTTAAGAATTGTGAAGTGATCCAGACAAACTAAAACTAAACATATAAACATCATTTGTCTAAAACTAAACATCTAAAAACTAAAAACTCTATTTAATTTTGCATGAATTAAATAGAGCACTGTGACCTCCCTAGAGTTCTTGTATGATTCAGCTTTGGTCAAATCTGGACAATCTAGAGACAACAACTAGAAGAACAACAGAATGATTTATACATAATTTCTCATCTGTCCTATCCTGGAGGCTCAGTCACATATCAATACAATCTAATATATGCACTGAAATGCAGTAAAACAGTGCTTAGAAGAACACCACTTGCACATTATGCTCAAAGCTTCGGTAAATAGTTTGGAGCAGAGAGTTCCACACTAGCAGGGCAAAAGTGTGAATCTTATTAAGCAACCTGAGAAATCTTAGACTATAGGATACTCCTTTGAATGACCTCATAAAAGTACAAGTTGAAACCCATGCCACTGTGTGTAGAAATGTGTTCTGACATAGCATATAAAATATGACACAATTTTAACAAGGCTTACCCAAATCAAACACCCTCAGGTGCCCTCACCCGAAATACCATCCGTTTATACCATGAGGCACATATTGTGTGGAAGTGTGTCCTAATACATAAAACACCATCAAATTTTATATTTGGGGAGCTTCCTCTAACACAACACAAAAGAGCCATTGCTCAACCTCATATATCTAGGCCTGAGCAATTTTTCTTCCTTCCCATTTCCTATCCTTTGTTTCCTCTCCTGTCATACTTCCAGTGAACACTGCTCCCTGTTTATTACAGGTATCTAAGAAACTATGTGTGGGAAGTAATGGTCTCTCTCTCTCTCCCTCTCCCTCTCCCTCTCTCTCTCTCTTAAACAGGGAACCAATTATTAGAACCACTACAAAATTTGGCTGCAATGGTAGAAGGCAGGTAATGTTGGTGGTTCCTAGTGTCTACATAAGAGCAGCTTTGCTAGATCAGAACAATGTCCAGCTAGTGAAGCATCCTGTTTCCAACAGTTGCTAAACAGACTTCCAGGAATATCACAAGGGGGGTATGAAGGCATTGCTCTTTCCTGTTTATCTCAGAAACTGATTATCAGAGGCACACTGGCTTGGAACATGGAGGTTCCATGAATTTATCCAATGCCCCTTTAAAGCAACCTAAGCCAGTAGCTATATACCACCATACCTTGTGGCAGTGAATTCCATAAGATTTGTTTAATCTTTCTCATTTTTCAAAAATACTTTTCATTTTCAAAGCACAAGTGTTTTGGGCCCAGTTTTCGCCTATGCTGATTGTAGCATAGTATTCTCCACGACATTCTAGTTTCCTACATGCAATGAAGGAACATTCTATCGTGTAGGAGACAGGACTGATGTTTTCTATCAGCAAGTGAACAGCAGGTGATTTTCTGAAGGAATTAAATAATCACCACACTTATCTCTTGACAACTATGACCAATTTGTGGGGACACATGGGGAGGGGGGAAAGTACGATCTTGAAGCCCATTCATGAGAGCCAGTGGTTTGGCTGACTCTGAACCAGGCCAAGAAATCAAATATTTGGTTCCCTTTTTCTGTGCAAGTCCCAAAGTGTATGTATTACTAGAGAAGGCCTTCATAACTTCTAACTCACTAAGCAGAAAGGCGATCACAAGGTGCTTGATAAACCTCATTTTACTATTTGAATAAGCACTGCAAAACAAAAACAAACACAAAACAAAAAAGGGAGCGATCAAGCACCAGACAGGCCACATTATATGGCTGATGGGCTCTGTTATACTTAGTGGGCCAAAAGTTGTGTAAGTCTCCTGTGACAATAAATAGTTCTATAATGATTTTGAGTGAGATCACTGCTTCCTTTATTAAATTTAACTCTAAATTTAAAGTGTGTGCCAGCTCTTGTTCTTCAAAATTAGAAGAGGAGTGGAAGAAATAACAGAAAATAGCCTTGAATTTCTTCCACATAAAATTTGCCCTTCCTTACCTCAAGACCAAAATGACACTCCTATTCAAAAGCTATTCCAAAAAAACAAGACAACTCTGTCCCAAAATCTGGATAAGA
This sequence comes from Shinisaurus crocodilurus, assembly GCA_021292165.1. Lineage (NCBI taxonomy): Eukaryota > Metazoa > Chordata > Lepidosauria > Squamata > Shinisauridae > Shinisaurus > Shinisaurus crocodilurus. The sequence continues at coordinate 200,630,207 of CM037878.1, read as the reverse complement.
ACATTATCAAGACAAAAATGATAGCCTTTTGATAACATAACATGTAGCATTATGAAGCTAATTTCAAACACTCATATATGACCACATTCTAGGTATCACTTATTTTATATAATAAAGTAGAGGTTCTCAATGCATATCATAATCGGCTTTCCATAAAAAACAAAAAAATCAGTTTCAGATCTTCAGGTTTCTAGACAAAAGGTAAAAGCTACTTTTAACAATCTGGTTGTGCATTCACTCAGACAGACAGACCAGATGAGAGTCTTTCTAACAGTCAACAATTCAGACTAACCCTATTGGTATCTTCTGTACAGTCTTCACGTGAAGAGCCAACAGATCTTGTGAGTGTCTTATGCTGCACCTGTGGAGATAACAGTTGCAGGCTGTTTGCTCTGGCTGCCATCCCTTGCCCTACGCTTAAGCCACCCTCTGAGCCCTTTGTCCTCACTCTGTCCCGGCTCACATACATAGAATGTCTATGAGGGCGCTGTTGTGAAGAAAAGGGACTTGTGTAACCCAGACCATACGAAAAAGATTCATGAGGCGCAGATAAAGAGTGTGAATGGCTTCCATCCATATGATCTGGCAATTTCAACTCCTCCATGGTTTTGGAATGTCTTGTAGATGGTCTTCGTGATTCAAGAGTACCGTCACCTCTGTTATTTCTTCCAGAAGGACTGAGCAAAGTTCTGTTGTCAGCATGGCGAGGAGGTGTTGGTGTGGTAGGAGAGTTCAAGTCCAAGCAGCTGGATGGAAAATACCTACTGTTGTTTGGGTCTGCAACTTGAACTCTGGCCTCTGATAGATTACTCACAGATTTGGAATCTGTCAGAGCCCCATGACTTTTTGACTTTGTTCGATATGAGGGGCTCTTCGAAGACTGAGGAATAGTATCAATATAGCTGTGACGGCTATGTCTTTCACCTGGTTGCAGTGTGCCAGTTTTGCTCTGAGAACTTTCCATAAATGAGTGACGGTTATGTTGAGATCTGGAATTTGACTTCAGGTATTTTGTACCTGGACCATCTGAAGTTTTGGGATCCGCATTAAAATCAAATTCAGTTTTTGTCTTTGCTTCTTTTGGACTGAGTAGATGTGGTATGTTATTATTAGCTAGATCCTTGCTTCCTGATCCAGGAGGATTGCTTGGTTTTTTGGAAAGCATTGGACTATGTGCAGTTACAGGAAGGTTTCCATTTAGAAAGCTTTCATTTGTTGGAAGAGCCTCTTCTCTTTGCAATCCAACTCCCACATTCTGTATATCTTTGTTGTTTGATCTGTGGTGAGACTGCACAGCAGTACTTTTGCTAGCTTGAGTTCTACATCATAAATACACAAAGAAAGCACATGTTAATTTCTACCTTTAAATACCAATTGCTTCAGTGAACTTGGTGTTTAGATCTGCTACACTGTAGCAACTGCAGCTAAGCACACACAGCATGAACTGGAACCTGTTGGCACTGAAACATCTAAACTGTTTGTTCAAAGCACTTGGTATGCTCGCAATAAATGGAGCATACCAACTCAGTCAAGTTGTGTAAGGTAAAACATGAACAAAATCAAAATGGACAACAATAAAACGACAAAGAAGAGAATTTTGCTTACTATTCCATACAGACACTGGTGCTAAACAAAGCTTTCATCATGCAGTTCTCCTGCATCATCCATGGAATTTTAGAGGGTGTGTGTGTGTGTGTGTGTTTTCTGTCTTTTCACAAAAAAATCTGTTAAGGAAGAAATTATGGAATAGCTGCACAATGTCTTTTGACTGACAGTGCTAGGACCCCTCCATCTGGAAGCAGTCACTCAAAACACAAATAAATATCACTTGGCATAAAAATATACTGCTTTACTCCACAATATTATTCTAATAGTCCAGACCTATGGAGCACTGTACTGAGGAAGGCCTCTAATGTTGGCTATAGTGATTCCCCGAACAATCTAATCCCATTTCAGCGATGTGGCACAGCAATTGCCATCAACACTATTGAGATGGCATTCTTCACCTGAGCCACAGTGACAGATTCCACTGAGCACTGTGCCAAGTGGAGAAGTGGGTCCCTGGGACAAGAGAGAGCCAGAGCTTTATCATTTGAAATGCAGACTCGTGTGAAGGCTAAATCCGGTTTATAGCGTTCTTTATTAGTAAATCTACTGAAGATATAGAAATAAAGATATGTTTAACAATGGCATCATTGCATTGGAACTCCTCCTTTTCCTCTTCCTCTGCCTTAACAGGCCGAAATACATAAAATAACTAGGGCACTGATGTAATTACTTACAGTCATTTACCTGTTGGATAAGGTGTTGCTTTCTCCATGGTAAGGTTTTCTTTTAGTTGACCGTGAAGGTGAACGATCTAAGAGTCTCTGAGTTTGAAATGAGGGGTGGTTCAGACACTGCTCTGTTAGGTATCTGTCAGCTGGATCCAGTTTCAGCAAGTTCTTTTGAACAGAAATTCAAGTTAAAGAAACAAGGTTGAGTTGTATACCATTAAAAAGCAGAAGTATTTGTTCAATTAATATATACAATATGATACTTACCAAAACATTATATGCAACTGAAAACAAGTTGAAACTATGTATTTAGGGTCCCCCCCGCAATGTTCTATGTAAAATGTTGACTCTAAATATCTACTTTTAAAACCTGCCCAATAAATGCAGATATAGTTATAAGCTATGTATTTATATTCAGACTGCAAAAACCCTGGGGCTTAGATGCCACTGACTGAGCCTAGCGACAAGCATCTGGTTGCAGCAGAGGGCAGCAACCAAGTTTACCTTCCTACCTGGCTCCAAGAAAATCTCACTGGATCCTAAGTTTCACAAACACTTTTGCATCCCTGTTTATTCATGTGTTTTAATAAGTTGGAAAATACACTGATTAAAATAAACAAGATTACTGTGGGGGGAGGAGCCTGCCATCATGGCGGACTAGATGTCTGATAGAAACCTCCCAAAGGGTTTGGGCTGAAAGTAAAGAATCCATCCAGTACACTATTTAACTTTGGTAAGAGTTTGCTAATTATCTTTTGGAATGTGCTTTGCTGACCTCTGGCGAGAGTTTGGTTGATGTTTTAGAAGGATTTATAGTTCTTTTACGACTTCGAACGCAGCTTGCAGTACGGGGGAGGGGACAAGCCTCGCTGCACTAAATTTGTTTCTTCCAGTCAAGATCAAATAGGAAGAGCCGGAGGCTTTTGTGTTTGTAAAAGAACGCAATTTACAAATCTAACAAGGAGAGAGAAATTACTCCCAATGATTAAGTTTATAAATGCGGAGTGGAAGAGAGAGAGAGAAAAAATTGGGCTTCCCTGTCTGGAGCCGATCTGAAAGATCACATCCCTCAGACCATAGCCTTTCTCGGATTCAAAGGCTAGTTAGGAGCGAACTGCCTGAGGGAGGGGGGGGGAATAAACTTGCTGAGACTGGAACAAGTGTTAAAAGAGGAACGGACTTGAAAAAAATAGAGCCTCGTCTTTACGGCAGTAGAGACTAATTAACTATGGCTGAAAGAAAAGATGGCAAATCGGGTACCAAGGCGGTGGATGTTAAAGAAAAAGTACCTCCCTCTTCTCCAAAGAAAAGCCTCCCGGAAGCACAGAGCACAGAAATGGAGGCGATTCTCTCTCGTTTTGCAGATAAAATTAGTGAGGAAATCTCCCAACTCAGAGGAGAATTCTCACAAGTCAAGCAGGTATTGAAGACAGGATTCTAGAAAGTTCAAGAGGATTTCAAACAAATTAAAGAGGAAGTAAAAAGCTTGGATGATAAAGTGGCTGTCATTCAGCAGGAATTTCAATGTAAAAGTCAGCAACAAGATTTAAGATTTGATGCACTGGAGTTACAAATGATTAATATCCAAGACCGAGAGAGGCATTCTAATACAGTAATACTTTGGATTGCAAGTAACTTGGTTTGAGAGCGTTTTGCAACACAAGCAAATTTTTAAATATTTATTTAATTTTTTTTTACTTAATATACAAGCAACGTCTTGCAATACAAGTACTGTAGTACAGCTTAAATTAAAAATCTCTGTACAAATTCGTTGGGGGGGGATTTCGTTTTGATATAAGAGTGTTTTGGATTACAAGCACGTTTCCGGAACAAATTATACTCTCAATCCAAGGCATGACTGTATTCGCCTCCGACTTCTTCCACATCTTGGTGCGGAAGATGGGAAAAATCTGAGAGGAATAATTTTGGACTGGTTCAAGGAGATTGTCCCAGAGATGAACTGGCATGACGAAGATTTGGATAGAGTCCATAGAGTTTCAAGGAGAAGGGGGGGGCTTACAGCCAGTGATATTGTGGTGCGTTCTGCCAGTTTTTATAAAAAAAGATTTGTTTACGCAAGCCTTAAAGAAACGTCCAGGACAACTGGAATATCAAAGTACTCCACTCCAAATTTTGGAATTTTGAAAACCAAGAATGACTTGTGTCAGCCAGTGATTGAATGGAGACACAGTGTGAAGCTATGTACTGCTGTGTTGTCCAAGAATGGAATTAGATATAACTGGGGTTACCCTGTGATGTGTTTTTTTATGATCAACAACTAGAGATACAAGATAACATCTTGCAAACAAGGAATGGATCTTCTGGAAGAACTGGGATTGATGGCAGGGACCTCGAGTGAAGCAATGGATGAGCAGGTGCCAGAGGAAGAATCCAAGTAAGACATCGTGGAAGGAGGGAGGATGTGTGGAGGTGAGGAGAGGAGTAGAAGAGAAGAGGAACGAGCAAGGAACCGGAAGGAAGTGAAAGATTTTTTCTCAATGTTGTTTGTCCTTTTATTTTTCTATTCATTTCTGCCTCTCTCTTTTCCTCTTTCTTCCCTCTGTACTCCTCTCCTTCTTTTAGTAAATATATACACATTAGGGTAATTATGATTAGAATAAGGTAATCTGTATGGATAAGGATAAATGATCACTTGGGAGGGAGCTATGGGTCAGTTGCCTTGTGGGTGGGTTCGTCTCTCCCCCCCTCCAGGTGCGGCAGGCCATGGCCATGAAGAAAGTATTTAAGGCTGGTAAGGGTGTGTGTGTGATCAGTTATATATGTAGGGGAAGGGTTAATAGGGTGAGGGGTAGGGGTAGAGTGTGTGTTCTTTTTTTTAATGTTACTGATAGGGGCCAACAATTAAAGATGGACAAAGTTACAAGATGGATCCAAAACTGAGAATTACTACTTTGAACGTTAAAGGCCTGGGTTTGGTGATAAAAAGAAGACGGATTGAAGCACTCCTCAATAAGGGCAAGGTGGATATTATATGTTTGCAAGAAACCACCAATCAAAGGAGGGGGTAAATGAATTAAAACTGCGGTGGTCCATGACATATGAGAAAGCTTTTGGTTCATCCAAGTCAAGAGGGGTGGCAATCATCATATCCAAGAAATGTGGTTTTAAGGTGACAAAGGTAAAGAAGGATGTTAAGGGAAGATTTATTATAGTATATGGAATATTGGGAGGAGAAGAATATATATTGGTTAATGTATATGCTCCAAATGAAAACCAAGAAGAATTTTATCAAAATGTGATTAAGGAAATGGGGGAGCCACAAAATGGCTTGATAATTATGGCTGGGGATTTTAATATGGCGATGGATAAAAATATTGATAAATCAAATCTGACAGGACAAGAGAAGAGAAATAATTTAACAGTATTAAATAAAATAATAAGGAGGGATTGGTGGATATTTGGAGGGGGGGGTTAAAGGATTGGAAAGAAGTTATACGTACATACTATTCACCAGCCACGAAGAATTTTTCTAGGATAGATTATATTTTTGTTTCTAAAATCCTGACTTCAAGGGTGATGAGTTCAGAGATCGGTATAATAAAGGTGTCAGATCATGCTTTAGTTAATATTGATATTAAAATAAATAAGGATTATAGAGAAGCAAAGAGATGGAGATTGAATAGTAATATTTTATGGTATAAACATATTATAGCAAAGATAGAAAAGGAAATGAGTGATATTTGTTTGCTTAATGATACAGGAGATTGTACTGATGCTGTAGTTTGGGACACAACGAAGGCGGTGATGAGAGGGATAAGTATCAGGGAGGGAGTGAAATTAAGGAAACAACAAGAAGAGTTTACCAAAAATTTAGAAGGCGAGATTAGGGAGTTGGAAACTAAGTTTTTGAAGGATAGGGATAAGAGGGTTTTTGCAGAACTACAAGCAAAAAGAAAAGAGCTGGAAAATAAAGATATGGAAAAAGTTCAGAGAAACTTGATTTATATGAAGAGAGAGTTTTTCGAAAATAGTAATAAGAATTCTAAAATGCTAGCAAGATCTACACAAATAAAAAAAGAAAAAAGTATGGTGGGGGTAATCAAGGATAAAAATGGGAAGGAAATATGTTTAATGCAGGATAAATTAAAAATATTTCATGAATTCTATTCAGAATTATATAAGGCTGGGGATTGTGCAGAAGAGAGGATTAATGAGTATATAGGAAAGCATTTTAAAATGAGACTAGTGGATGAAGATAGAGAAATTATGGAACAACCATTCTCAGAATTGGAAATAGAATACACCATAAATAAACTGAAAGAGGGTAAGACCCCTGGACTAGATGGTTTATGGGCTGAATATTATAAGGTTTTAAAGAAAATGTTAGTTCCTAGATTAACTTTTTCCTTTAATAATATTTTGGAGGGAGAAGCAATCTAAGATTATTTTAATCCTGAAGCCAGAGAAGGATTTAACAGAACCAGGTTCATATAGACCCATTTCCTTAATAAACCAAGTTGCTAAATTAATGACAGCAATATTAGCGAGAAGGGTGAATAGATTTATTACTAAGTATGTCGGGGTGGACCAGTGTGGTTTTATGCAAGGAGGGCAAATGGCAGATTTAACAAGAAGAGTGTTAAATATAATATACTTAATAAAGAAAAATAAATTGAGAGCTGGGGTATTAGCGTTAGATATTTTCAAAGCCTTTGATTGCATGGAATAGCCAGCATTAAAAACTTTTAACAAAAACTATGGGGTTTGGAGAGAGATTTAAAGGAGTAGTTAATCAATTATATTCACAAAATGTTACGTCAGTGGTGGTAAATGACGGTTTAACAGAGCAAATTTACCTAGGTCGAGGAACCAGACAAGGCTGTCCCCTTTCTGTTATTTTGTTTGCATTAGCAAATGTACTTAGAGAAGATAGGAACATATGTGGGATAGGGAAAATATACTTTTTCTTAAAAAGAATAACAAAACGATAAAAAAAAATATAGACAACCCTTTTTTAAGAAGTTTGTTAGAGATTTGGAGTACTACAAGGAATATATTTATACCAGGGATTTCTCCTTTAACTCCAGTGGTGGCTCTAAATGACTTTCCCGAAAATTTAAGAGTGGATTTGGAGGGGATATTAAGAGAAGCAAGGGTTGGGTGGAAAATTGGGTGGAAAATCGGATTGGGTGGAAAAGATGGGGACTAGAGACCAAATAATGGGAATTGTTGGGAGAAGAAGAGTGTCGTGATTAAATTTATTACAGTTAGAACAGTGGTCGAAGAAATGGAAAAGGAAAACCAAGGATGAGAGAGATTTAACTAATTTTGAAAAGATTGTTATGTCTAGAGATGGTTTAGAAGGGAACGCGTCTACAAGAGGTATAACAAGGGATTTATACAGATTGATTCAAAAAGCAGAAGAACAAGATGACCATCTAAAGACAGTATGGGATAATGAATTTGAAAAGGTGACCTCGAAGGTGGGCTGGAACAATATATGGGATAGACAGATTGTGAAAGTTATGTCAACTAGGATAAAGGAGAATTTCTATAAAATAATATGGAGATAGTACCTAACTCCAGTAAGATTAAATAGAATAGTTAACAATTGTTCTGCACTTTGCTGGAGAGGATGTCAGGAAATAGGTACATATGCTCATATGTGGTGGAGTTGTAAAAATGTTCTGGAATTTTGGCGAGAGGTTTTTACAGAAATATTGGAAATTATTCGTATTAATCTAGAGATCTATATTTATTATTATTTACATTTATTAATCGCCCATCTGGCCGGCAACCGGCCACCCTTTTAGATCTATCCTAAAATAACCGATAAAGTCACTTGTGCCCAAAATACAAAGGAACTAATTGTAAACTTGTTAACTGCGGCTAGGCTAATTATAGCGAGGAAATGGAAAGCACAACATGTTTTCCTAATAACTGATTGGTATAAGGAAGTTTGGGATATAGCCCTAAATGATAAATTAACTTATAGTATCAAATGCAAAAAGGGACAGTTAAAGAAGAATAATTTTATGGATATATGGAATCAATTATTAGACTATGTGTTAATAAAGGGGAAGGGGAGTATGCCTTGTCAGGATATGTTATATTTTTGGAATGTGGAATTTAATTGATTAAGGGGATGGATGTATATTAGTTGGTCCCTAGGCGGGTGGGGGGTGCACCTTATGATTTATTTTAGTTGTATGTTTGTATTTTATAGTTTTGTATGTAGTTTATAATAACTAAATAAAATTTATAAATAAAAAATGATTACTGCATATACATTACCACTATTAACAATATGTTAACAAATGACTTCAATTAATAAGGATTAAAAATAAATTAAGATCCTTCTATACCCTGCAAATAGCTCTACATTGTTGAAAATATGCAAAATTATGCTGCTTTCAGAGAAAATGGACAAAAAGAAGTTGATGAAATTCAATGTTTTCTAAAAACAAGTAGAACAATATGCAGCAAAAGACACACTTTTCCTGAACTATCTGTGGTACCACCTCAAAAGCAGATACATTCTTTGATCTTAAGAAACAGGGGCACACAGGTTTACTACTAACATCAGCACAGCTAAATTAGAGGGGCAGTTGGAAATATAAACTATAATACATAGAACAATAACATCCCTACCTTCATAAGGTCAAGTAAAACACCAGTTAAGATTCCTAAGTATCTCCTTTCCAAAGACTGTGGATGGTTGACAGCAGGGAACTGTATAAAAATAATTTATATGTAATATACACTCACAACAGCAACATTTACAAAAATCATCAAAATATTGTCTGCCCAGAATACCCAGAACAGTATACAAATGGAAGATAGCTTAAACACTAGCTGATCTTATAAAATAATCACACAAACATACACACAGAGTACCACAAGGACAATTACTTGATCACAGCTCAACTAGATATGACATCAGCAATCTATGATCAGAATGTGTCTTTAAAAACTAATTGATTAATAGCTGCTGCATGTTGGAGTGGGGGGAATAAGAGGGAGGAAATCAGACTAGGACTATGGTGCTGGGAGAGGAGGGGATAACATACCATTTTCCCAATTAAAATCTCCTAGAAGCCTATTAATTTCATAGAATCATAGAATAGTAGAGTTGGAAGGGGCCTATAAGGCCATTGAGTTCAACCCCCTGCTTAGTGCTGGAATCCAAGTTAAAGCATCCCTGCCAGATGGCTGTCCAGCTGCATCTTGAATGCCTCTAGTGTGGAAGAGCCCACTACCTCCCTAGGTAATTGGTTACATTGTCGTATTGCTCTAACATACAGGAACCATAATGTTTTCACTCATGGAAAAATAGCAGCTGGGGAGTGGGGGTTAGAGGTGATTACTGTGGGCTGAACTGAATTCCCCACAACCAACCAACCATCCATCAATTATATTTATACCCCGCCTTTTTTCCTGCAAGGAACCCAGGGCGGCTTACATAATCCTCCTCTCCATTTTATCCTCACAACAACCCTGTGACATAAAAACAAAACAAAACATGGGAGATCACTGAGCAGATCACTGAGCTCTCATGACATATCTAGTCACTCCTCTAGAAATACAAAATTCCACTCATGTACATGAGAGAAAGATTAGTAATGATTAAAGAAGAGATTAAACAAAGGAAATTAGCATTAGTTTCAAAATATATTTTTTATATACCGTATGTGGGTTTCAATGAATTTGAATAAAACTGAAAGGAAACTTCTACATATCACAAGGGCCTGCTGATGTTCTTCAATTCAAGCACAGCATAGCTGAACAATCCTGTCTACTTTCCATTAGAACTATTTTTATTATTTAAAATATTTCTTGGCCGCCTTTCAGGGCAAAGCCCTCCCAAGGAAGTATACAACAACACATAAAACCAATACAATATTAAAAGCGATAAAAACACAATAAAACCAGCAATAAAAACAGGAACAACAACAGTAATAATTTCAGGAGAAGGTCAGAGTAAAATAATATGTTTTCAAGGCCTTCTTAAAAGCCTAAAATGATGGAACAAGGGGGACCCTCAATGGCAACTTATTCCAGAGGTGTGGGGCCACTGAAGAGAAGGCCCTCTCATTTGTGGTCACCCACCTAACTGCTCTGACAAGTGGGCAACTGAGAAGGGCCTCTCTTGCTAATCTTAGAGTGTGGGCAGGCTGATATGGGTGAAGGCGGTCCTTCAAGTAATTTGGTCCCAAACCGTTTAGGTTAGGCTTTAAAGGTCAAAAGCAGCAACTTAAATTTGGCTTGGAAACACACTGGTAACCAGTGCAGCTAGCACAGAATAGGTGTTATATGATCAAATCGTCTCACCCCAGGTGGATAAAGTTTCATCTTGTTTACCCACATCCACCCCAAAACAGCCTCCATACACTAGTTCAACAGCCTCCCTGGGGTGTGTAGATGGAAACGAGAGGGAGAACTGAGTATCATCCACATACTGATGACACTTCAGCCGAAACCTCCAGATGATTTCCCCCAGCCGTTTCATGTAGATGTTAAAAAGCATGGGGGACAGAATGGAACCTTGCAGCACCTCACAAGCTAACTTCCATGGGGTGGAACAAAAGTCCCACAGCACCACCTTCTGAGACCACTCCTCCAGGAAGGATTGGAACCACTTTTAAACCATGCCTTCCAAGCCCCATCCAGATAAACGATCCAGGACACTATGGTCGACGGTATCAAAAGCTGCTGAGAGATCCAGAAGAACCAATAGGGTTGCACTCCCCTGGTCCATTCCCTGGCATGTCATCAACCAGGGCGACCAATACTGTTTCCTTCCCATAACCAGGTCTGATTGGAATGGATATAAATAACCACTATTATCCAACACCGCTTGGAGTTGTGAGGCCACCACACACTCCAACGCCTTGTCAAATGGCAAATTTGATACCAGGCGGTAGTTACCCAAAACCGTAGGATCTAGATTTGGTTTCTTCAACAAGGGCCTCACCACTGCTTCTTTCAAAGCTGCGGGGACCTCACCGTCCCTCAAGGAGGCATTTACCACCTTGGAGGTTCAAGTACCCAGTGTGAAGATGGGACTTGTAGTAGAAGCCCAGTTGGATTTCCTCCCCGCCCCCATTGCTGTTTAGTTAACAGATTTTTACTTTAGCCTCTTTTGGAATGTGTTGGGAGGGCTGTTGGGAGCACCTGGGAGATAATGATAGTCTGCCGAGCTGAGAAGCAAGGTCAGGCGTTAATTGGGATGAAGTCATGAGAAAGTGTCTGCAGCTGAGAAAGGGGGGGGGGGCTCCTTTGACAGACAGGAAGACAGGATTGGTGAAAGCTGGGCGGGAAAATGGTTCCTGGTGGCAATAAAGGAGCTAGGTGAGAAAGCTTGAGTGTTCTTCCTCTTGGGCTTGGACGCTGTGGGAGTTCCATCTGGGCAGGTATGCCACTTTGGCAGGATAGCTAGGAAAAGCTAGGCCTGGTTTGACTTACTTTGTTCTTGCAGACTTTTGGGGTTTGTTTTTATATCCTTTTAGAGTCCCTTTTTATCCCTATTTCCCCGTTCCTCACAACAACCTACCTCACCCCTTTTTCCCTTACCTTCTTTTAGCCCTTTCTTATAAGGGATTATTTTACTTGTATTGGACAATTGGAGACCCTACACTGATTAACTTTTTATTTTACTTTTGAATAAAGTCTCCATCTTAAAATTGGCGTATGTCCTTCTTTGTGTAAGGTTGGGCTGCTACACCAGTTTGGTGTACGGGACCCTTGAGAGGTGGGTGCCAGTCCAGAGAACTTTGGACAGTGGCCTACCTGGGAAGGCTGGCATAGCCCAGTTTTCCTTCACAGCCAGCTCTGGCAGATTTCACAAGCCAGAATAGACAAGGATCTAAAGGGCAGATAGTAAGCCTCAGCACTCCAGCTTGTCCACATCCTCAGGCTGCACAAGCTGAAAGGTATCCATAACATGACTAGATGGTGCACGAGCCCCATCGATCTCAAGACTCTGTCAAAGCAATGGCATCCAAGTCAGCTTGAATACGAGTGACTTCATCTGCAAAGTGTCTGGCAAAACTAAAAGAAAACCTGTTTGCTACATCATCTTGCTAGCACAAGACTCCAGTAATCTGACAGTCCGTCACATGAAGTGCAAAAGCTGATACCATCCCCACTCCACTCTGTGAACTGAAAAAGGCTCCTGTAAAACACCCCTGCACTGCTTAGAGGCATCACAGCAGTTCTAGGACGACATAATTTATCACTAGATTCTCCTGTACTTTGCAACCTTTGCAATGTGGAGGACAGGATCAGGGCTTTGGAAACCACAAAGTAACTAGAGAAGAGCCAATCCCCACCCCTCACCCACAGCTATAAAGATGCAGTATGCCCATTATTAAAGTATTCCTCTAGGTAGCAAAGTTCCAGAATACTATTTGCAGATTTAGTTTTTTCTTGACAATAGAACAAAAATAACTATGATGTGTCAATAGCAGGCACTCACACATACACATGTTTTAAACCTGTCTAGAGTTTTATCAAACCAAGAATTTTCAAACTCCTAATTTGTTTGCTTGTGAAGATGTCTTGTGCATGTAATATCCTTTTGCAAACTACCAGATCTAAAAGTAGGTCATATAAGTGGTACGTGAGTTTAATAGTGCGAATCAGGTTTTCCCAAGTATAGGTTCTTTAACTGCATAACTTTCTAACAGTGGCATGTAACAACCCAGACTGCTTGTCTCCATTGATTAAAAAATGTTGAAAGCTGGAGGAGAGTTGCTCTAACAAGGCATAATGGAAAGGGAGTGATCATATACAGTATCTGAAATAGTAGGGTTTCAGAAGACTTCAAAGTGTGAAGCACTTGTTTTCTTGTACTACTGCACCCTTCATTAGGAAACTGTTTCAACTTAGTATCTATCTAATTGCAATTAATTTTGCAAGTTGCCCAAGAGTGACTATGTTACTACATACTACTTTAATATTAAAAATACAGAGTTATGTCTTAGAACATTTTCAAACATTTTCTTAACAAATGGTCTCTTCTGGCTGTTTAATTAAAATCTCTTGAGGATGGAGGTTTTTGACATAGGGAAGATGGTTCAAATATATATCACACACACCATGGGCTATTTGCTCATGGTTGCCCCAAACAACAATGAAACAGGCCATCCAACTAGTAACAAAAGTTTTGGGGTGGAAATGAATACAAATCTCCACGAGCAAGCTGACTCTTGCCAATATATCACACACACCATGGGCTATTTGCTCATGGTTGCCCCAAACAACAATGAAACAGGCCATCCAACTAGTAACAAAAGTTTTGGGGTGGAAATGAATACAAATCTCCACGAGCAAGCTGACTCTTGCCAATGGCACCTGCTCTGCACCGTCAAATACTTAGTATTCTAGATAAAAGAGTCTAATAGGTTAAACATAAGTTTAACATACAGTGTTGACACTTCTCAGAGCTAATCTCATCTATAAACACACCAGAGCACAAGCAATATTTTTCAATATTAATTTTGATCCTATTTAGTGTAAAATAATATACAGATTACCGGTAGTTTAAAAAAATTACTATGCAGAATGTAAACTACCAAATGTTCCAATCTGCAACTTTCAAAGCTCCTGTAGGAGCTGGGGACAGGATACTGAGAAAGCAATTTTCACCCAGTCTTAGAGCACAGGGTGTTACCCTCATGAATCATAATTAAACACTTGTAAGACTAGTAGAAAATAGAAATGGGAACACACATTTATACATATCTACCTCATTACAAAAGTATTGTCAAATAGGGAGATAGTTTTGGTAGTGATTTTTGAACAATCACTGCACCACTTGAAAATATGCATGGAACACTTAATCCAAGAATTACCCGCAACCCATGGAAACGAGGATTGCTGTAGAAAAGCTTCATTTGTTCTGCAGGAAGTGGTCCTAGCACCTTCTGAATTGTAAACAGTTGGTCAATTTCACTTTCTCCTGGAAACAATGGCTGTCCGTCACTAAGTTCTCCAAGAATACAGCCTACTGACCACATATCTACAGACTTGCCATAGGGGGCTCTGGAAAAGAAAACATATGGATACTATTGTTATTTGGCACATTAATACATATATTAAAATAGCCAATCAATATTTTACCATATTTTTTGTGTATTGGTAATATAAAGGAGGAAAATCAGTACATGAATTTTTTCACCCTTTAGAATGAAAGCTCTCATTTCCTCCCCTGCCTCCAGATTGCTCTTTATTACAGCTGAAATACCATTGCAAGGCTACTGATTTAATAAATTTGTGATACAGGGAGATGGTAATTGTACATGCTTCCATTGAAAATTTGGTTTTTACAGTGCAGCTTATGGAGTTGGACTAACCCTGCCAGTCTTCAGAGGGTTGTGAATAGAAATTCACAAAAGGAAGAATGTTTTCAAAGCAGAATTACTAATGTTCTTGTTGATTTTCCCTTATAAGGGACTTACAACTAAACTAAACCAAATGTCTTTGGTACATCAAAAATGTAGGTCAGGATGTTAGTCACAGATATTCCTTTACTTAAGAAATAAGAAACCCACAGTTATATTTTGACAGCAGTGTACTCCTTGATGATGTGATAAAAACTAAAATGAACATTAAAAACATCTAACATTTCCTTCAACAGAAAGATATTGCATCAAGCCTTACACATCTGGAAAGTAAGTCAGTGGATGGGACCACAACAGATGTTGTTAGAGTACATAGGTGAATTCTTGATCAAGAAAAGTATTTTTGATCTGTTCCTCACATTTCCTATAGGTCTTTTTCATAACTGATGCTAAGAAAACCTCATTGCCTGGAATGTGTTCCTAGCAAATATAGTTTATATGGTACAGAAATCAGAAGAGATTAATTTTAAGTTAAATACACATTCTAGTATATTCAATTTACTGGTGCTGGAACATAAAAATATACAGATCTAATTTCTGGGAAATAGCTAATGTTTTCACATTCTGTCTTAGAAGTGGGCAGTGCTGTAGCTCAGTGGTACAGCACCTGCTTTGTATGCAGAAGGAGCCGGATTCAATCCTTGGTATCTCCAGGTAGGTCCAGAAAAAATCCTTCCTGAAACCCTGGAGAGCTTCTGCCAGTCAATGTTGATAATGCTGGGCTAGATGGACCAAGGCTCTGACTCAGTATAAAGCAGCTTCCTATGTTTGTTTCTTTGTCTTTATTTATCAATCAATCAATCAATCGCCATTGTTTCCAATGGGAAAGAATCCAAACTTTGAGTCATGTCAGGGGTCATGTATATATTTCCTTCCCCTAATACTACAGTACACTAGTTCCCTGTTGTTCAAAGCTTATTCCCCCACCCTGAATGTTGCAGTAGTTCTTTTCACATTAATCACACATAGATAATGGTGTATTAAAGTCAAAGCAGAGCGAGTCATTGTGATTTGTTCTCATAGTCTGCAAAAGCACATCTAAATATGCACCAAAGTCCAGGAAGTTGCTCCTGCTGACATCAAAGTTAAAGTTGAAGCTAGTTCAAGCAACTCCTTTGAGAGCACTCATCTCTGAAATCTTGAAATCTGCAGAGATGCCGTTTGACCATCAATGGTAAAAATTAGCTTAAGAATAAGCTTTTTCTCCAGAAGTATAAGAACAAGGTAGTTCTGCATAGTTCTGCTAGCAAAAATGTTATAATTCTTGCAAGTTAAAAAAAAAATAAAGGTCTTTAGAGTGAAATAGCTAATCATGCTCCAGAATATTTTATCAGTTTTCCCCGTCTTCTATCAGGCTTGTTAAATAATGTAAAAAAAAACCACACCCAAAACCCTTAAGCTAAATGGCACTGTTGCATATAAAATATTCCAAACACCAATGTCTTTACATCTCAGAACAATAACAAAAAAAAGGTAAACTAATGGGAAAAGCACAGAGATAATTATAGCCACCAAAGAATGATGCTATATGTAGACTATTCATGGTCTACAGATGAAAGAAGCAGATGTACTATGGAGGCACAGAACTCAAATGAGTTAAATTTTATCAAAAACATCAGTGTGCATTGCACCATATGTAAATCTATGTCACTTTAACTTTTATTCAAATTAGTTTAAAATTATACAGACGTTTCATTACCTTGCCCAGACATTTTATTTTTTTTGTAAGATTGTGTGATATATTGTGAGAGCTTTTGCACAACTAAAGTGCTAGGGGAAAAAGGGGGAGAGCTACTATTGATACTATCACATAATTGGAGAGGGGATTCATAATTATAAGTCCTCTAACCCATTCTCAGCCAGAGAAGTCCAAAACAGAGATGGTTATCTGGGTTCTCAGATTTGTCTACTGCACAAAACAAAATATTTTATAAATTTCCAAATGGATATTTCCCTTGAACAATACAGAACCAAACTGGAGTTAGTTCTATGATGCAGGACACTTACTATGCTACGAACATATATCAGGTAAAACAAATTTGCAGAAGCAGGATTTGGGATGACAGACTGGTATTTTTGAACCTTTGTTCTTCTCTGTCACATGAATTATTTTGCTGCCCATTTTTCTCCAAGATCGGAACTAGTTTCCTCATCCTGTTGAATTGAGCATGCAGTAAACAGGAACTTTGGGCCAAGCTAAACACCTCTTTGCATTTAATGCAGGTATTTTTAAGAGCAAATAGCATCAGCTGAGGGAAGTGATGACTGAGATTACAGCAAATGTGAAGAGGAGATATAACATTTCCCACCACTGCTGCAATCCTCTGAAGATGGTACAGTAATACCTTGGATTGCAAGTAACTTGGTCTGAGAGCGTTTTGGAAGATAAGCAAATTGTTTAAAATTTTTTTGACTTGATAAATGAGCAAGGTCTTGCAAGACAAGTAGTCGTAGGGATGTAACCGCTCGCCTCGAGCGGGCCGAAATCGGCCCTGCTCACGCCCGCCAGAGACTCGCTTTGATATAAGAGTGTTTTGGATTACAAGCACGGTTCTGAACGAATTATGCTTGCAATCCAAGGTATTACTGTATTTGACTCCCAATGTAAACAGCACCTTCAGAGGAGGGATTTTCCACAGGACCCTAGCAGAGAAGGAAAGGGTTAAATTCATCCTACACACATGCTGCTAGTTAAATGCAAAGATACATTTAACAGCAGGTCTAGTTCGAAATGTTGGGGGGGGGGTGTACATGCTCACAACTGCAAGACTAAGAGTTAGACACAGATGAAAAAAATAACCAGGATTCTAACCTAATGTTAGGAGACAGAGCTCAAGCCTGCCAAGAAACCAGTGTCCAGGGCTGCATGTAATTATTTGGTGCTAAGGAAAGGACTCTTCACACATACCATCTTGTTCATGAATTAATGAATAGGTCCCTGTGCTAATGGATGGTAAAACATGCAATCTGGATGCCTCAGAAGTTGGCCATCTCTGGCCTATACCATATGTAGGGATAATAGATTTCTTCAGAAACTAAGCCTGTCAAAATATACTTTAAACAAAATCCTGGAAAGGATGAAATTGCTAAATTAAACTTAAGGGGGGGGGGGGACACGCGCACACACACACACTCACTCACTCAATTTAGTGCTGACCATCAGATCTAGCCAATGGTCATAAGTAGCCAAAATTATAATTAGATGTGCTCATCATACTATATTAAAACCACAATAGAATACACACGCATATTAATACGTTTTACAAAATGGTAGCAGCTACCTATAGATTCTAAGATTACTTACCCAAGCAAGAGTTCAGGTGAACGGTACCACCTGGTGGCCACATATTCTGTGTAGTTAGCATTGCTTCCTTCTGACAAATTCCGTGCAAAACCTGCATCAAGGTAGTTTGAAAATGACTTTAACAAGAATTTACTTTTTTTTTTACATTTAAATTTAAAATTGGTTTTAAGAAAGAAATGCATGAGTCATTTATATTGGATGTCAGTTCTTCTATATTTAACATACTGATTCCACATGAAAGCAGTATTGCTGCTAGTACAGTAAATTCTGCATCAGCAGATGTAGAGTTTAATGGACTCTTTAAATCTTTGTGCTGTGGGTGCTTCTTTTTCAGTTAAGTAAAGTGCTGAAGTTTATTCCATGCCCAGTAATACCACACTCAGCAACACAAAAGCACATATACAGAGAACCACTTGCACACTACACACAGAAAGGAAACAGGACTTGTACCTCACTCCCTGCTTCCAGGTCTCATGAGAAAGAGAAGCAGCAAATGGGCTCAGAGTGCACATTTCCCTTTTTATAACAGACCTGGAAGCATCAGGAAAGGCAGCTCAAGTCATTCTTCTCTCACTGCTTCTGTGGAAAGTGTGAAGCCGGACCACAGCAGGACATCTTCTATTCAGGATTCTCTTCTCACCTTCTAGCAGCCCACTTATCAGCAAGCATTTCATTACTGTGTAGGAAGGGAGGTGCTTCCCTAAAAAACCATGCCTACAAAGTACTGAGTTCTAGTCCAACTATTTTCTGCTGCAGGAGAGGGGCTTTGTTGTTTTCAAGACAACATATTGTTGCTTTTTTTACTACTAAGATCCATCCATGTTCCATTTATTAAGCGGAATAGAAAACAGCTTTCAGCAGTAAACAGTCTTTCAACTGACAGCAGATCATATTCTACCAACTGCTTATTAACTGTAGATGGTATAAGGAGATGGAACATCCCTAGAAATGGAAGAATTATAACCCCTTATGTGGAAACTTTCATAAGTACATTAGTACAAAATTATCTGGAGGACCTTAGCGACCTGGAGCCTCTGTTGGCACAAGCATAAATTCAGGTTTTGGATGTGCAACTGAATTATTTGATCCGGACTGTGCCACTGATGCATTTTACACACATTCAATGCACTTGGATGTTTCAGTGGACTAAGCGAAACCCTGTACATACTTTTACATGAATGCTGAAATGAATAGTTCTAAAATAGTGGGAGGGAAACCATCTCAAACACAGCAGATGTATTGGAGCATGAAACGCCATGGCATAATAGCCAAGTGCATCTGTCACGATTAGCCTATGCTTAGTACTCTTCCTTCTACATTCTTACTAGCAAGAAACCACACCCACACAATGTGTGTCTAAGCAGCTACTGCACTTTTTACATAAGCACAACACAGCCAAGATACAGTAGATGTACTAAGGCTGCAAGCTTTAAGGGCACTTATGTGTGGCCCTTGGACTGAAAAAACACAACAGACCACTCATTTCCAGTGTGATCCCCCAACTATTTACTGAATTCAATGAGATTTTTTCCCTAGTAAGTGTGTTTAAGACTTTAGCTTTCATTTTAAAGAAGTTTCTATTGTGAAGATAAGAGTAGTGGTTTTTAAGTGTTCTACCTTCAAGGATCCTTTTCCATGATGACTCATCTGCCAAAGAACATTTGCACACAGGATTCTTGATTGCATGTTAGGGTGCACATAGGGCATTGGCCAGGCTTATTAACAGTCAAAGATGCCCCATTTACACCAAAAGAGTTCTCTAGAACATTCTGCAGTTGTCTACTGCAGTAAGAATAATGATTATTTAAGTAACTAAACTCCCTAGGTGCTGCATAAAAGCATACTTAAATAATAAGACATCCTTTCCCACAAGTTTACAATCTGTCAGTAGTGCTGGGTAAGTAGTCTTTCAGAGAAACATCCTGGCCATTACTGACCGTTTTACTAAGGAACTATGACGAGTTTCCAAGGAATACCAAGATTTTCTGAATCAGATTGAAAATGTTGGTGGTAGAAGAAACCCTGAAGAACATATATACACCATATTTGCATGACACAAGCATAGTTAATAAGCCACAGTGGCTTGCTAATCACTCCCACACATGCTGGTCATGTGCCACCTAATTATCCTTGCTGGGCGCAGCTTGTCGTGACATCTGAACCCGGCGAGGGTGGCTGGCTGGGGTGGTTTAGAAACCACCCAGAACCTGTTCGAGGGAATTGGGTGGTTTGTTAACCATCTCAGTCACCCACCCTCACTGCGTTCAGACATCACGGCAAGCCACATCCAGTGAGGACAATTAGGTAAATTAGGTGGCACATGACTGGCACGCATGAGCCTGGTTAACAAGCCACTGTGGCTTATTAACCACTCTTGTGTTGTGCGAACTGGGCCACTGGAAGGTTCACATGATCACAGAGAGAAAAGAAGTTGCAGGGGCTGATTTTCCCTGCCTGTACGTTGCAAGCTGCCTAATTACCATAATGACCCCTGTTGGGCACAGGTTGTCGTGACATCCGAACCCAGCAAGAGCGGGTAGGTGGGGTGGTTTATAAAGCACACTGAAACTACCCCAGCCACCTGCCCTTGACAGGTTTGGTCGCCATGACAACCCGGTAATTATGCTAATTAGGTGGCTCACGACTGGCACATGTGAAGAGAGAAAATAAGCCACCACAGCTTATTGTCCCTCTGTGATCATGTGAACCCAGTCACTGTGTTCTAAAAGGTCAACATCAGAAAGAATATATATTTTGTTTTCAAATTCAGTTATTCAGATCTTGATTCTGATGATGGACATGATATACAATAGCACTTATTGGCACTGATATAATAACTATTGTTTATCCCAACTGTCTAGGATACTTAGCTAGGGATTTCAACCTTTATTGGAAATTTTTCATGAGAAGAAAACTATACGCACAATACAGAATCAAAGATGCGAGTCAGTTCCATGCTGTACTTTCTGTAAGTCTAAATAATAATGTAATTAAAAATTATATTATTATTTAGCCAATTAAAATTAGGGCTACCTGCTAATTAAAGGCTTTTTAATTGATCAAGAAAAGCCCATTGTTAATATTTACATTTTCATTTCCTATTGTAGTAATAAACCAGAACTCAGAAAAATATTAACTCCCAATCTCAGCTGGGCCAGCCAAGGCTTTTGTTGATTAACCTACTAACTAAAGTTTAATCAATGAAAGCGATTAAAATCAAGACAATACATATTAAAGTCCAATATACACGTTTTATTTGTTGTAATAGCAGTTTTCCTTAATTCCTATGCTGTACCACTACCTGCTTTTAACCCACTCCTGCAGCCCTATTTGAAGTGCTATTGTTCGCCCAATAATTGTACGTGCAGATCTGGGGCAACTGCTGTTATAAAGCACAGCCTTAATCTATATTTAGGCATTTTTGGAAAACTATTGGTACAAAAGAATCAGTAATTTCCATTTATATCTCAACTTTTATTGTGGGGTGTGTATGCATTTATTTTTCCATTAAACTGCTAGTTATAAGGCCATTTAAATAACTGGATTATTAGCAAAATAGAAAAAAAAACATTTTATATCTTTATCATGGAAACTAATTAAGCTACAAAACAAGTTCAAAACAAAGATTAGGAATTTTTCCAATAGAATACTATTATAAATACTAAGTTAAACTTATACTTCAAATTATAAATTAAGAGCTACAATATAAAAAAAAAAGATACCCCCTTAAAATAAGGAAGTTTTTAAAAAGACCAAAAAAAAATCCAACCACTTACCAAAGTCACACAATTTCAAAATATCATTGTGGCTTATTAAAAGATTCTCTGGCTTGATATCTGAAATATTAAATGTATAGGAAAAAGTTTAACAAAATCACAGTATTCACCTTATTCTGCATTATTAGTTGGTTTAACAGAACTGAAGATATTCTTGATACTAAATGTATTTGAAATACAGGAAAATTATATCCAATTGTGCGTCAGTGCTAGCAGTACTGACATTGTGCTAGCATAAACCAACACATACACAATGTAATTTGCTTTTGCTAGGGCAATAGCAAAAGTGCTGATATGCTGCCAAATTTCAGTGGCAAATTAGCACTTTTCCCCATTGTCCTAGCAAGCACTAGTTACATTGTGCAAGTGCAGGTTTTTCGCTAGCGCAATATCAGTAGCGCTGGGGCACAATTAGAAACTACTGCTAAGGCATGTTCCAGTTAAGCAATCATGAAATACCAGTGATATCAATGAGAAATATTTAAGCATGTCATGTTTTCTCTAAGTTTTTCTAAATTTGCATGAAACCAGACACAAAAGACCAATGTTATATGTGGAGAGAAAGCCTGACAGAACTCACACTTTGCCCCCCACCCCAGTCACCTGCATAATCTCTGCCCAAGGCAGAGGAGCTCAGTCCCAGGTATGCATTTACATCTGGATAGCCTTCACCAAGTAAGCCGGAAAGTCTGGGACGCACATCTACATTTTTGCCCTCAATGGTCTCCCCCCCCCACAGCAGTCTCAAAAAGCTGCAAAATATCCTCAAGCACCCTACAAGCACCCGTGAGGAGCCATGAGACAAAGTGGCACCGAAAAACTTCCGCACCCCCCTGCTGGATCAGGACCAGTCCGTCATGCCAACAAAGGGAGGGGTTGAGAGTGAGAGGGGCGGCGACAAGCTGCAAAATATCCTCAAGCACCCTACAAGCACCCGTGAGGAGCCATGAGACAAAGTGGCACCGAAAAACTTCCGCACCTCCCTGCTGGATCAGGACCAGTCCGTCATGCCAACAAAGGGAGGGGTTCAGAGTGAGAGGGGCGACGACGAGCTGCAAAATATCCTCAAGCACCCTACAAGCACCCGTGAGGAGCCATGAGACAAAGTGGCACCGAAAAACCTCTGCACCCCCTGCTGGGTCAGGCCCGGTCCGTCCTGCCAACAAAGGGAGGGGTCGAGAGTGAGAGGGTGGGCAAGTGAGGGTGTAAAACAGCAACCCAAGCTCCGTTGAGGTTGTTGGGAACAAGGTGCGAGGCTGCACAGAACAGGTTGTTGGCTCAGGTCAACCCGGGAAGCTCAACCCCCAAGCAGACCGCCTTGGGTACTTTGTCGTAAGTCCAGCTGAATTGCTAGATACAGTAATACCTTGGATTGCAAGTAACTTGGTTTGAGAGCGTTTTGCAAGACAAGCAAATTTTTAAATATTTAATTTTTTTTTACTTGGTATACAAGCGACGTCTTGCAATACAAGTACTGTAGCACAGCTTAAATTTAAAATCTCTGTACAAATTCTTTTGGGGGGATTTCGTTTTGATATAAGAGTGTTTTGGATTACAAGCATGTTTCCGGAACGAATTATGCTCTCAATCCAAGGCATGGCTGTATAGGCTAAGGTAGATTCTTCAATGTTAGATAAGTCTAGTGTAGGTTCTTTTTTTGTTTTATAGATTCTGCCTGTGCTTTGCAAGCCCCAATTGCTTCATTGTGGATTGCATTTCTCGGCTTAATTGATTTATTGACTTTAACTTCCCCCTATCTCCCTGACCTGTTTCGCTCCATTTAACTCTCTGTAAATAAAGGTCAATTTCACTCTGACTGAGAGTGACTGCGTTTTGACTCAGTGCTTGATCCAGTGCGTTTGACCTGATTTAACCCGGGGAGCGCAAAAGGGAGCTCTTGGGTTGCCTGATTAACCGCTTAGCTCCCGAACTCGCGGAAAAGGACCGGTGGTGGTCCTTCACATTATATAATATGGGCAATCAAAAGAAAGTTTATTTCAACAGCTCACTCAGTTCCAATATCACACCAAACTGTGGTTAAGGAAGCTTAACAATGGTTTGGTGTAATGGGTGAATTGACAAACCATAGTTATATATAGCTATTGCTCCACCTCCAGAAGTTGCTGAACTATGGATATGGGAGAACCTATGAAGCTGCATATTGATAGGTGCAAAACAAAGACAGATGAACTATATTTTCAGTTCTAAACTATAATTAACACAAATTAAAGTTTGGCATAAACTGAGCCAGAGGGAATGAAAGCTGGTTTAATACTGTAGTCCTACTGGGTTATTTGGGGGCTCTCAGGTTTAGAAAATAATGCAAATTTTATCTGTTGGGCCCAACAGGTTTTCACAGTGCAAGTAAGGACAGGTTGCTTACCTGTAACTGTGGTTCTTCGAGTGGTCATCTGTGCAGTCACACACATGGGCTCTGCGCGTGCGCGGAGGCCGCTTCGGGAAGATTCCATAGCTGAGGCAAATTTTGGGTGGGAACCCCTCCCCCCTGCGTCTCTATTACGCGGGTTCCCGCCCTCTCCCTCAGTTCCCCTGAGACCGCCATCGCGATCCCAGTGCTAAGGAAGAACATAGGAATAATTTCCCTAACTTTTTGATATCAATACCGAGTGCCGAATTCGATGGTACTACACGGCATCGACTAGCGTGTGCCCAAGGGTCCCGGTCCAGTACACCATCAAACTCGACAGTGACACCGTAGCGGGGATGGATGGGCGGGTTGTGTGACTGCACAGATGACCACTCGAAGAACCACAGTTACAGGTAAGCAACCTGTCCTTCTTCTTCGTCGTCTCTGTGCATCACACACATGGGCAGAGTAGCAAGCTGACTTACTGGTGGAGGGTCGGTGTCAGCATCATTGTAGGACCAAGGAAAGGACAGCTCTGCCGAACGCATTGTCCTTTCGGGATCGGACATCGACACGGTAGTGTGTAACGAACGTCGAAGGCGTGGACCATGCTGCCGCCTTGCAGACATCCGTCAGCGAGACCCCTCTTGCGAAAGCCGTCGAGGTTGATACTGCCCTGGTAGAGTGGGCTCGAATCGAGTTCGGCAATAGTTGTCGCTTGAGATCGTATGCCAGCTTGATACAGGCTACGATCCACGAAGACAAGCATTGGGTTGATACCGGCATGCCTTTGGAGTGTCCTCCGTAGCAGACGAAGAGGCGGAGGGACTTCCTGATGGATTTGGTGCGGGACTTGTAGAACAGTAAAGCCCTTCGCACATCCAACATGTGGAGTTGACGTTCTAAAGGGGTCAACGGGCTTTGAAAGAACGCTGGCAACACAATGTCCTGGTTGAGATAGAAGGAAGAGACCACCTTCGGAAGGAAGGCTAAGTCTGGACGTAACACCGCCTTATCTTTATGAAAACTAAGGTATGGCAGATCTACTCTCAAAGCCGTTAATTCTGATGCCCTGCGGGCAGAGGTGATGGCGACAAGGAATACGGTTTTGAAAGTTAGTAATCGAAGGTCTGATGTCGCCATTGGTTCGAACGGGTTAGACATAAGTACCTGTAGAACCAGCTGTAGATCCCAAACAGGGGTTATCGGTTTGAACGAGGGGTTTATATTTTTTAGACCTCTCATGAAGCGTTTGACCAATGGGTTCGAGAACAAAGTATATCCGTCCTGGCCCTCATGGAACGCCGATAATGCAGCTAAGTAGACTTTCAACGAGCTCGTCTTGAGTCCTTTGTGTTGCAGATGGAGCAAGAACTGCAGCACACGATGAATAGGCGCTTTAGGATAGGGTACCTCGATCTCCCCAAGGTACTCGCAGAAGGCTTTCCACTTTCTTGCATAAGCTCTAGTGGACGGTTTCCAGGCTTCCCGCAGCACGAGCTTGACTTCTGATGGAAGTGAGTTTGGAATTAGATCATCCAAGCAGTAAGCTGCAGAATGGACGGATTCGGGTGAAGAACCGAGCCTCGAGCTTGAGAAAGGATTGTTGTCGAGTTCGGTAGGCGGAGGTACTCCCCTTTGGACAACCTGAGAAGTGGCGCAAACCAGGCTTGTCTCGGCCACCACGGGGTCACGAGTATACAGTTCGTTCGGTCGGACTGGATTTTTGAAATGACTTTGGTCAATAACGGGATCGGAGGGAATATATAAAACAGGGTCCCTGACCAGGTTAACAGGAACGCATCTCCGATCGATAGGCTGTCGTGACCCGCTCTGCTGCAGAAAACCTGACACGCCGCGTTGGCTGCCGTTGCGAAGAGGTCCACCGTCGGGGTCCCCCATCGCCGAAAAAGGGACTGACGAATTCGGTCCTCGAGTTGCCACTCGTGAGAGTCGAAGGATATTCTGCTGAGAGCATCTGCAAGAGAGTTGTCTTTTCCCGCGATGTGGATGGCTTTCACGGAAATATGGCGGGGTATCATCCAGTTGAATATATGGAGGGTCAGGTTCGTCAGCCGTATCGAGCGGGTACCTCCCTCCTTGTTCAGGTAAGCAACGACAGTAGTATCGTCGGTGACCACCTGTAGGTGCCTGTCCGTAAGTATGGATTCGAGGGACTTCATCGAATTCCACACAGCTTTGAGTTCGAGGACGTTGATGTGGTTTCCTCGGTCCTGAGGGCCCCATTGACCCTGCGCTGTGTGGTACCCACAATGAGCTCTCCAGCCCAGAAGAGACGCGTCTGTCGTTAACGTGATCGAAGGCACGACGGGTTGGAATGGCAGGCCTTTTGTCAAGTTGTGCCGTGTCGTCCACCAGAGAAGCGACTGCTTTACAGTAGACAGGGATCGACAGGCGGGCTCGATGTGCATTCGTCTCGGAATCGAACAACCATATGAACCAGTTTTGGAGCTGGCGCATGTGGAGTCGAGCGAGAGGGACAACCGATATGGTTGAGGCCATGAGGCCGAGGAGTCGCTGAATTGAGAAGGCTGTGCACGAGGTCGCCCTGTGTATTTTCAAGGCGAGGGTAAGTATTTTTAGAGTTCTGTCCTCTGGTAGCAAGGCGCGACCGACAGTAGCATCCAATAATGCTCCGATGAATTGGATCCTTTGAGTGGGGAAGAGTGGGGATTTCTTTGTATTAAGGCAGAGTCCGAGGGTGTTCAGGGTGTTGGTAGTCAAGTGTAGAGCGCTCCAAAGATCCTGCGCAGAGGGTGCTACGATGAGCCAATCGTCCAGGTAGGGGTAGAGCGTCACCCCTTGAGTCCGAAGCGAAACCCACACTACTGTCATACACTTGGTAAACACCCTCGGTGCCGTCGAGAGTCCGAATGGGAGTACCTTGAACTGGAAGGTATCGGGTCCGACCTTGAATCTCAGGTATTTTTGGCTGTCCGGATGGATCGCTATGTGGAAGTAAGCGTCCTGAAGATCGATGGATGCAAACCAGTCGTTCTTGCGAAGGAGAGGCAGGATCGACTGGAGCGTGACCATCCTGAACTTCTTGGGTGGAATGTAGAAGTTCACTGAGCGAAGGTCCAGGATTGGTCGGAGTCCACCATCCTTCTTCGACACCGTGAAATACCTGGAGTAGAGGCCATCATGCGCGAGGTGTGGAGGAACCACCTCGATGGCTCCTTTGAGCAACAGGGAGTAGACCTCTTCCTGCAGCGCTTGAGATGGTTGTGTTGTGCGGATGCCAAGGAAGGGTGGGAGGGAGGCGAACTCGATCTTGTAGCCGTGCTGGACAATGTTCAGAACCCAACGATCGGTGGTAATTTTCTTCCATGATGGTAGGAAGAGGGATAGTCGAGTTCCAAACTGAGGTCGAGCCGGAAGGATCAGAGTCGGAAGGATCGAAATCGAGGCGTCAGTCGTGCCTTGGGTCCCGTCAAACCCGTCGCCTTTGAGAGTCACCTCCTTTACGGGAGCCCCGGTACCGTTGCTGCTGGTAATGACGGCTTGGTGCTCGGGACTGCTGTGGACAAGTACGGCTGTCCTGCCACTGCTGGTGCTGTTGTCCTTGCTGGGCTGGAGCTATCGGAGGTAAGTACGGGGCCCATCTATGGCGCCTGTATGGCCGAGCTGGTGGCATCGGAAGGAGCCCCATCTTCCTTGCGTTCACCCGGGCTTTTTGGACCGCATCGAGAGAGTCGTCTGTCTTGTCATTAAAGAGACCAACTCCATCGAAGGGCAAATTCTCGATCTTGGCCTTAGCCTCGGTAGTTAAGGTTGAGGACCGTAGCCAGGCGTGTCGGCGGAGGGCGACTGCGCTCACCAGGGATCTCCCATGACAATCCCCTTGGTGTCTGGCAGTGTGGATCTGCTGCCTGGACGTGTTCATTGCTTCAGCCTGGAAGACTCTAGCCAAGTCTCTCTTCTCATCCAGTAAATAGTCTATCAGACCGCTCATCTTCTCCCAAAGGAAAAGTTGGTACCTTGCCATTGTAGCTTGGTACCCGGCGACCCGGATCCCCAGGGAGCTCGAAGTGTAGACCCTTCATCCGAAGTTGTCTAGCTTTTTCCCTTCGGGGTCTGATGGAGTCGAGTGTTGTTTGCCCGACTTGGACTGGGCTGACTCAACTATCATTGAGTTCGGAGTTGGGTGTGAGAAGAGAAACTTGGCTGTGTCTGGCCTTACTTTGTAGAGTGCGTCGAGACGCCTTGCCGCGGGAGGAGCTGTGGATGGGGAGCTCCATGAACCCTGCACCGTCTCCAACATTGTGGGAGTAATTGGAAGCAGTGTCGGGCCCGAAGAGGATTTCGAGACCGCATCAAATAGGGGGTCTACTGCTTTCTTCTCCTCAACCACCGTCTCTAGACCGAGGGCTTGGGCCATTCGGAAGATCTGTTCCTGGAAGGTGCCCATATCTTCGGAAGGGGATACCGCCGACTGGGTGGTGACCTGTTGGTCCGGAGATGTGGAAGATGGAGAGAGAGAAATGATCGAGTCCGAGTTCGAAATAGGTGAGCCCGGAGTCAATGATCTACGGGACCGGGAAACGGCCTCCAGCGAGAAGGTCGTTAGCTGGTCCTCTCTTCCTTCACTGCGTGCCGGGAGGGCCAGGAGTCGAGTCGGTGGAGACCTCCTGGGGCTCGCAGGTGTTCTCTCCCGCCTTGGTGGGGAACGTCCCCTAGGCGGAGATCTATCTCGGGATCGATAAGTTCTTTGGTATCTATACCCGGACACCGGAGAACGTCCTCGACGGTAGGTGTCCCGTGATCTCGAAGAATATTTCGAGTCCCTGGAATCGCGGGATCTCTCCCTGTAACATTGGGGATCTCGTGATCTTGAAGCTGAGGATCTGGATGAAACCCGGTCCCGGGTGATCAGAACCTCCTCGATCTCGAGTGATCTGGATCGAGTTCGTGGGGTACGAGTCCGTACTCCACGAACCGGGGAGGCGAAAGACGGCGGGGCAGAGGTCTGTGCCAAAGGTCTCGAGTCCGACGGCGAGTCCACGATCTCCCCGTCCGAACACGAGATGGCCTGTTCAGCTTCCTTTGAGCCGAAGGAGCTTTGGGAGCGGAGCAAGGCGGAGGGTCCCTCGAGCCCGAGGGGACCGAAGCGGTAGGAGATTTATGCCCAGCCGGGCGTTCAGTGGCCACGACATCCGTCGGGTCCAAAGCTAGCGTCGATCTCGATCCCGAGAGCGACGAAGCCAGTTTCTTTGCCAATCTCCTCGCTTTTTCCTTTCGTTCCTTGCTTTTCTTTTCACTTCCTCTTTCTCTCTGCGTGCCTTCTTGGCTATCATAGTGGCCATGTAGGCCTCCTGAGCGTCCGCTGAGGAGACCGTGTGTGAAGGCGGCGTACTAGGCCTTGGTAAAGTGGAAGGCTTTTCCGCGGGCGGTTGGAGGGCTTTTTTTATAAAGAATCACCGTCAATTTGTCCGCCCTATGCTTTCTCGCTTGTTTCGTGAACGCTTGGCAGTGATGGCAAGCATCCATGTTGTGGCCTTCTCCAAGGCATGAGAGGCAAAGCGAGTGCCCGTCCGCCGGGGGAAGCTTGGTCCCGCACCTCACGCATTTGCGGAAGGGGGCTTTCGGAGCCATAATTAGATTAAAGGATCCCACGAAGAACGGGGGGAAAGAAGACAAGAAGAAGAATTCTCAGCTTTTTTGTTGGATTCTATGAAGAATCGAAGAACCTCTCGAAGGAACAGCCACACACGATGGCGGTCGAAGAGGAACTGAGGGAGAGGGCGGGAACCCGCGTAATAGAGACGCAGGGGGGAGGGGTTCCCGCCCAAAATTTGCCTCAGCTATGGAATCTTCCCGAAGCGGCCTCCGCGCACGCGCAGAGCCCATGTGTGTGATGCACAGAGACCACGAAGAAGAACAAACTACCTTCATTTCATGTTAATTAAATTTTAATGAGTAATTTGCATTCTACATGAATAATTTTAGTTGAAGCCATCCATTAAATATTTCCAAGAAACCTTATACAGATCAAGTAAGCAACAAACCTTATGTACATAAATATGTTAATGCTGAAGACATATGAGCATAAGCAAATTACTTCATTTGCTCACAATATTGCAATGATTAACAACTCCATGCCAAAAATGTTGTCTCCACTAAAATCAGTGTATCTCAACTAATTCCTACAAGACATTAATTTTACTTTAGGGGTACAAATACACATTAAAGTAAGGCTAAATGTGTAATTCTCTGTACTTTTTTCCATATTCTTTCTTAAGTTAACTAGTTTTAAATGAAGGGCATTTACAATGCACAGTGCAATCACCGTGCTTTCTGAAATCTTAAAGATTTCAATTCTCATTTCTGATTTACTTACCTCTATGAACAATATCATTTTTATGACACCAATGAATTGCTTTAATTAGCTGGTAAATATAGCTTTTTACTTTTTCAGGTGGGACTCCATTTGGCATTTCTTCTAGCAATTCAAGCATATTCTAGGAATTAAACATAATTATATTAGAGAGTAAAAGAAAGTTGTCCCATATTAATACTAAAACATTTTGCAGTAACACAATTATTCAGTTTCTTTTTTTCTGCTTGATTTTTTGCTGCTCCTTTTGCTTTTACTTGCTGTGAATTATTTTTATGTATTGTCTTACTAGTTGACCAGAAAATTGCACTTAGTTAAATGTTCTGGTTCTCTTATTTTTCTGGTTCGTTTCACAAAACTAACTAGAATACTTATAACACTGTTACAAATAACACAAACATACATTAAATAGTATGACTGGAGTAATTTGCAGCATGACAAAGATAAGTGGTAATTTTATAAATAATAGTCTACATCACAATTAGTTAGCAGTCCTTGGACACTGGTCATCTGTATGAACTATAAACATGAAAGTGTGATCCTGTGCATACATACTTGCAAGTAAGTTCTATTAAATTACATTGAGCCATTATCCCACCCCCTCAACACACACACCATATTATACCCATGGTAAGATCAAGAGTGAACCTTAGGTCGTTGCTTTGAGAGGGTTTTTGTCACCTTGAGTGAGTTCTTAAAGGGAGTCTAAAAATAATTTTAAATAAATAAAATGGTCCTTCCTGAAAGTGAGTGCAGGATCTCTCTGATCCTGAAAGGGAGATACCAATAGAAAGTGTGCACTCTCTCTGAAGGTCAAAGCAACCCTCCACTTAAACAAACGCTGAACTGTGGGTTTGGATGTATTATGTATTTGCCCGAAATTCATATTGTATTTTATATTCAAGACCTATGATTGCCAGACTTCACTCAGAAGTTTCTAGTTTTGTTTGCTGAAAGGCTTACAAGATGCTGGAATTTTGTTACATCTGCAGTCTATCATACAGTCATGCCTTGGATTGAGAGCATAATTCGTTCCGGAAACGTGCTTGTAATCCAAAACACTCTTATATCAAAATGAAATCCTCCCAAAAAAATTTGTATAGAGATTTAAGCTGTACTACAGTACTTGTATTGCAAGACGTCACTTGTATATCAAGTAAAAAAAAATTAAAGAAATATTTAAAAATTTGCTTGTCTTGCAAAACACTCTCAAACCAAGTTACTTGCAATCCAAGGTATTACTGTATTATAGTTTGTTTTAAGCAGATAAGATCTCGCTTAAGCAGACAGTAACAATATAGTAGCTGTTCTTGCAAAACCTGCTATCTTATTTATAGATGATGAAACTACTCATTGAGAAACAGACATTTTCTTTTAAAAATCACTGAACTTAGAAGTTGCTACTGATAGGAGTAATTAGAGCTGCATAAAAAGTGGCTTCTCAACTTATGAACAGTGGTTTAATTCAAAGATGGTTTGATCAACATGGAATGTGTACATTCAGTGTTCAATCGTGTACATAGATTTCATAGATTTCATGTACGCTGCTAACTAATCATTTGCTTATTTCCTGCAAGCATGCATATGTAATTCTAATATTGCATACTGCATTAATATTGCATTAAAAACACCCATCATCCAGGATTTAATTCTAGATGAGGGCACCAACTTGGCTTATGCTACAGACATCTGACTGCATGAGAGGAGGCAGTGACCTCTCACAACCGAGTGAGTACAGCACCAGCTAGGAGGCAAAGTTGTGGAATGGTGTTACTACAGTTTATTGGGATACCATATTCCTTGCTAGGTTCCCAGACTATCAGACTGTCAATTTCAAGTGCTTGTTTGTGGCCCTTGGCTCTTGAAATAGACTGGTAATTCTGCTGGTGTACCATCCCACCCTGCAGTCTACAGCAGTCTCCCTAGCTGAGCTGACTGAGGTGTCCTTGATGTTGAAGATCCCTAGGCTTTTGGTCTTAGGAAACATCAACATCCATGCAAAGGTGCCTGACATGAGTACCTCAGGACTTCATGGTTGCCATGACAACCATGGATCTATCCCAGACCCTCTTGAGCCCCAGACATTGAAATTCAAGCACTGAATCTTATTGCACAGCCAGGATGACTTGTGGGGTGGGAGATTTCAATTTTGTCTTTGCTACTGGCAGATTACCAGATATGTTTTAGGCTATTGGTGGTGTCTAACCTCTGCAGGCATAGAAAATGACTTTAGTTGGTCTTTTACCAGTGCCTGATGCAATTCTCTTTCAGATAGCCCTGGAAGAATATCCTCTTGATATAGTTAACAGTCCTAGCAACACCCTAATCTCTAGAATTTAGAACTGATTCAGGATATTGTCACAGTCACTTGTGTCCTCTCTCACCGACTGAACACAGACCAGCTACCTGGGGAACTTGGAGAGATGGAGGTGGTCAAGGAGATGACTAGAACACAAATGGAGAAAATCCCCTCTGAAAATATCCTACTAAACTCTGATCAATGGTCATTCACATCTTGTCACATCAAGATTGGACAACTGTAACGAGTTCTCTCTCCCCTCAAGGTTCACCTAGGCTCCAGGGTGCAGGCCTTTTCCCAGTTCTTAAAACTACAGTTTTGCCAGGCTTTTGAGTTGACTTGATTGTTGTTGCCCTGGATTTTTTCCTTCACTGAACTGTTTTTTGCTGCTGCTTTTCTGTTTTTTTAAAATTATATTGTAATGGTTTAGATCAGCCTTCCCCAACATGGTGGCTTCCAGATGTGTTGGGAGTACAATTCCCATATTGGGATTAGTGGAAACGTGTAGTACAACACATCTGGAGGGCACCACATTGGGGAAGGCTGGTTTAGATTGTAGTTTGATCTGTTAGCACCTTCGATGCCTTTGAATAGAAAGGTAAACTATACATTTTAAAATGAATACAGCCCATTTGAAGGCCTATTTGGTAGTGGTGCCAACAACAAAGGCTTGCTTTTCTACCACTGTTGCTTCTGTGCAGCACCATCCAGCAGTTCTTCTCCAAGTTGTGAAAGGTCTTCTTGGAAGCCTGCTGTGATTGTTTTGCTAAGCACTTTGCAGACAGAATCACTCACATTTGCTCCACCATAGTTTTCAGTTACAGTAAGATACAAGATGTTCCAAGAGCTAGAGGATGACTAGAAGTGCATGGATGAATTTCTGTCATTACAGCCTGAACATGCGGACAGGGTGCTTGGACAGCTTCAGCCCTTCACCTGTCTCTTTGACCCTTGCTCACCATGGCTGATAACTTCTATCCAAGAGGAAGCAGCCAAGTAGGCCTGGGATGTGATTAATGCTTCTCTGAAGGAGGGGATTGTCCTAGCCATCTTGAAATAGGCTATTGGAAGGATTTCTTTAGGAAAGCCTAAAGCATCTGGATTCATTTCAATCTGGCTTTCAGCCTTGTTTTAGGACAGAAACTGATTTAGCACCCTATGGATTATTTGTGTTGAAAAAGCACGACCCTGTTGATTCTTCTGGATCTCTTAGCAGCACGATCCTGTTGATTCTTCTGGGTCTCTTTTGGTACACTGATCATGGTATCTTTCTGGACTGCCTACCCAGAACGGTGATCAGGGTTACTGTGCTTAAGCAGTTCTGCACATACCTAGATGGTGGGTTCCAGAAGGTATACTGGGGGAAGGGGTCTATAGTTTGGCACCATGACACTTGCGCTACTGCAAGGGTGAGCAACTTATGGCCTGGAGGACGCATGCAACCCTCCAAGGCCTTTACTGCAGCCCACAAAGATGCCTTGATCCACATGCATAGGTAGCAATTTCCCTACTGTCTGTAATCTCCAGCCCTTTCCCCAGAGATCCTCATACAGATCACTCTTTCCTGGTGCTTTTAGCAATGAGGAAAGAGCCATTTGTATCAGGATCACTAGTGTGTGTGTGGCCAACCGACATCACACATAGCCCTTAGGGACAAAAAAGTTGTTCACCCCTGTGCTACAGTGTTCCAGAAGGTTCTGTTGAACCCCATGCATATTCAATATCTATAAAAGACAGCTGGGAGAAATTGCCTGGAATTTTGGATTTGGGTTCTAGACACCCAGTTCTGTTTCCTTTTCATCAGATCCAGGAGTAGCTGTGGACAACCTGGACAGTTGCTCGAGTCAGTATGAGGACTAATAAACTGAAGCTCAAACCAGAAAAGATACTGCTGGCTTACTGACCCATGTTAAGAGGTATTGAATCCATTCTTGATGAGATTGTAATTTCCCTTAAAGATCATGCTTGCAGCTTTGTAGCTGGATGCCTAGGTGGCATCTGTAGCACATACTGCTTTTCACTAGCTTTGGCTGGTGTGCTAGCTGCACCTCTTCTTGAAGAGAGATTGTCAGGCCACAGTTATTCATATTCTAATAACATCCAGACTAGTTACTACAATGTGTTATACGTGAAGAGAACAAAAAGGTAAGGAATACTCAAGACTGCTCCCAACATCTTTGTGGGTAAATGCTGTTGCCAATGAACAAGTGAACAATGCTACTAAGTGTCTGAGCTTACATGACTTACCTATCACAGGAAAACAGATTATCACCACAGCTGAGGCCTACAACTATTCTATTAGCTGCCCAGTATTCACCCTGAAAAAAGTCAGGTCCATCGATTGCTCCTGTCGAGCACCTCAAACTCTTGGGTGGGGGGTTATCTTCAAGCATTCAAAAGGAATGTTTAAAAGGACCCAATTCCCTCTTCCACTTGCTATCCCATTGCCCACTAAAAGTGGGGAAAATCACCCTTTGGGAGGAGATCAAAGCAGCAGGTGGTGGGCTCCACAGATGGGAGAGGCCTGTGGAGCCTTAGCTATTTCCCAGCCAGTATAAAAACCCTGTGCTGGAAACATAGGGATGCTGGCAGTGTCTTTTTCTTCCATGGGATCATGGAGGCTA
This sequence comes from Shinisaurus crocodilurus, assembly GCA_021292165.1. NCBI lineage: Eukaryota > Metazoa > Chordata > Lepidosauria > Squamata > Shinisauridae > Shinisaurus > Shinisaurus crocodilurus. The sequence goes on along the minus strand of CM037878.1, from coordinate 200,594,837 downwards.
TTGGTTCAACCTGCATGACCCAGAAAAGAAAAAAAATGCTAGCATTGTCCCTATCCTGACAGCATGTGTTTTTTAAAAAAAAACATGCTGGCCCCTCTACTGCCTGCTACTGCAACCATCTTTTCCAAGGGGAGTTTCTTCCAGTTTGGAGGAGGTAAGACTGATTAGCAAGTGGTGGAAGGAATCAGGGTTTCAGCAGAATCAAAATGGGAGGGCCTCCTTATAGCAAGCCGTGTCCATGCACAAGAATTCAGGGGTTTTCACATGGCTGAAATCTCATTCCCAACTCTACTGGCCTCATAAAACTGCCACAATCAGAGCTGTGTGGCCAGTAGTTTCTGGGGAATCAGGTACTGGTGTGGCAATGCAGATCTCCAAATTGTATCAGTATTTGTAGATGCTAATAAAGGACTTTAGGTAAGAACTGTGGTAAATATCTGTATAAAGTGTAAAATGTAATTTAGGATGATAAACAGTCAGATTTCTATATGAAAGAACTAGGGCCATTTTTACACAATTTATGAACATAAGCAAATAATAATCTTAATTTTATACTAAAAGAACCCAGAGCAGCATACAACATAATTATAGAACCATGTAATATAATCAATACAAAAGGCAAATAAAAAGTTCTAAAAGCAACAAAATACAACCAATGCTTAAAACAAAGACAAACACAAAAAGAAAAAGAACGCTAACAATAAAACTAGTTACACATTAATAGCCTGTCGATCAACTATAATGGAATTTGATAAACTGTAAGGCAATATCTATATTCTTTCCAAACATAATGTAAGAATGGTATGAGGATACAAAAAATAAAGCCTGTGGATTACATTCTATTTGCATTTCCTGTATCTCACTGTACAATTTTTGGTTGATCATGAGGAACATAGTAAAAATAAAATTACTACATAGCTGTAGTAATATTTCTGTAAGGGTTGACTCCAGATTTAGGCACTTGCAACTTGGTTGGCAGAAGTGGACACCCCCAGCCCCTCCTCCCCACAGCCCCTGAAAATGCTACAGGGATTGGGTTTGCACAATCACAGAGGGGGAAATAAGTCATGCTGGCTTATTTCCCCTGCCACGTGTACCAGTTGTGTAATTTATATAATTACTCTCACCAGCGTGTCTTGTCGGGTCATGCAAACCCAGTGAGGGTGGCTTGTTGCTGTGGTTAACAAAGCACCCAGAACCCATGGCCTGTTTTAGGCTTCAAGCAACAAGCCACCCTCGCAGGGTTCACACGACACAGCAAGCGGCACTGGCAAGGGTAATTATGCAAATCTCCTTCCCATTACATGACTGGCACATGTGGGGAGGGGAAATACACCATAGTGGTTTATTTCCCCCTCCATGATCGTGTGAACATACCAAGAGGATCAGAGGCCCCCTGATGAACAGGGTAAACTGTGCTGTATGCAGGGGGTCAGGGAAGATGGAGAACCCTGAAAATCAGGCAGCAGCACTTTCTGTGAGCAGAGCCCTTCCATGCACGTAAGACAGATCATGGATCCAACCCAGTAACCCTAACTCCCCCCCCCATATGTCTTCATTTTTAAAGTTTAGTCATCTGTGTTAAGTAGTATCTGAACTTTCTTCTAAATGAAGAACTTACTTTTTCTACATACTCAAATACCAAATACAGTTTTCCTCTTCTTCTGAAAGCTTCTTTTAACTCCACTATGTTTTCCTGTTTCAAAGTACGAAGCATTTTAAGTTCTCGTAAAGTGGTTTCTTTGACCTCTTCATTTTCTAAAAGTTAAAGAGATATTAATAAAGTATATTGACATTTTAAAAAAATCCTTCTTAGCATGGAACCAAGAAAAAGCTTCACCCAGAATTTGACACTTTCACAATCTACTGCTCATATAAAATGTTAAGTATTTCAGCAATGCAAGTACTACTTTGAAAATGATTATTTAAACAGTTATTGAATACATGAACCATTGTTAAAAACTCATGAACAATATTTTTTTTAACATTTAACTTGAGCTTCCTTTCCTGCTTGGCTGGCTTTGGACAGAAGTATAAAAATGCTTCAGTAACTATTTCACTGTTTATTTATTGTCATTTCATTGCCGGGAAGTGACTATTAACTAGATGCTTGATGGAAAAGTAACTTTAAAATTCATTAAGAATATTGCGGCACTTTATAAAATTCCCGGACTGCACATGATTAACAAATCTTGTAGATAGTGACTGGGTTCGCACAATCATGGAGGAAAAATAAGCCACAGTGACAGTGGGTTTCGGAAAGAGAAAGAATATCCCTGCTGGTGTTTGCCACTTTAGAAAAAAATGTATTGATAAATAAGCATGCCAGAGTTAGAGCTGTACAATAGAGGAACACATCACCTAAACATTGGTAAAAAGCTACAAAAAATAAAGGTTCACTAAAGTGGTGTAAGCATATGGAAGAAGAGTTCCACCATTCATCACTTAACGACCTGGTTCACATGACACGACAACCCACCGTGGGTTATCATCCATGGTGGCTTGTTGTGATGCCTGAACCTGGTGTGGTTTCTGCAGGTGGCTTATTTTTCATGAACAAGCCACCCTGAAAACCCATCGCTTGTTGTTGGGTTGTTCAGGGTGGCTTGTCGTGATGTCCAAACCCAGCAGAGTGGGTTCTGCATGGCTTGTTTGGAAGGGCTACAGTGGCGCTCAGCAAGAGCAGCAAAAAACCAGACTTCTCCTCACAGGGCCCTCCGCCCCTCCTCCTCCAGCTCAGGGCTTCATTTGACAGCAACCCGTGAGCCGAGTTAGTACAGCTATGTGTGTATGCGTGATAGACTTACCTCTGTGTAAGCGTGAGTGCCCCCAATTTGGGACCACGGTGATTGGGGAGGGGAGATTTAAGCTCCCCCCCCCCCATTTTCATGCTGAAATTCCGCCCCTACCCCATGGGGAATGGTTAAAAAAAAGAAAAAGTCCCATTTCCCCCCCCCCTTTTATCCATTCCCTGTGATGGGGGATTTTGGCATGAAAACAGGAGGAGGGAAAGCTTACCTCCCCCTTACAAGTCTCCATGGTCCTGAATTGGGGGCATCCATACTTACCCAGAGGTAAGTCAATCACGCATACATGCATAGCTGTGCTAGGAAGAGGAACAGGCTGTGAGGAGCAGCCAAGGAGGCTTTTTTTTAAGTGTTAAAGAAAGAAAATGAATAAAACCTTCAGCCACTTCATCCTAAAAAGTAAGGCAAACCTGCAACATCTGCTCTGAAGATACGGCATATATATGTCAATGCAGGTGCAGAAGAGAATCTAATCACAGCAAGAGTATAGAGGACTTGTGCCGCAAAAGCTCCTGAGATACGTGCAGGGAGCGGGCAGAAGGAGTAAGTTAGAAACAAGCTACAACAAGCCTCAGAGAGGCTGATCATCTTATCAGCACCACTGTGGTTTAGCGATAAAAAAACCCAGCCCATGTTGGCTTATTCTCAGGATGGCTTATTGTGACATGCGAACCAGCCCAATAAGTTACAAAACTCCATGACACTTGCATACATAGCTATATTCCAAACACAACAACAATTAATGCACTACCTGGGGAAGTACTGCATTCCCCTACTCCCAGTACAAAAATACTGCCCTTTGCATGCTTGGAAAATGCAATGTCCTACAAATGAAGCACAACCTTAAAGACAAATTTGTGATATGCGGAACAAATGTGCATTTATAGTGCACTATCACAGGCCTTTATCATCTTGACACATTAGGTGTTGCCTTGACTAGATAAGGAATTTTCCAAGTCTGAACCAGGTCAAATGGCACATTGTTTCCCTTGTAGTCTGGGCACTGGACCTGGAGGTTAAAAAACCTCCTACTTCACCACCCTGAGTCTCTTATCTCATGGAGGCAAAAGAAAAAGAGCACTTGGCACCAAAAGACCCTCTTTCAGAACATCTAATTATGAAACCAGGAGCAGGGCATGCCTCTCTTTCTAGCTCATATAGTTTCTGTGAAACATAGGAGTATCCACAGTTCAGCTACATGCTGGGCTAACCTGTTCTCCCCTGAATTATATTTGTGCTAGAAAGTGTGTGACACAGAGTGAGTCATGTAGCCAGCCCATGACATTTTGTTGCCTGAAACAGAACAGCAAATGGCACCCCACACACCCCTAAGTCAAGGTGCATAATACCCAAAGCCAGCCAAGTTATTTTGGCATATGAGGCAGAAAATCCCCAAAACACCTGTCCCTGTCAGTAAAAATACAATACTAACAAAGTATATAACTAACAATTTGCTGCCCTTTCATGACACACAAAAACTGCTGCCTGAGGAAGTTGCTCACTGACCTGGTTCACAACATGACAACTCACCATGGCTGATCACCCATGGTGGATTGTTGCTAGTGCTGCACTGGCATTGGATACTAGCCTATGTACTTAAGTCTCTAGACTATTTTGCTTAGAAAAGAGTAGATGTTCAGCACAAACTACATTAAAATAGTATTAGCATTATATAATAAATGAAGGATTTTACCTTAGACACAAAAAGCTACTGCATTTCATTACAAATGCATTCACACATGCAAATGGAAAAAAATTACCTTCACTGTCTTTGAATTTCTTAATAGCCACAATTTCATGTGTCTCCTACAAAATAAAGACAGCAAAATGAGTACGGTAGTTTGTCAGAAAGATCAACAATCCATACACATATACTTTTAGTAAATATTTTTCCCTGTTTCATTTTGCAACTCTTGGCAAGGCTAGAAATGTTGCACCTAGAAGCAGGGCTTTTACAGAAGTTACCAAGACTGGGAAAGTATAATCCCCCAAAAGTTTGTGGATCATCCTCTTCATCTGCCTTTTAGTAGAGAATGTAAGACCTATCTTTTTTGCTTGGTCTTTGATCTGGCTGGCTAGAATTTTCTGATCAACAGAATGGACGTTACCTACCTTATTATTGCTGTGGTTTTATATTGGCTTGAATGGAGAGGAGCTGCATGAGAAGAAGGCACTGCAGCCAATGCAAGGGAAGGCATCCCCCCTAATATATTTTTTTTAACCAATTCCTCCTTCTTGCTGCAGCCACTGTACTACATCCTTTCTATCATGGAGGATACCCCAGCTGTCAAAAGTGGTTTTTCAGTGATGCAGGGGCTGCAGCAGGAAGGAGACAGTGAGAAAACCACCTTATGTGACTAGAACTCTGCTCACAGAAGTTAGGATCTGTGCTTTTGTTTTACTTTTATTTTATTTTTTTGGTAAGCCACCCTGAATCCTAGAAAAATAGCACAAAAATACTTTAAATTAAAATTATGTACTTACAAAGGAATGCTAAGTTAAACAAAAAATGAAACAGAAAAAAAAATCTAATCACCATACACCAAAATACAATGCAAAACACAGATACATGTAATATATTCACTATCTTTAAAATGTTAAAATTAAATCTGGCACTAAATCCGTATTAATATTCCAAGCTAAGCATCACTGGAATCTTCTTGCTCAGATGCTCTGACATGACTACATATATAAAATAATGAACACCTCTACAACTTTGTGTCAGTTTATTTATTTAAAATATCATGGCGATTCCAAAAGATCCTGCAATCCTTCACCTGCAAAGATTAAGAGAACAATCCAAACTGAGCTATCTGTTTCAATCAAATGGAATTTTAAAGACTCGTATTATAATCATATTCTACAACTTGTCACAGAAGTGTGCACATGAATTTTTTTTTATTACAGTACACAGTTTGTTTCAAATTGGAAAAGTCAATAAACATATACAGTCAACCTTCTCTTTCATCCCAGATTCTTTGGGCGTTGGGAGGTTATTTTGTCTGTGTGTGGTTCTCCTACCTATGGGGGGAAAGGACAGGTTGCTTACCTGCAACTGTAGTTCTTCGACTGGTCATCTGTGCAGTCACACACATGGGCTCTGCGCCTGCACGGAGGCCATTTCGGAATACTCTAAAAGCTGAGGAAAATTGGGCGGGAGCCCCTCCCCCATCACGCGTGCTCCTTAGCGCGGCTCCCGCCCTTTCCCTCAGTTCCCCGAGACCGCCTATTGCGAGCCTCGAGACCGAGGGACCTAAAGAGGATACATTCCTCGACATCGGACTTGACAGAAATATCGAGATTGAAAATTTCCCAGTACCAATCCGATCGGATATCCATCGAACTCGATGCAAACACCAAAGCGGGGATGGACGTGGGTTGTGGGTGGGTTGTGTGACTGCACAGATGACCACTCGAAGAACTACAGTTACAGGTAAGCAACCTGTCCTTCTTCTTCGTGGTCTCTGTGCATCACACACATGGGCCGAGTAGCAAGCTGACTTACCGGAGGTGGGTCGGTGTCAATTATTAGATGAGTCAGCAGTCAATGTAACACAGAGGCCAGTACAGCCCTGCCAAATGCTGTCTGTACTCTGGCCCGGATGTTGAGTCGGTAATGGCGGATAAAGGTCAATGGTGATAACCAAGTCGCCGCCCGACACAGTTCTTGAAGTTGAATCCCTTTCCCAAAGGCAATCAACGTAGATTGAGCCCTTGTTGAGTGCGCTGTTATTGCATGTGGTAAAGGGCGTGCTGCTAGCTCGTATGCTAACTTTATGGTGTCCACCATCCATGATGCCAGTCGCTGCTTCGAAAGCAGCTTACCAATCTTGGGTCGACCATAGCAGACAAATAGTTGCTGAGTTTGTCTGATCGACTTCGTACGTTCTTGATAGAATGCCAATGCTCTGCGAACATCCAGGGAATGTAAAGACGTTTCCAAGGAAGACGTTGGTGACGGAAAGAAAGTTGGGAGTATAATGTCCTGAGCTAAGTGGAACTCAGAGATAATCTTTGGCAAAAATTGAATGCCCGGCCGGAGCACAACTTTGTCACGATGAAAAGTTAGATACGGTGGATCAACTCTTAAGGCACACAGTACACCGGCTTGTCTAGCCGACATGATCGCCACTAGGAAAGCTGTTTTCCATGATAATAATCGAAGATCTATAGTCGCCATAGGCTCGAAAGGTGTTTTCGTTAGAGCTTTCAAAACCATAGGAAGATCCCAACCTGGTATGATGCTTCGAGACGGTGGATTCAGGTTTTTAAATCCTTTCGTGAATATCGATCCCGTAGCAGTATCCACTCTATACGCCGATATTGCGGCCAAGTAAACTTTGATTGAGGAATATTTTAGTCCCCGCACCATCAAGGAATGCAAAAATTCCAAAATTGTCGATGTCGAACAGGATTCAGGATTCTGGCCGAGATCATTTACATATTTTGAGAAAGCTGTCCACTTGCGAGAGTAAGAGAGTCTCATTGAAGGCTTCCTTGCCGCTAACAGGACTTGTTGAACTGCCGCTGAAAATTCCTCTATGGGAGTTACCGTATTTGCCATGCTGTCAGACTCAATGAGCGCAGGTCTGGATGCACTATCTTGCCCTGTTGCTGCGTGAGTAGATTCCTTCGAATTGGTAGCGGTACGTATTGACCTCGAGAGAGAGGTGGAGAAGGTGGGTGAACCAGGGTTGATGTGGCCACCATGGGGCTATCAAGATGCATGTGGTCTGGTCTTGATAGATTTTCGATATTACTCGAGTCAACAATGGGATTGGAGGAAAAAGGTAGAACAGTTTCCAGGTCCAAGGCAGCATGAACGCGTCAGAGATTGAATTCAGGTCCGATGCTGCTTGACTGCAAAATAGAGGGCACACTGTATTCTCGTCGGTGGCGAATAGGTCTACCTCCAGTTCTCCCCATTGTAGAAAAATCTCCTGAAGCAGGTCTCTGCTCAATTGCCATTCGTGAGACTGCATTGTTGTTCTGCTCAGCATGTGTGCTAATACGTTTAACTTCCCTGCTATGTGGATTGTAATGAAGGAGATGCCCCGGGGGATCACCCATTCGAAGATCTTTAGTGTAAGATGCAATAAGCGTGCCGACCTCGTGCCTCCTTCTTTGTTTAAATATGCAACCACTGTTGTATTGTCGGTTGCTATTTGAATGTGCTGATTGCTGATGTGATCTTCCAGGGATTGAAGAGCTTTCCACACCGCCAGCAGCTCGAGGAAATTGATGTGCTTTCCCTTTTCCCGAGCTGACCAGATGCCTTGAGCAGTATGTCCATCGGAATGAGCGCCCCAGCCCAACAGAGATGTGTCCGTTGTCAGGATGCGTGTTGGTGTCGGCGGAGTGAAGGGCATGCCGCCGGTGAGGTTCCCTTCCAACATCCACCATCTGAGGGATTCTTTGATCTTTCGAGGCAACTGAAACCGCTTCGCCGGCTTGTCTTTCTCTGTGTCGAAGTTGCTTATGAAGTAAGATTGAAGTGGTCGCATTCGCAGCCTTGCATGTCGAACCACCGACATTGTGGAGGCCATGTGGCCTAGATGGCGTTGCACGGCGTGAGCAGAACAGATGTTGAGGCGATTCAGTCTTTTTGATGCGGTAAGTATCTTCTGGACTCTGTTTTGGGGCAGGTACGCCCGGCCATCTATTGCATTCAGTCTTGCTCCGATGAACTGAATGTCTCTTACAGGCTGAAGGACTGATTTCTTCGAATTCAAGCAAAGTCCCAGTTCGTCTAGAAGAGAAAGCGTGTCTGTCAGTGCATGTCGCAGCGTAGCTTCTGACGGTGCTACTATCAACCAGTCGTCGAGATGAGGGAAGATAGTGATGCCCCTTGCTTGAAGACTGGCACAGACGACAGCCATGCATTTCGTGAATACTCTCGGCGCGGTGGAGAGGCCGAAAGGTAACACGACGAACTGGTAAGCATATTGTCCGACTTTGAATCGAAGATATTTTTGGCTGTCCTCGTGGATGTCGATGTGGAAGTAGGCATCCTTGAGGTCGATGGATGCAAACCAATCGGTCTTGCGTAGAAGCGGTAAGATCGATTGGAGTGTGACCATGCGGAACCTCTTCAGTGGAATAAAGAGATTGACCGTTCGAAGGTCCAAGATCGGTCTGAGTCCTCCATCCTTCTTCTCTACGGTGAAGTATCTGGAATAGAGACCATCTTGCTGATCTGCTATGGGAACCGGTCTTATGGCTCCTTTTTGAAGTAGAATAGATACTTGTTCGATCAGTGCTGGGGTTGGATGGGTAGTCTCGACCCCGAGGAAAGGAGGGAGGACTTGGAACTCGACTCGTATCCATGTCGGATGATGTTTAACACCCACCGATCCGTGGTGATGTTGTACCAGGATCGGAGGTATCGACACAGGCGAGAGCCGAAAACAATATTTGGAGCAGGAGAAGAGATGATGGCCGGACGAAGACAGAAGTCAAACCCGCCGCCTGTTGTAGTCACCTCCTCTGCGGGAAGCCCCGCTACCGCTGCTGGAAATTCGAACGCCGCAGTGCCTGGGGCTGCTTGTTACGAGGCTGACGTGTTGTACCTCTGAAGGGTTGAGAAGACTGGAAAGGTTGAGTCGGGTATGATGGCCTTCCCCATCGCCTTTGTCTATAGGGTCTTGTCATAGGCTGGTGTGACAGTCCCATCTTCTTGGCATTAGCCAAAGACTTCTGAACTGCGTCCATTGAATCGTCCGTGGTCGCATGAAACAGACCCTCGCCGTCGAAGGGCAGATCTTCGATTTGGGCTTTCGAATCCATGGACAAATTCGTGGATCGTAGCCAGGCATGTCTACGTAACGTCACCGAGGCAATCATGGAACGAGCATGGCTGTCCACTTGATGTCTCGATGTGTTCATTTGAAGCGCAGCCATGCTCGTCGCCTCCTTTTGAAAAACTCGTGCCAGTTCTCGTTTTTCATCGGGCAAATAATCACACAAGTCGCCAATTTTGTCTGTCAGGAACATCTGGTAACGCGCCATGATGGCCTGGTAGTTCGTGATTTTTAGACCCATGGAACTGGAAGAATAGATCCTCCGACCCTATGAGTCTAATTTCTTGCCTTCCTTGTCAGATGGTGTCGAGTGTTGTCGTCCTCCATGAGACTGCGAGGACTTTACTATTATGGAGTTTGCCGCCGGGTGCGAGAAAAGAAATTTTGCATCTTCTTCCCGCACCCTGTACATGGACTCTAGTTTTTTTGCAGTTGGATGTGCTGATGCCGGCATTTTCCATGTCGCCTGCACTGTGTCTGACAACGTTGGCAGGAAAGGTACCAGAGTCTTCGAAGTCTGGGTATCTTGGAGAATACAAAAAACCGGGTCCTTAGTATTTGGTTCTTCCGTTTTTGTTTCGATACCCAGGGCAGATGTCATCCGTGATATATGCTCGGCAAAGGACCCCATGTCCTCAGAAGGGGAGGCGGATGCCTTGGATTCGACCTGTGCGTCCGGAGAAGCCGAATGTGTAGATTCAGAAATGATGGATTCGGAATCAGTTGAATAATCCATCTCTGAGGACGACTTGGCTCGATCAGGTTGTACTGCAAGTGTAGGTTGCGAGGCTGGCATCTCGGTTGTTGCATGCTCCAGAACAGGTGCAGGCTCGTTCTCCGGTCGCACCGGTAGAGATAGAGGGGAGCGACGTCTAACACTTGGTGATCAAGTCCGATGGTGTGGAGAACGAATTGGCCATTCTCGGCGTCGAGGCAATAGTCGGTGACTATGATAATATCCAGTACGACTAGTGGATTGGTGTCGAGGGTCGTCATACGTGTAGCTAGAATAGTAAGACCTCGAGGTAGAGGCTATTGAGTACACTGAGCCCTCCCTATAGACCGGGGATCGAGATCGATGATATGGTCTATCATAGCGGTCCGAACGTCGAGGAGAAAGAAGTTCTCGACTTCGTGAGGATCTTCGAGATCGAGCACGGGACCGAGAGCGGGAGCGATCCCGTGCCGGTTGCTGCGGCAACTGGCGGGAGACAGATGAAGAATCCACTATCTCGCCGTCGGAGACGGACTGGACCGTCGGTCTCGATGGCTTAAGGCCGAGGCTCCACTGCATCTTAGATTGTGTCCAGAGATGGGTCCAATTCACTAACCAAGGGAGGATCAGGCTCGGCAGCATGCCCTTTTGGGCTCGATGGCCTTGCCGAGGTGGTGGCACTAACAGCAGCCTCTGGAGTGACCTGGCCGGTCTGCAGCTGCAGTCTTAGCCGCGGGGTGCCTTTCTCCGACTTTTTTGAGGGTCCTCTCCTTTTTCTTTTTCAATTGCTCCTTTGTTTTCTTGGCTTTCTTTGCTAGCTTTTTCGCTAGATAAGCCTCCCGTGTCAGGGTGGAAGAAGATGGCTTTGATCCCGAAACGGGGTGAGACCCTCCAGGTCTTTCCTCCGGATCTGGTGAGCTCGTGGAGAGGGATTTTTCCCACATGAGGACTCTTAGCTTCATTGCCCGATGCTTCCTAGCCTGCTTTGTGAAGGCTTGGCAATGGGGACAAGTCTCCATGACGTGTGTCTGGCCTAGGCAGAGCAGACACAAAGAATGGCCGTCTGCTGGTGGAATTTTCATCCCACAGCTTAACGCATTTGCGAAAAGGGGCCTTAGGCGGCATAGTGGAAAGAGAAAGAGAAACGAGGCCTGGAGGAGAATGGGGGAGAGAACGAGGATAGTATGGATTTATTTTTTTATTTATTTATTTTATAAACAGGAACTAGTTGATAGATAAAGAAGAAATATGAGGAAAACTGTGGAGATTAGTGAGAAGAATGGGGGGGGGGAACGCTCAGCTAGAGAATATCAAGAGAGAGATATCCGAACAACGAACCACTCGCAATGGCGGTCAAAGAGGAACTGAGGGAAAGGACGGGAGCCACGCTAAGGAACACGCGTGATGGGGGAGGGGCTCCCGCCCGATTTTCCTCAGCTTTTAGAGTATTCCGAAATGGCCTCTGCGCAGGCGCAGAGCCCATGTGTGTGATGCACAGAGACCACGAAGAAGAACTGATTTGGTTTGCATTTTAATACAAACCAACCTAATTCACACCACCCAAACCAATACACAAACCAAAATGCAATTAGCCTCTTGTTTGCACACTTCTCAGAATTTTGTGATGTAGTTCTCCAATAAAAATGCATACAGAAATGCATATGTTGGAGAAAATAGCATTCAAAAGGGAATATATTATGTACAAGTTTTTGTGCGCACAAATTTTGTGTGGACTTAAAAAACAAGTATTCATAAACTGATGTAGAAAGGAGACTAAACAACTTACATCTGAAAAAACGCAAACGGTAGAGGAAGCAAAACAGCTAGATTTAGCCATCCCAAATCCTACCAGCATGGCGTAGTGGTGAGAGTGTTGGACTGGGACTCGGGAGATCCGGGTTCAAGTCCCCGCTCGGCCATGAAACTCACTGGGTGACTTTGGGCCAGTCACTGCCTCTCAGCCTAACCTACCTCACAGGGTTGTTGTGAGGATAAAATGGAGAGGAGGATTATGTAAGCCGCCTTGGGTTCCTTGCAGGAAAAAAGGCGGGGTATAAATATAATAAATAAATAAATAAATAAAATACCACATCAAAAGATGATCCAGCTCATATTATCAGTCTAGCAGCTACTCATCTTTGCCACTTTCTACCACGGTGGATACCTAAGTTCTGAACAGTGGGCGTTCTCTATCACACAGCTTGGAGGGAGAAAATAAGTTTGGGGTTAAAAACTGTGGACCTTTACTCATCCCATGCTGGCTGTGCAGTGCCAACATTGAGAATCAAAATGCTCCCTCTAAGAATCAGAGTGTAAGTGGTAAAAATTAGAAAGAATTAAAATTCTAATTAAAAAATTCAAAAGAATCTTGATGCCATTCCAATTACTACTCCTGCAAAAACTGAAATACAAAAACTGTACAGGAAATTAGTTTGTGGTTTGCTTCTGATAAAGTAACAGCAATCTGCAGATGGCACTGCTTTTGAATTACTCTTTACACAAACATGGCACTGTTCCATATCTGCCATAAATGTTAACTGGTTTCAAGAAGATAGCTTGGCACTTAAGGTGCAAGCTATGAAAACTGGTATATTGGCAAGCAAACTACTGACTTCTCAATATTGTTATTATTAGAGTAATAACAACAACAACATTATTAGATGATGAGAAGAAACCAAATGCCAATCTATCCCCTCCTATCTTTTTGGCATAAGATAGAAGCTTTCAGGCTGAAGATTGTGGGGGATATAAATAAAAGAAATAAATGAAAGGTGTAATCCTATACTGAAGATATACTGGCTAAGGGGCTATTCAGTGGAAGCCCCGTTATGTCAACAGAACATAAGATACACCACCACGAGAGATACACCAGTGGAACATATCAGATATACTGGCAGAACTGTTCCATCACAAAGATACACCAGCAGAATGGCTAAATCAGGGCAGAGTCATGGGCAGATGTGTAGGCAGTACAGGGGAGGAACACACTTATACTGTATCTTATACCCCTTCAATCTACAGCCATGCCCCTGTCGAAAGCGCAATTTTAGACCAGCCCCAGACTGGTGCAAAGTATTTCCCTCCAATTGAAGTCAAGGTGAGGGGAAAAAACAAAAGCTGCACCCATCATGACTGCCCCGCCCATGACACCACAACAGAGCATAATATATGGTGCAACTCAGCACCAAATCTTAGATTACTATCGCCAGTTAAAAAAAACACAAAGCCCATACAGGGAGATCATAACTCAGATGATAGGGCATGCTGCACTGGGCTGTATTTCTCCACCCTGATGTAGTATACACATAGAGCTCAAAGGTGAACTTCAACGAAAGGAAACTATGGAAAAAGGGCCCCTTGCACAGCCTATCCCCAGAACACACACCAGAACTTGACCAAAATGCGAAATGAGAATCCATGGGCTATTCTAGGGGTTGTTTTACCCATGGTGGGTTGTTGTGTTGTCCAAACTTGGATGATCGATCCCACGGTGGGTAAAGGGAAGTGGGGAGAGAGGCATAAAGCAAGAGTGGGAAAAACCCTTGCCACTTTTCCCAAGCTAGTCCTGGCCACCAGTGACAGCTGCCCCACAAGTGCCCAAGAGGCAATTGGAGGCAGCTATCACTGGCTTGCTGTCCTCCCTGTCATGATTGTGAGCTGTTTTTGGCTTGCCACAGCTTTTTTCCCCTTTACCCTCTTTTCCCCCTAGAGATCATGATCTCTGGCTTGACAGCCAGCTTTCGTGATCTCCGTTTTGACAGTCACTGACAGCCCCTCCAAAGCATCCAAGCGGCACCTGGTTGCAAACTTCTTTTTTTAAAAAATTGGAACTCCCCCAATGTGCACAAATATTTGCGCTCACTTTTTAAAAATTTTCTGGTCTTTCGCACGTGCACACCTGCACACTTACGGAGGTCCGAAAATGGGCAGCCTCGCCTGGGCAATGTCTAGGGAGCTACCTGCTGGCAAAATGCAGCAAGTACCAACCCTGGACATTGAACCAGAGAGGCTTCAAATAGCCTCCCCTCCTTTGGTTTGGTAGCTGTCAAAAGGCAAGCTGTCAAGCCAAACCAAAGGTGGGAGTGATCTGTGCTCGTGAAAAGGGGATGGTGGGATTTACACCCCCTTCGCGGCAAGATCCTCATCTTTGGGGGGGGGGACTTGACTGTCCTATGGGTGCTCCACTTGTTCCTGAGACTCTAGGTGCTCAGAAACATGGAAAAGTGCAAGCCACCCCATTTTAAAAGGAACCAGAGTTTTGACAGCTAGCTGTCAAACTCCAGTTCCTTTTAAAAGGGTTTTTTTTGGCAGGGCTTCTCATGGTTTCTTGACAGGGACATATGCAGGCATGAATGCATATGCCCCAGTCAAGAAACCACGGGGAGCACACGTGTCATACCAGGCATCATCTTAGAAAACGGATTCCCACCTATGAAGAGTTAATGCCTCATTAAATTAGGTGCTTGCTGTATGCAGTTTTTCTGAGCACTTGTATTTTGAAAGAATGACAGTCTGATGCCTAATTAATTGGAGACATCTTTTTAACTCAATGTAACTGGTTAAACACTGTAGTCCTAAAATGCATAAATAAGCCTCCCTCCACGAATCACAATGACTTAAGATCTAATTACTGCTACCTCAGAGTTTACCACAATGATTGCCCTTTAGCATATCTCTAGAAGCATGCAGTTTGGGAACCTTATTATCTTCCAAAGATTTGTGATTGTTACTTCTATCAATTCTTTTAAGCTGAAGAGCTATGGCTTGCTGATGGATCTCAGTCCAAAGACACCTACCCATGCCAAAAATGAGGATTTCTCTAGAGTCTTGAAAGACAGGGAACAAACCTGAAAACAGCACAAATTAGGCAACAATTACAGTGCCCTGCACCTTGTGTAAAATAGTAGATAATCATCCATTTTTGCTTCTGGCAGAGTGACCACATTCCATCACTGAGATCAACAGGATCTCCTCAATTATCTTATCTTGGTTAACCAAAGCAAAAATTCTCCCTTTAATTCTCATGGAGGGAAAAAAGACTTCTCTTCCCCATTTTTCTATGCATACCAAAGAGCCTTTCCTGAAATGATCTTATATTTTCCTATCTGGCTTCTGTCTGTGCCAAGTGCTTCGAACAGAACCCATGCCTGCCTTCTTCAGACAATGCTGCAGAGTAGCTCAACATTAAAAATTTTAATTAGGTAAGCCAAATTTCATCTTAAAATAGATGGCTATTTTAAGCTTTTTTCCCTGTGATCACTTATGAATCAGGAAAGGTCACTAAACCTGATTTTATAGTCTTGGTTTCCACTGCATTTTTCAAACTTTCTGTACAATATATCTGTCTTGAGTATTTCTTGTCAAGTCTTGAATGTATTTAATTTTTTTCTTTAAATATACAAAGGAGTGATAATGCTACACCTGACCTATAATTAAAAGCAAATAAAACCAGCTGCTAAGTTTAGCAGACTCCTACAACAGGGCTGGCCCTCCCATGAGGCAGAGTGAAGCTCCGCATCAGGCGGTGGAGAAGCAAATTGCACCACTCCCCACCACCACCACCAGGAGGCCTGTCACTGGTGCCTCCAGCAATCCTTTCCGCTGCTCTCCTGCATGGCATTTGCTGTAGCGAGAGTGGCTGACAGGGCTCTCCAGTGCAGCCACCTCTGGAGAGCTATGTTGGCTGAGGAAGCATCCAGTGTGGCTCCTCAGAAAGCTGGCCAGGCAAAAATGCCTGGCTCTGAGGGGGCCCTTTCTATCCAAACTCAGACACTATAGGTTAATTGTGGGTTAAACAACCCAAAGCTAACCTAACTATTAATTGTAGGTAAATCGTGGGTAATTTAACCCATCATTAACCTATAGTGCCATCCGACTGTGCAGCTTGGTAGTAAATGTAAGCGGTAACGGGGAGCATGATATGGTGACAGGAAGGGGTAGGGAGGTGCAATGCAGTGGCAATAAGGTGAAAGGGTGCAGCAGCAATAAAGGGAAGGGGAGACAGTGCAGGGAGGGGCAGAGGGTGCACTGCGGTGTAGGGAATGTGGGGGGGCGCACAATGCGAGAAGGTGAAGGGGCATGACATAGCAGCAGTAAGGGGGAGGGGGGACGCAATGCAGGGAGGGGGAGGGGTGCAACACAGTGAAGTGGTGGGTGTGCAATGTGATAAAGGGAAGCAAGTGAGGGGTTCGATGCAGTAAAGGGAGGGGAAGGAGTTGGGGGGCGCGATGCAGTGGTGGCAAGGGGATGGGGAATGTGATGCGGTAAAGGGATGGGGGTGAGGGGCGTGACATGGTACAGGGAAGGGGGTGTCTCTGATGCAGCAGCGGTGAGGCTTCAACCAGAGCCTTCAGGGGTGAGGCTTCAACCAGAGTGACACCTCTGCAAAGCACCCCTCCCCTCTCCTGAAGTTCCCAGAGAAGGCTGCAAGCTTCTATCTCAGCAAGATTGAAGTTGCAGCTGGACGGGAGAGACAACTCGACTCCCGCCTGCTTTCTCCTGAGAACCTTGACAGTGATGAGCTCACACTGGTCTTGACATTACACAGACTGACTAGGCCCCAAACTCTTCCAAACTACTGCTGACCAGTATCTGGCTATGAACTAGAAGGCCCACTGTATTACTGACACTGAACCCCAACAGGGGGGTTGGATTAGAGTGCCCATCAATGTGGTGGTTTTCAATTTAGATGATGAATGGAGCAGCCATCTTTTAAAAAACACACACCACACATTTGCTCTGTTGTTTTGATTATATTTTAGGATCTAATATCTCATTCAACCTCTCCTTTTTCATTTAAAAGGATAAAAAGATTCAAGAAGTGCCTTTATATGCAAAAAAACATTCAAATGTGTCTTTATACAAGCATTTCAAATAATTAAAACTAGAATCCTAACATATCCCAAGACTGAACATGTTGCACACAGCTTTCTATGAACAGGACAAACAAGTTCTCTCTCTTCTGCTTGCCTTCTTGGGCAAGCTACTAGAGCAGGTGGTGGCTGAGCAACTCCAGGTGCTCTTGAATGAAACTGGTTATCTAGACTCATTTCAATGTGGTTTCAGGCCTTGTTTTGGTACAGATACTGCCTTGGTCACAGCCTGACTGCAACAGAAGACAAGAGGAGTGGAACCTTACTAATTTTCCTGACCTACCTGCAGCTTTTAATACCATCAGCTATGGTATCCTTCTGGATAGGTTCTCTGGGTTGAGTGCTAGATGCACAGTTATATAGTGCTTCTACTCCTACCTGAGGGCCAATTCTAGAAGATAGTGATGGAGGGTTCATATTGTCCCTCATGCTTTTTAACATTTACATGAAATTGTTGGGAGAGGTCATTTAGGGATTTGAAGTAAGGTATCATCAGTATGTTGATGACACCAAGCTCTCTCACTTTCTCATCAGATTCAGAACAAGCAATGGAAGTGCTGAACCAGTGCCTGGAATCAGTAATAGGCTGGATGAGGGCATCCTGACAAGATGCTGGTACTGTGAGAAGGTGTTTCATTTGTTCAGGGAGATGGTTTCAATCTGTTCTTGATGGGATTGCACTTTCCCTAAAGGATCATGTTTAGAGTCTGGGGAACTCCTGCATCCAGAATTGTCACTGGATACTCAGGTAGCCTCTGTGGCAAAGAGTGCTTTTCAAAATCTTAGGCTAGTGCATCAGCTGCAGCATCTCCTGAATAGAAGTCGCATGGTCTCAGATATCCATGCTTCAGTAACATCTAGGACCAAGTACTATTATGTGTTGTTTGTGGGGCTGCCCTTGAAGACTGTTCAGAAACTTCAGTTAGTTCAAAATATAGCCACCAGACTGGTGATTGGGATCAGTCAGTCGTAACACATCTTGCCACTTTTAAAAGAACTTCACTTGCTTCTGGTCCATTTCTGACCACAATTTGAACCACTGGTGCTTACTTTTAAAGCCCTATGCAGCTTAGGATAAAGGTGCCTGAAGCAATACCTGCTATGCCCATGCACTTAGGTCTCTTCAGAGATTATCTTCAAGGTGCTCCCACCATCCGAGGTAAGGTGGGTGGTAACCAGAAAGAAAGTATTTTCATTGGTGACCCCCCGTTTGTGGAATTCCCTTCCCAGAAAGGATCTTCTGCCACCAACATTATTATCCTTTTGGTGCCAGGCACAGACATTTTTATTCTCCCAGGCTTATTAATGTCTCTTAATACTTTTAACCATATTTTATGTATTATTTCGTTTATGTAAACTCCACTGAAGGACATTATATAACTCTGTAAAATAAAGCATAATTTATAAACAGTTCATAGTGATTTCTTAAACTACTATTTACACCTGAAATACACATCATGAATTGACAAAAAGTTCTTATGCCTTTTAAAATCCTCAACACCTGCATTGCCCTTTCCTGTGCCTTCCCTTGCTCTACTATTTTAAAAAAACATAGTAATAAGCACTGTACACAATACTATAAATGAGAATGTCTCATAAGTGGCATAACTTATTTTGTTTTTGAACTACTTCCTAATAATGCCTTACATATTTGCTTTTTGCCTTTCAGCTGGAATAGAATTTAGGATGATAAGCCTTCGGATTCATGGGTCCTTTCTTTAAAAAAGTGTTATATTGCTACATTGTCAGATAAGGAGGCCAGTTTTAGTTATTTCTGTTAATTCTACAATTTTACATTTGGTTCCTTAGAGCATTTGGTTCCTTGGATGAATGTCAATGACCTTCTATTTAGCTTGCTAATCAGTTCTAAATATTCATCTTTTGCCATCACTATCATACAATTCTTCAAATATAAACATCCCCCAAAAGGTTGGAAATGCAGTACCTCTCACACACTGAAAAAAGGAGCAAAATCATTTATTTAAACTACAAATAAACTGACTTGCATTTCTGTACAATTCTCCTAGTTCTATGACTGCTACATTTATATCTCTGTATTCCAGTGTCCTTTGTGACTCTCTGGTCAATTTCCTGCTCTTCGGGTTCCTAAAATATATATTTTTAATTCCTACCCCTCATATTGCTCTTCAAATTCCTTCTTGGCCTATTTTAGTGTCACCTTAACATTTGCCAGTGTTTGCACTCTTTTCTATTTACTTCATTCGGAAACAGAAGATTGACCAGCTTCATATTAGAGAATCAAAGGCTGGAGTACATAGAAGTGCTGATTAAATGTTTAAAGGTGCAGATAAGTGTTAATCACAGCATTTCATTTCCTTGCAGAAAATAGAAATGCTGTTCTCAAAATTGCAGAAGAGAGACCAAAGCCTTATTATAGATTTTCATAGATCATAGAGTTGGAAGGAGCCTACAAGGCTATCGAGTCCAATCCCCTGCTCAATGCAGTTCTAAAACTAGTAACACCTCAGGTATTACATGCAACACCAGTCACACTTGTGGAAATGTTTTCACACATCTGTTTGCAGCAATCCTAAGCACATTTATTTAGAAAGTCTTACTTTAGAGAATTTGAAATCAGTGAGATCTCCTTTTGTAATAAATATGTTGAGGATCCAGATATACACTATGAGAAGCTATGTTTTTCAATTTCTACAGTCACATTAGATTTTGAATTCCTAGATAACATCACAGGATGGAACTCAGAAGGCTCTGAACTAGATTTTGGAGTAGGGCAACAAGGACAGGTTGCTTACCTGTAACTGTGGTTCTTCGAGTGGTCATCTGTGCAGTCACACATATGGGCTCTGCGCGTGCACGGAGGCCGCTTCGGGAAGATTCTAAAGCTGAGGTAAATTTTGGGTGGGAACCCCTCCCCCCTTGCGTCTCCTTTATGCGGGTTCCCGCCCTCTCCCTCAGTTCCCCTGAGACCGCCATCGCGATCCCAGTGCTAAGGGAGAACATAGGAAGAGGTTTTCCCAATTTCTTGATACCAATACCGAAAGTCGAATTCGATGGTGTTACACGGTATCGATCATAGTGAGCCCAAGGGTCCCGGTTCACCATCGAACTCGACAGTGACACCGTAGCGGGGATGGATGGGCGGGTTGTGTGACTGCACAGATGACCACTCGAAGAACCACAGTTACAGGTAAGCAACCTGTCCTTCTTCTTCGTGGTCTCTGTGCATCACACATATGGGCAGAGTAGCAAGCTGACTTACCGGTGGAGGGTCGGTGTCGTCATCACTGTAGGACCGAGGAAAGGACAGCTCTGCCAAATGCATTGTCCCTCCGGGATCGAACATCGACTTGGTAGTGCGATACGAACGTCGAAGGCGTGGACCATGTAGCCGCCTTGCAAACATCCGTCATCGATACTCCCCATGCGAAAGCCGTCGAGGTTGAAACGGCTCTGGTAGAGTGAGCTCGTACCGAGTTCGGGAACCGTTGTCGTTTGAGTTCGTATGCTAGCTCGATACAGTCTACAATCCATGGGGATAGACGTTGGGTCGAGACTGGCAGGCCTTTGGAGCGTCCACCGTAACAAATAAAGAGACGGGGAGATCTCCTAATGGACTCAGTACGGGACTTGTAGAACAATAGAGCCCTTTGTACGTCCAACATGTGGAGCTGATGCTCCAATGGAGTCGACGGACCTTGAAAGAATGCTGGTAATATAATGTCTTGATTTAGATGGAGGGCAGACACGACCTTAGGAAGGAAGGCCAAATCTGGACGCAACACCGCCTTTTCCTTGTGGAAACTGAGGTACGGTGGATCGACCCTCAGAGCCGCCAGCTCTGATGCTCTCCGAGCAGAGGTGATTGCGACAAGAAATACGGTCTTAAAAGTTACTAAGCAGAGATCCGTTGTCGCCATTGGCTCGAATGGTTTAGCCATGAGTACCTGTAGAACCAACTGTAGGTCCCAGGCCGGAGTGACTGGTTTAAATGAAGGGGTCATATTTTTTAATCCTCTCATGAAGCGCTTGACTAGCGGGTTCGAAAACAAAGTGAATCCATCTTGACCATTATGATAAGCTGACAAGGCAGCCAAATAGACCTTTAACGAGCTCGTCTTAAGCCCTTTGTGTTGCAAATGAAGCAAGAATTGCAGCACTTGATGGATAGGAGCGCTAGAGTAGGGCACTTCAATCCGACCGAGGTAATCACAGAAGGCTTTCCATTTCCTGGCATATGAAGCTCTAGTGGATGGTTTCCAAGCTTCCTGCAGTACGAGTCTGATCTCCAAAGGGAGAGTGTTCGGTATCAAATTCGCCAGGCAGTGAGTTTCAAGATGGACGGATTCGGGTGTAGTAGCGTGCCTCGAGCTTGAGAAAGTATCGTTGTCGTGTTCGGTAGGTAGCGATACTCTCCCTTGGAAAGTCGGAGGAATGGCGCAAACCAGGCTTGCCTCGGCCACCATGGAGTCACTAGGATGCAGTTTGTGCCCTCGGACTGGATTTTCGAGACGACCTTGGTCAACAACGGAATCGGTAGGAATATATAAAACAGAGTCCCCGACCAAGTTATCAGGAATGCGTCCCCGATCGACGCGTTGTCGTGTCCCGCTCTGCTGCAGAAAATGTGGCAAGCTGCATTGGCTGCAGTGGCAAATAGATCTACTGTTGGGGTTCCCCACAGGTGAAAAAGTGACTGCCGAATTCAAACGTCGAGTTGCCACTCGTGGGAGTCGAGTGACATCCTGCTGAGGGCGTCTGCCAGCGTATTGTCCTTCCCCGCAATATGGATGGCTCTCACAGATATATGACGAGGGATCATCCAGTCGAATATACGGAGGGTTAGGTTCGTCAGCCGTAGCGAGCGGGTGCCGCCTTCCTTGTTCAGGTAGGCCACAACCGTAGTATTGTCCGTGACCACTTGCAGATGAACCTATACTTGCTGCGAGACGAGGGATTTCATCGAGTTCCATACTGCTTTGAGCTCTAGAACATTGATGTGTCTCTCTCAATCTCGCGGACCCCACTGGCCTTGTGCTGTGTGATTCCCGCAGTGAGCTCCCCAGCCCAGGAGAGAGGCATCCGTCGTCAGCGTAAGTGAAGGCGTGACGGGTTGGAAGGGTAGCCCTTTTGTTAGATTGGAACGGCTCATCCACCAGCGAAGAGACTGTCTTATGCTGGACGGAATAGTTAATCGCGTTCGATGGGCATTCATCTCGGAATCGAACGATCTTATGAACCAGTTTTGGAGCTGGCGCATACGAAGTCGAGCGAGTGGAACGACCGATATGGATGAAGCCATGAGACCGAGGAGCCGTTGGACCGAGTGGGCTGTGCACGACGTCGCCTTCTGTAGTTTCGAGGCGAGGGTAAGTATCTTTAGAGTTCTGTCTTTCGGTAGAAAGGCGCGACCGACCGTAGCGTCTAAGAATGCTCCGATGAATTGGATCCTTTGAGTTGGGAAGAGAGTGGACTTCTTCTCGTTGAGGCAGAGTCAAAGAGAGACCAAAGTGTCGGTAGTCAGGCGGAGGGCGCTCCAAAGTTCCTGAGCAGACGATGCAACGATGAGCCAATCGTCCAGGTAAGGATAGAGCGTCACCCCTTGGGTTCGTAGAGCAGCGCAGACTACTGTCATACACTTGGTAAACACTCTCGGTGCCGTCGAAAGTCCGAATGGAAGTACCTTGAACTGGTAAGTATCGGATCCGATCTTGAACCTCAGGTATTTCTGGCTGTCTCGATGGATCCCTATGTGGAAGTAGGCATCTTGGAGATCGATGTATGCAAACCAGTCGGTCTTGCGGAGGAGA
The DNA here is from genome assembly GCA_021292165.1 of Shinisaurus crocodilurus. NCBI lineage: Eukaryota > Metazoa > Chordata > Lepidosauria > Squamata > Shinisauridae > Shinisaurus > Shinisaurus crocodilurus. The sequence goes on along the minus strand of CM037878.1, from coordinate 200,571,854 downwards.
GGCAAGATCGATTGGAGAGTGACCATTCTGAACTTCTTGGGTAGAATGTAGAAGTTCACTGAACGTAGGTCCAGGATTGGTCGGAGTCCTCCATCCTTCTTTGACACCGTGAAATACCTGGAGTAAAGGCCGTCCTGTGCCAGGTGAGGAGGGACCATCTCGATGGCCCCCTTGATTAACAAGGAATCGACCTCCTCCCGCAGCGTTTGGGATGGCTGCGTGGCGCGGATGCCAAGAAAAGGTGGGAGAGAATCGAACTCGATCCTGTATCCATGCCGGATAATGTCCAGAACCCAACGATCGGTGGTAATTTTCTTCCATGATGGTAGGAAGAGGGATAGTCGGGTTCCAAACTGAGGTCGAGCCGGAAGGATCGGAGTAGAGATGTCGGTCGTGCCTTGGGTCGCGTCAAACCCGACGTCTTTGGAAGTCGCCTCCTTTACGGGAGCCCCAGTACCGTTGCTGCTGGTACTGACGGCTCGGTGCCCGGGGCTGCTGTGGACGAGAACGACTGTCCTGCCACTGCTGGAGATGCTGACCCTGCTGGTTCGGAGCTATCGGAGGCGGATATGGAGCCCACCTGCGGCGTTTGAATGTCTTAGAGGGTGCTTGTGGAAGGAGGCCCATCTTCCTCGCATTCACCCGGGCTTTCTGAACCGCGTCGAGAGAGTCGTCCGTCTTATCATTAAAGAGGCCGACTCCGTCGAAGGGCAGATTCTCAATTTTGGCCTTAGCTTCTGAGGTCAATGTAGAAGACCTTAGCCAAGCGTGTCGGCGAAGGGCGACTGCACTCACCAGGGATCTCCCATGACAGTCCCCTTGATGCCTGGCGGTATGGATCTGTTGTCTGGAGGTGTTTGTCGCTTCAGCCTGGAAGACTCTGGCCAAGTCTCTCTTCTCGTCCGGCAGATAGTCTATCAGCCCTCCCATCTTCTCCCAAAGGAAGTTGGTACCTAGCCATCGTAGCTTGGTACCCCGCAAGCCGGATCCCCAGGGCACTCAAGGTGTAGACTCTTCGTCCGAAATTGTCTAACCTTTTTCCTTCGGGGTCGGACGGAGTGGAGTGTTGTTTGCCTGACCTGGATTGTGCTGACTCCACTATCATCGAATTCGGGGTTGGATGGGAGAAGAGAAATTTGGCTGTGTCCGGCCTGATTTTGTAAAGAGTGTCAAGGCGCTTTGCCGCAGGAGGGGCTGTGGATGGAGAGCTCCACGATCCCTGCACTGTCTCCAGCATCGTCGGGGTGATTGGGAGCAATGTCGGGCCTGAAGATGATTTCGAAACCGCGTCGAAGAGAGGGTCGACCTGTTTCTTCTCTTCGACAGCCGTCTCCAGACCGAGGGCTTGGGCCATTCGAAGGACCTGGTCCTGGAAGGTGCCCATATCCTCAGAGGGGGATACAGCGGCCTGAGTGGAGACGTTCTGGTCCGGGGATGTAGACGATGGAGACAGTGAGACCATCGAATCCGAGTCAGTTATGGGAGACCCCGGAGTCGACGACCTGCGGGAGTGGGATACAGCTGCTATCGATCTCCTGAGTGGCGACCTCTCTCGGGAATGGTACACCCTGGTCTGGTACCTGTATTCAGACACAGGGGAGCGCCTCCAACGATAGCTGCAACGAGACGCCCGGGAGTATCTCGAGTCCCTCGAGTCCTGAGACCTCTCCCTGTACCAGTTGGGGGTCTCGAGGTCTACGAGAATCGGTTGATCTGGAGGATGCCCGGTCCCGGGTAATCAGTACCTCCTCGATCTCGAGTGAACTGGATCGAGTCCGTGGAGTACGAGCCCGTATCCCACGAACCGGGGAGGCGAGAGTTGGAAGAGCAGTGGTCGGAGGTCTCGAGTCCGAAGGTGAATCCGGTATCTCGCCTTCAGATACTGAGAGTCGAACAGCCTCCCTCGATCCCGAGGGGGCTTTTGGTGGAGAGCAAGGCGGAGGATCCCTCGAGCCCGAGGGAACCTGTGCGGGAGGAGATTTAAGCCCAGCCGGGCGTTCAACGGTCACGACGTCCGTCGGATCCGGAGCTATCGTCGATCTCGAGAGAGACGAAGCCAATTTTTTTGCCAGTCTCCTCGCCTTATCTTTCCGCTCCTTGCTCTTCCTTTTCTCCTCTTTCTCTCTACGAGCCTTCTTGGCTTTGCTCTTCGATATCATAGTCGCCATGTAGGCCTCCTGAGCGTCCGCTGAGGAGACCGTGTGCAACGGTGGCGTACTAGGCCTTGCCAAAGGGATAGGCTTTTCCGCGGGCGGTTGTAGAGCCTTTTTGTACAGAATGACAGTCAACTTGTCCGCCCTGTGCTTCCTCGCTTGTTTTGTGAACGCTTGGCAATGATGGCAAGCGTCCACATTATGGCCCTCGCCGAGGCAGGCGAGGCACAGCAAGTGTCCGTCAGCCGGAGGAAGCTTCGTCCCGCACCTTACGCATTTGCGAAAGGGGGCTTTTGGAGCCATAATCGCAGTCGGTGATCCCACGACGAACGGGGGGAGAAAGTTAGCGAAGAAATCCTCGAAAAAGCAGTAACCTAGCTGAATTCCAAGACTAGAATTCCAGAACCTCTCGAAAGAACAGCCACACGCGATGGCGGTCGAAGAGGAACTGAGGGAGAGGGCGGGAACCCGCGTAAAGGAGACGCAAGGGGGAGGGGTTCCCGCCCAAAATTTACCTCAGCTTTAGAATCTTCCCGAAGCGCCTCCGCGCACGCGCAGAGCCCATATGTGTGATGCACAGAGACCATGAAGAAGAAGTACTCTTTGCAAGAGAATATTTGCTTCAGCAGGGAATGGATGTAAGACACATAGTAGGTTTCATGTCTGACTGGTTTGAGCAGTTTTTGTGTCAGATGCCATTTTTCAAGGCATTGCAGGCAACTCAGCAGCATCCTTTTAAGTAACTTAAATGCTGGGCAATAAGAAGACTTGACAAATGTTGTATGCTCAACTCAGACTACAAACATCAAAGAGACTGTAAATGAACACCAACGGTTTATGCTTATATTCCCTTTTCCATAATATTATGAAAACAAAATATATAGAGAGGAGTATAAGTGAAAACAAGGTTTGCTTCACTGTATACAAAGCCTATAAGTGTCCCTTTTAAGCCCCCACTATGGCCCTATTTGGGTGTTCAACTTACTGGGTAAGTGAACGTGTGAGCTGGGCCACCCTGTGTAGCCCCATGCCTGATGTCACATGCATCATGAGACCCCTCTTGCTGCCATCCACACATAGAGCATGAACATCTGCAGAAAGGGGGCCTCTGTGTATATAACTGTACACATAGAAGCCCCCACATGAGTTAGACCTCCCGACAGTACAGGGTTTCAGTTCACATGGAGGCATCAGCATGAACAGCTGTACACACAGAGGCTCCCTCTCTGCAGATGTTCATGCTCAGTGTGTAGATGTCAGGGGGAAGGGCTACTCAGCATGATCCTGCTTCTGTCTGATGTGATCGCCTACCCAATAAGTTGAACGCCCAAATGGGGCTAATTGGCTCCACTACATGTATGCAAGCACTCACTTTGTTTTAAAGTAGCAATTCCTCATCCTGGATCAGAAACTTTCAAAAGAAGCTTGCTAAGTGACTTGTTAGGTAGGAAATGTTCTCTGAAATTAAGCTGTACACAAGGAGCTTACCATGCAGTTTTCTGGAGAACAATGGGCTGGTTCAGATATAAACCAAAGCAATAGTTTGTCATGATGAGAACAAGCCTTCAAAGAGTTCCCTCTTCCCTTCCCACAATGCAAACTCCTCCCCTTCCTGTGAGGCAACCCAGTTTGCCAATACGGACAAAACATAAATGATGGTTTGTGCTTGCCCTGAAAAACAGAATGAAACCTTAGGTGTTTTGCTGGTTTGCAGGACAAGCACAAAACACTGTTTCCCATTTTGGGTGAAAATTGCATAACCTCCTAGTTTTCCCTAAATCAGGAAAAAGAGGGAGAGAACGGCCATGTGTGAGGGAAGAAGGGAGTGCACACACCCCAGGTACCTTGAAGGCATGAGGCACAAAACCATGGTTTACTGTTATGTCTGAATCAGCACAGTATGTTAGTAATTAACTTCAAGTTTTTATTTATACAGAGAGCTTCAACTATTGGGCAGTATAGAAGTAAAATGAGATAAATAAATAATTTTAGCATGAAAATTGAGATTTGATCCAAACAGCAATCTTTCGCACAACTTAAAAACATTTTATTTACCTTGTGTCTGCACTTAAGTACAACTCCATAGGCTCCTAGACCATCACAAAAGGAGAAAAAAAGATTAGCTACCAGAATTCAGGAAGACAACGTTCAACATTTATATACACATTATCTGAATCATTATTCAGGACAAATGTTGCTAATGTTACATTTCAAATCTTATCGAATGATCAAATACTGAACACAGGCTAGAGGATTTTCCAAGTATTTTGACATTCCTTCATCACTAAATTTAACTATTCCATGTAAATTGAAAGTGTATGTGCTTGTATTTTTTTCATATAAAGCAAAATTAAAGAAGGAGTAATATACATATGCACACAAATGTACTTTTGGTTTTGGATGATGTGGCAATAGTCTAAAATCAATCACCTTTCCAAGAAAATGACTAATTTTGAATGATTGCAGCATAAAACTATGGAAATGACTCAACCGGCTGTGTAACAATGGGCAGTATCTAATGCTGTCACAGTGCTAGCTGCTTCTACTGTTGTGTGTGTTTAATTGTAACTGTATGTTCATGTTTTATAATATTATAAGCCACCTTGTGAGGGCAATGCAGGGCCTGTCCTCCCATGAGGCAGGGCAAGTCCCCCTACTCAGGTGACAGATCTGGTAGGGTGGAAGACTGCACTCCCCACCACTACCAAGAGGGCCCATGCAGGCATTGTCTTCACCGCCACATCAGCCCCACTCTGGTAAATGCCACAGCGGGAGAGCAGCAAGCAAGCAGGGCGCCTTGGAGGAAGGAGCAGCCCCCCCATCTCTTGCTCTGACCCCTCTACCAAAGCAAGAGATCAGGCGGGCTCTTTAGAGAGGCCACCTGTTCACTTGCCTGATCTGCCATTTTGAGGACTCTCCGGAGAGCCACATCAGTCACACAAACCAACTGGTATGCCTCTCCAGAGAGGCTACCTGCCTGATCTCTCGTTTAGGGACTCTCCCAGACTGAGGCCCACCTGCCTGATCTCTCACTCTGGGAGAAACCCCCAAATGAGAGATGAGGTGGGCAGCCTCTCTGGAGAGGTGCCCAAGCCAGAATGCTGCGCTTTGAGGGGTTATTCTCAAAATGCAGCATTGTGAGGTGGCCCTGGAGACTGCATGTCTGATCTCGTTTGGCGGGGGGGGGGGGTGCAATGGCAGCAGCAGACATCCTCCTACCTCAAGCGGTGGGACATCTTGCACCTCTGCTGGGGTAATTCGCCCTGAAAGGCGGGTTAACAATCTTTTTAATGGTACTACTACTAATGAGTAAAATTAATGGAAATAAGCTTACCTTCACCTACAACCCCAAGGATCTCAAATTTATTCATCACATTACCAATGTTAGGAATCTTCATGAAGACAAATAACTCATGGGACAACAGTCACACAACATGGCACAGAGAAGACTTGAAGGTGTTGCAGCAGACGGAAGATTTTTGATAGAGGGAATCTATATTGGTTGACTATACACTCTTACATTCATGTACTAACTCTAACTCTAGTACATTCATGTACTAGGTTCCTGAAAAGAAAGAAAATACATAATTGACATTAGTTAAGCTTGCTTCACAACATTTATTAAAATATGAATGGCACAATAACTATATTTGCAATTGCTCAATAATTAGGTTACATTCTACAAGTTATGTGAGCAAGCCCATCATGGCGTAGCCAGTGTGGCGTAGTGGTTAGAGTGTTGGACTGGGACTCGGGAGATCTGGGTTCAAGTCCCCGCTCAGCCATGGAACTCACTGGGTGACTTTGGGCCAGTCACTGACTCTCAGCCTAACCTACCTCACAGGGTTGTTGTGAGGATAACATGGAGAGGAGGAGGACTATGTAAGCCGCCCTGGGTTCCTTGCGGGGGGAAAAGGCGGGGTATAAATATAATAAATAAATAAATAAATCAACAGGCACTAAGAGAAAAATAGTTCTAGATACAGTATATGATAGCAATGAAGCTTCAGTCCTGTTTACCCCAAGGTTATACATAAATCTATATATATAAAAGAAAGTGTCTTGACTGACTGACTGACTCATCAACGCCCAGCTCAAACCGTTTAATCTAGGAACGTGAAATTTTGAAGGGACATTGCTTTTATGACGTAGACCCCCACTAAGGAAGGATTTTGGGAAATTCCGTCCCTAAGGGGGTGAAAAAGGGGGGCAAAATCACCCCACACTCATATCTGCAGCTCCGCAAATAGGCCTCATCTCATAATTGCTGCAGGAGCCAACTTGCTGCAGGAGCCAATAGCAGCAGTTATGCAAATAGTCCATACAACACTTAGAATGTTTGTATGAATTCCTGCAGGGGCCAATAGGGCTGGGTATGCAGGAAACTTTTTACATGACTGGGTGAAAAGGGAGGGAAACTTTTTACATGACTGACTGTTGTGTGGGGGGCATCGTCGCATAGGCTCCATCGCGTTTAGACGGATCTACCCCAAACTTGGCATGCTCACTCTTCATCACCTGTAGACTCTCAGGATTAACCTGATTTTTCTTTACAAACAGATATTTCTGTCACAAAAGATTTCTGCTGCCAGCACCCAGCCTAAACGTTACACTTTCAGTCAGAGACACTGCATCTTTTCCATACATGTTTCTTTTAAAAACAATTATACCAAATCCTAACATTCACACGAGCGCAGCCGCGGGCAACAGCTAGTAGTGCATAAAATAGAAGCACAACATTCTTTTATTAGTTCAAATAGTTGAAAACCAGAGACCTCCTTTAAGATTTACCATATTATACTCCTCACACCGCATTGCTGGCCACCTTGTGTTTTGGTGACAGCTTGCCAGAAAGCACATAGAGCTACTTTTGAAAACCAAGTCTGAAGCTTGCAAGCCCAGGCCAAGTATTTCAGTATTAAAACACAGTACTACTGAAACTATGAGAGAAAATACATTTTAATGGTTTTTTATTTTATTTTTGAGAAATATGTATTTAGATATAAATGCTGTGTTAAGGTATATATAAAGCTTACCATATATAACATCCTTCCCATAAAGTATTTCTAATAATAATATTAACATGGTTTCAACTGAAGAAATAATCATAAAAATGTAAAGTCTCTAAACACCGAAGATGAGAATTAATAACATCAGAAAACGCACACTTCCAATCATAAAACTATAGTTTGAAAAGAACTTTGAAATCTTTATAAAAAGCAAAGCAAGAAATCAATGGAGTTAACGGGAATATTTTTTCACATCTCAGTGTGCTGGGAAGAGAGCTGCTCATGGAAAACATGACTTCATGGTGGGAATGAATTGAAATCATTAAATAAGCACATGGCTATAAATCAATGAACCTGTCTGCTGGGCTATGCATCCCTAGAAACATGACACTATTTTTAGTGTTCCCAAATGCTGTTGTAGGGGTATCTGTTGCTAATCATCCAAGTATGAACAGGAAACATCATTCAAAACTTATTTTAAGGAAAAGCTACTTTTATTTTATTGATTAATTAATTTAATAAAAATATCATTTTCAATTAAGTTATCTTAGACAGCATTTCCTCTCCATTTAGGCTTAGTTAGAAAGATATCTTGCCCACCTCCACACCATTAACAAGAATTTCTTTGGCACTCCTAACTCCCTAGTAACAACTTAATTTTTAAAATGAAAAAGAGTGTTCATAATCAATTATGTTAGTAGACCCAGTGCTTTTTTTCTGGAGAAAAAGGTACCGGAACTCTTGGATTACATTTCCTCGGGAGTAGATGGCGATTAAATTGTAATGCGATTAATAGAAGAAAAGGTGCTGGAACTCAGTTCCGGTGAGTTCCACCAGAAAAAAAGCCCTGAGAAGACCACATAAATTCATAGACTTTGAAAACACTGCTGAAACTAGACCAGGTGTGGGGAACCCCTTTCAGCCTGAGGGCCAAATTCAATTTTGGAGAAGTTCTTGGGGGGAGCATTCCAATGGTGCGTGGGGTTGAAGGCCATGGAAGTGCAGCCAAAAATACCACAGCATATTGTAGCTTAAAACTCTTAACTGCCAGTAATTAAGCCTTAAGAGAGGTATTACAACCATTCAGAAGGGGGGGGGGGGGGGAGCTGCACAAAAGCCAGGCCTAAATGACTGGTGGTTTGGGGGAAAGAATTCATTAGACCAACTACTGTATGTGTAAAAATGTATAAACAGAACCAAAGATGCTCATTGATAAGAGGTCACTTCTCTACTTGGAATTTGTAATTATAATTTCTTGTCATCTTCGTGGGCAATTCTGTCGAAGCCCTTGTTGATCTACGAAATGGAGAAATGGCTCAGGCAGTTGACACAATCACTCCTGAGTGTCCTCTCCCACAGAGTGGAGCCAAACAAGCCCTCTGGCTTTCCAGGGCACTGAGGGCAATGAAATAAGTGGGACGTCGACTAGAGCGATGTTGGCGGAAAACTTAGAACGAATTCAATCGAATGTGAGCTAGAGCTCACTTTAAAGCCTACGAGTCTGTGGCAATGAGGGCGACAAAGAAATTGCACTTTTCCACCACCATTGCATCTGTACAAAGTCACCCAGTAGAGCTTTTTCAGGTGGTCAGAAGCCTATTACAACCTGGCCCGCAAGAAAAAAAGATGGCCCACTTGATAGCCCACTATGACCAATTCATGCTACACTTTGCAGATAAAATTGATCATATCCGTGCTGACTTGGATGCCATAGTTGATACAGGTACAGTGGATTTAACTGTCCGAATATGGATTCAATATTCTGGGTTTGCCTTCAAGCAAGAAAGCTAGCTTTGGAGACAGGTGCAGAGAACCGTCCAAGGACTTAGCTATCAGCTCACTCCCCTTTGCCCCAGATATGGTTTTTTCTAGTTGGCTCCAAGGACAGTGGAGCCCCGCGGGAGTCTTAATTGCATGCAGGTGGGCATTACCTCATGCAATAGAGATGTGTTGTACATAATGTATATAAGTATGATAATAATGATGTATTCTTGTTGGGCATGTCATTGTTGTCTGGCAGTCATTTTTGTTGGGCAGTCATTCTTTTTTCTGGTCTGACTTGCTGTGCTCTAGATTTTTGTATCCTGTACTCTGTATATGCTTTGTGCCCATTTTTCAAGTCATAGTCAGTAAATCTTTTGCTAAAGAAACTGGCTTGTGTTTGTTTTTACTTTCTGGACTAGCCTACGCCACTGAGCCAACACCACTGCTACTCTGCTACTGGGGGAGCATTGTTTTTATACTTTGTTTTTCCCCAGCGGATTCCGACAGTAACTTTGGCCCCTACTGTGAAGGAACTGGACTACACCAGCCCTACAGGGTAGGCCACAGTCCCAATGTTTCCCGAACTGCCACCCACCTCCCAAGGGTCCCTTACAACAAACTGGGGTAGCAACCCAACCTTTAAACAAAAGAACACACATCAATTTAAGATGGAGACTTTATTAAAAAGCAAAAAATAAAGAGTTAGTCAGTGTAGGGTCTCCAATAGTCCAATACAAGTAAAAGTAATCCCTTATAAGAAAGGGCTAAAAGAAGGTAAGGGAAAGGGGGTGAGGTAGGTTGCTGTGAGGAAAGGGGAATAGGAATAAAAAGGGACTCTAAAAGGATATTAAAACAAACCCCAAAAGTCTGCAAGAACAAAGTAAGTCAAACCAGGCCTAGCTTTTCCTAGCTATCCTGCCAGATTGGCATACCTGCCCAGACGGAACTTCCACAGCATCCAAGCCCAAGAAGAAGAACACTGCCCCTTTCTCACCCAGCTCCTTTATCCAAAACTAGGGCCCATTTTCCCGCCCAGCCTCCACCAATCCTATCTGTCTATCTTCTGAAGGAGGGCCCCCCCGCCCTTTCCCAGCTGCGGATACTTTCTCATGACTTCATCCCAATTAACGCCTGACCTTGCTTCTCAGCTCTGCAGACCGTTGCTATCTCCCAGGTGCTACCAACCGCCCCTTCCACCCAAGACTCCCAAGGCATTCCAAAAGAGAGACAGAAAACTGAAGTAAAATCCTCTACTTAAAACAACAATGGGGGAAGGGGAAACTTAGCATGGCTTTCACTGCAAGTCCCATCTTCACATCCCCCCCTTTAAGGAGATGAGACTGGGAGGAATTTCCTGCCAGTCCTCATCTTCTACCCATTCTTCTGCATGAACACGAGACAAACTATCAGCCAACACATTCGTATGCCCCCCTGTTGGAATGGCGTGTTGTACTAGCGTCATTCTCCCTGGAAGGCTGGAAAACAAAGGAGCAAAGTTTGTAATTAATGGCTGCAATTCTGGGCGTTGTTGTAGGGGCAAAGTTAAAGGCAAGCATATTTTTTCTACTCCTTTCTGTTGACATTCCTCTAACAAATCTAGAGGCTCAGCCAGCTCTTCGGGCCCGGGGTTAAGGGGAAACACAAAATCTTTCTGATCCACATACAGCTTAAGCATGTTGACATGAAAAACCTTAGGTAATTGCGAGGTCTCTGCATACTGTAGCAAATACTTGACTTCCCCCAGCCGGTCTTTCACAGTCAATGGCCCTTCCCACTTAAGGGTTAACTTATCTGGCTTGACTGGCTTGAGAACAAGAACCTGGTCTCCGGATTGAAACACCCGAACTTGGGCAGTCCTGATCATACCAAGCCTTTTGCGTGTCTTGAGCCTGGGCTAAATGTTCGTGTGCCACCTGTTGCACTTCTCTCAAGGTATTCTGCAACGATTGCATAAAGCTAATAACAGTCTGAGAGGAACTAGCCACCTTTTGTTCCCACTCTTCCCTAAGCATAGTCAAAGGGCCTCTGATTTCTCAACCAAACATCAGCTCATTTGGAGAAAATCCCAGGCTCTCTTGAGGGGCATCTCGATACGCAAACAAAAGCATGGGAAGCCCCTGATCCCAGTCCTTAGGATGACTTACTACATAGGCCCGGATCATCTTTCCAATTGTTTGATTGAATCTCTGCACTAGCCCATTGGTCTGATGATGATAGGGCACAGAGAAACATTGCTCTACTCCTCCCAGCTCCCACATCTTTTGCATTAGTTGAGACACAAAGCCTGGGCCCCGATCCAAAAGCACCACCTTTGGCATTCCCAGACGGGCACAAATATTCAATAAAGCCTTGGCCAAAGTGGGAGCAGTAATCAACGATAAAGGCACTGCTTCTGCATAGCGGGTTGCAAAGTCCACAACAGTTAGAATGAATTTCTTGCCTGTCTTTGTGGGCGTTTGAAAAGGCCGCAGTACATCCACAGCAATTTTTTCAAAGGGTGTCTCTATTCGGAGGAGGGGCTGTAGAGGGGCTTTAGGGTGATCTTTATTAAACCCCACTCTTTGGCAGGTGTCACAGGAACGGCAATAGTTTTTCACTGCTTCGGCCACCGAAGCCCAATAAAATTCTTTAGACACCTTGCTGAGAGTCCGTTTTCTCCCCAAATGCCCCCCCCCCCAGCAGTAGCATGGGCCAGCTGCAACACCGGTTCTCGGAACTCTTGCGGCACCACCAACTGCCGATAAATCTTCCACCTTTGTCCAATTCCCTTTGGTGCAAATTCTTAGTATAAAATCCCCGCCTCTCAAAAGAACCGAACAGGGTGTCGGGACAGGACTGGACCTGCAGCCCTCTCACCTAAGAGCCCAGGCTCCTCCTGGTCTTCTGCCATGGATGGCTCAATGGCATCCATCTCTGGGAGCTCAAGTTCCTCCTCAGAGGATGAGTCCTCCAGCAGAGGCATGACAGACTTACCACTTGTGTGCTGGACTCTTGCCCTTCCTGGCTTATAAAAGCAGCTAGGGGGGACTGACTGAGTGGATAAGTGTGGTGGTGAATGTTTCTTTACAGCAAGGTGTGATTCTGTCTTGCCTAAAAGAGGCAGTATTAAGACCTTTGTTTTAAAAACAAAACAAAACAAAAACCCTCCCTGAACCACTGCATTGGATAATATGCAGCCAGTCTCTATTCCATTCCTGGGCAACGTGCTAGAGCATGTTGTGGCTTCTCAGCTTCAGGGATTTCTGGACGATGCGGATTATCTTGATCCATTTCAATCTGGCTTCAGGCCTGGTTATGGAACAGAGACTGCTTTGGTGGACAATCTGCACTGGGAACTGGACAGGGTGTGTGTGTACCTGCTGGTTCTGCTGGACCTCTCAGTGACTTTTGATACCATTGACCACGGTATCCTTCTGGGGCATCTGAGATGGAACTGGGAGGCACTGTTAAATAGTGGCTCCAGTTCTTCTTGGAGGGGCAATCTCAGAAGGTGGTGCAGGGAGAATCCTGTTTGATGCTGTGGCTGTTGGCCTGTGGTGTCTCTCAGGGTTCCATATTATCCCCCATGCTATTTAATATATACATGAAACCGCCAGGAGAGATTGTCAGGAGCTTTGGGGCTCTGTGTCACCAGTATGGTGATGACATCCAACTCTCTCTCTCCTTTCCATCCAAATCCAAGGAAGCAGTTCTAGTTCTAAACTGGTGTCTGATATTGGTAATGGAGGCAAACAAATTGAAGCTTAATCCAGACAATACAGAGGTGCTCCTGGTTAGTCAAAAGGCAAATTGGGGAATAGGGATTCAACCTGTGCTGGATGGGGTTATACTCCCCCTGAAGACTAGGCTCGCAGTTTGGGTGTACTCCTGGACTCAACCTTGAACCTGGACATTCAGCTTTTGGCGGTGCCCAGGAATCCATCTGTATAGCTAATGTGCCAATTGTGCCTGTTCCAAGAGATGTCTTATCTGGCCACAGGCACGTATGCCTTAATTACATCATGTTTGGATTACTGTAATACGCTCTATGTGGGGCTGCTTTAGAAAACTGTTCAGAAATTTCAGCTGGTCCAAAATGCTGCAGCCAGACTGTTGACTGGGGCCAGTTACAGGGAGCATGTGACTCCATTGTTACAACAGCTTCACTGGTGACTGTTCTGTTTCTTGACAGAATTCAAAGTGCTGGTTATGACCTATAAAGCTCTATAGAGCTTGGGACCAGGCTACCTGCAATACCTTCTTCTCCCATATTAGCTTGACCAAGTCTTAAGATTTTCAGGAGAGGACCTTCTGTCAAGACCGCCGCCTTCAGGAGTGGCAACCAGAAAGAAGGCCTTCTCAGTGGCCACTCCCAGGCTGGTGGACAGAGGCTAGGTTTGCTCCCTCTCTGCTGTCCTTTTGCCAGCAGGCAAAGACCTTTTTATTCAAGCAGGTCTTTGGCATGTAAGCAGGTCTGTTGTGTTGGATGCAGTTTTTATTCTGTTGTGTTTTTAATTATGTTTTAATGTCTTTTTAAATTATTGTTTTAATCAAGTTTTATTTATGATTGTAAGCCTCCTTGAGTGCAATTTTTCTTGGTAGAAAGGTGGGGTACGAATCAAATAAATAAATGAGACAAATGATGGGATGAAATCAGTATGAGTACAGGAACACCTTCATCAAAATAGTAAAAAAAACTGTGTCTGGAAAAGACAAGATAGTTCAGGATGTGGCAGAGTAAGCAAAATAATTCTCCATGGATAGACTATTTTTAAATTACTTTAGATATGATCCCCAAACAGAAAACCAACTGTTAGCTACATAATGAAAACGTTGAATCCAAAGAAACCAGACTAATTCATCCACAATGACATTGCACAAACTAGTACCAAGGATGCTAACACCTGCAAACAGCAAGAAATATTCGCCTTGATCTTCTCCATAGGCTGGTACAAAGAAGCTATTCAAACATCTGCATGAGAAGCTCTGGATAAAAAAGTCTCTCCAGAACTGGCATGCTTGTTGAGATGGGAGGGAAGAATATGTGCAAATATTCTTACTGAGTTTTAAGATCAACTATTTTGTGATGACAGTAAGAACAGAGAAGGATGAATGCAATTTGAGAAGCACAGCACATGATTTGATGTTCCATGTGGAATTTGCCCGCCCAAAATAATGATATTGCAAGCACAAACTGCTTTACTTTCATGAGACCAAATAATTTTTTTATTTATATAACCTTTTCAAAGGAGTTAAAACATTTTTGGAAATTACTGTCAGAAGAAAGGCTTTTAATTGCATTACCTATGCACCTAAACAAATTATCTGAATTTCAGAAATGTTTGGCAGTTGAAAGCTCACTAAATCATGTTTGTTGTAAGCAGCAAAGTTAGTAAGAAGCAGAGACAATCTCTACAGCAAGTGGGGGACAGGATGATATTAACCAACCCTTTGAAAACTACTCTCACCTCTCTTTGCAAGTGCTATCTCAAGTGATTAATTTATACCAGGGGAAAATTTATACTAGTTTATGGCGGGGAAATTTAGCAAGTGTTTGGCCACACACATAACCACTATGTACTCATGTACATTAAGAACATGGGCTAACAGCAGAGAAGTAGGTAAGGCACACTTGTGTAAAGTAGTCATAGTAGCTCAGTGTACAGTATTTCCAATCCCACCCTGCCCCCAGTAACTGCTAGTATGCTAATAAGTTAGGCTGCATGAAGTGGAGGAAGAGGAATAACTAGTCTTCCTAGGAAAATAATCAGCAGTTGCCAGCACTCATCATACTGCTGGATGAGGGAGGTGCTGGATAGGATGAAATGTGCTGGGCAAGCTCCTGTGAGCTTGTTGCTGCAATTTCCATTCTTCCTTGTCCATGTGGATACTTTCCTTCTCACTTTCAAAAAGCTTTCCCCCTCGCACAGACACCAATACAACTGCGTTGTGGGTAGCATTATAAGCATTATATGTGCGGCACACATCACTCACAACTTTGCTTTCCTTTGACAGCTCATCTTTTCACAACTGTCAAGAGAAAGCAAAGTGTTTTTTTTTAAACAAACAAACAAACCCTATTTGGAGCCTCTCTGGGTCAATGTCCAGGGTTGCTGCCTGCTGCACTTTGACAGCAGGTACCCCCCAGGATATTGCCCAGTCAAGGCTTCCCATTTTCTCACTTGTAGAACTGTGCACCTCCACAGTTGCGCAAGTGTGGCTAAAATAATAAGAATAAAAGTACGAAAATATTTGAGCACACTGTGGGTGCAATTTGGAGGGGGGGAGTTTGCCAACCACTGACAGCCCCTCCAATGTGCCCCTTGGGCACTCTGAAGGGGCCATCAATGGCTGTCAAAATGGAGATCACAAAAACTAGCTGTCAAACCGGAGATAGTGATCTCCGAAAAAAATAAAGGTTAAAGGAAAGGGAGAAGAAAGCCGAAACAAGTAAAAGGGGCTTGTGATTGTGGCGGGGGACACCCAGCCAGTGACAGTTGCCTCAAAGTGCCGCTTGGGCCCTTATGGAGTGGCTGGCACTCGCCCAGCTGACCTTGGCAAGAGCAGCAAGAGTTTTTTGCTGCTCTTGCGAAGAGGCTCGCTCACTGCTTCCCTTCACCCATGATGGGGACGGCTGCTGAGGTTTGGATGACACGCCAACCCATCATGGGTGAAACAACCCCAAGAACAAGCCATGGGTTGTCAGAGTGGTTTGTTACCCACGAACAAGCCACCTTGTGGGAAACAGTCTGGGTTTGCTCAACACAAGCTTATAAGCCACTGTGGGTTGTCGTGTCATGCAAATGCAGTCAATGAGAAATTAAAGGAACTTGACTATTTAAATGCTTTTCACCTGTAAGACAATCTGAAATTTGAGCCAATGGTAACTAAATCAATAAAAAGACATAATAATACAAACATTAACCTTGTATCCAATGCAAGTTTCTTCTTCTTTTAATCACTCAACCCCCCCCCCCCAAAACAGCCTTACAGTTTCTAGGTTTGGCAGGGTGTTCTCGAACAAAATGATTTTGCACACAGATATCTAGCTTTTGATCCCAGCACATGGATTAAGGAAATCCTACATTTCCTGCCAGCTACTGATGTCAGCAACAAACATGCATGGGTCAACGCACAGGATACCTCTACAAATACAGTGAGAAAACAATCCTATGGTCCCTGCAGAGCATCCCAAGGACCATAGGATATTTCAGATTTCCCCTCCCAAGGCTGTATACGCTCCTATGACCTCGGGAGGGGGAATCCAACATTGGATCCCTCCCTCTTGCCTCTCACAGCCATTGCAAAAATAACCATACTGGCTGCTTTTCAAGGTCACAGATGACCTCATAATGGTCGAAAAGGGAGTATTCCATTGGTTGGGAAAGGGAGGGGTAGAAGAGAGGCCAGGATCTGCAGAATCGTATGGCCTCTTCCTCGCCTGTCCCCACTAACCACCGGTAAGTGAGCTAGATGCACTCAGAGACCTGTCTAGCTTTTGGGGGGGACGGGAAGCGGAATCATCTGTTTTCCTCCTGTTCTGTTGGCAAAAGCCCAGCAGGGCATAGGGTACTCTGAAGCCTTAGAAACTGGAGGCTTCTGTCTAGCATAGGAGGATAAAATGGAGAGGAGGATTATGTAAGCTGCCTTGGGTTCCGTGCAGGAAAAAAGGCGGGGTATAAATATAATAAATAAATAAATAGCAGGAGCGCAGTTCATAGGACAACATTGGCATCTCCCAGGCATTCCTAAAGAAGTAAAATTTCCAGAAATTTTGAAGCTCTAGGGGGGAAAAAAATCTACGCTGGGAGTGTTACAGAGAGGATTTTTAAAAACCTCCCGCATGGTTTCAAAATTTCCAGTCTTCCTATAAAAAAAGGAAGTTTTTCCTATTAGATAGTTTTTAGAAAACATTGGGGGGGACAACACTAAAGACCGGATAGCAGTATATGAACACCCCATCATAAACATTTTATTCACTATTATAAAAGAAATGTTGGGGGGGAGGAGCCTGCGCTGGCTATGGAGCAGTAGCTTTTCTGCCGAGCTCCCGGAATGATTTGAAAACATCTGCAAATACACAGGAGAGACAAAGCGTGAGTTTAAATTCCTTTGCTGTTTGCTTTCTGGAAGGTATGCAGATATAGAGCTAACAAAGAAATAACAAGAATAGCTTTCTTTTGATGTGCTTCGCTCTGGATTGTTTATGAGCTCCAGACGGGTGAAAAAGTCCCTACCCCCTCTTTGGAAACGCGATCGGGCGCATCCCTCGGATAACAGTTTGAAAAGGCTAATTAGGATCCTTGACACTAAAGATATTGAATGTTCTTATCAAACTGTGCAACTGGGTCCTGATAAGAAGCCACGAGGTAGTGAAAGTTTCGAGACAGCGAGGGGGAAGGGCGGAAAAATGGCAGATTCAGCTGGCAAATTCCCTGCTGGTGCCAAGCCAAAGTCAATATCTCCAGCCAAGCTTAAAGGGGCAGCACCAGATTGGGAGAAAATTCTATCACAGTTTCAAAGCTCTATGGAAGCAGGCCAGCAGAAACAAATAGAAGCAATTGAGAAATTTCAAAATCTGCATCAAGAGGATATGAAGCAAATGCGAAAGTCCATAGATCATTTAGGGGTTCAAGTTAAAGAGCTGCAAGTTAGAGTGGATAAGGTGGAAAAACTCCAGGTGAAGGATGAAAAAAGTTTTGAAAAGTATGAAATGAAATTTAATGAGATGGAAATACAGATGATTAACATGCAAGACAGGCAACGTCGTTCCAACATTCGGATCAGAGGCTTCCCCATGGAGATGGGGGAGACTGGATATAAGTTAAGAGGCAGTATTTTGGAATGGATGAATGAAGCTGTCTCTGGAGAAACAATTTTTTGGGATGATATGGACATTGAGATTGTGCATAGAGTGGGAGCATTAAGGCGTGGTATGACATCCAGAGATGTTGTACTGAAATTTGCAAATTTATACAAGAAGGATGTCTTCATGAAAGAGATTAGAAAGAAAGGTCAAGTAGCTTTCAAGGGGGCTACTTTGCAAATCTACAATGATCTTTGTCAGCAAACAATAAAGTGGAGGCGAAGTGTTAAACCGTGTACAGCAGTCTTGATCAGAAAGGGATTACAATACAATTGGGGTTACCCAGTTTTTCTTACTTTTGTGTGGAACAGTAAGAGATACAAGATCTCATCATGTGATCAAGGCATGGGCCTGCTGGGAGAGTTGGGGCTTCATGATGATGCGGAGGGTCCAGAACCGATGGGTCAACTGGAAGAAGAAGGAGCCAGTGGAGGAATTGTATAAGAGGTCGTTTCAACACGAGAAGAAAAAAGAAATAGAAAATGTTTTATAAAGAAGTTATCCGGGAGGGAATGAGGGGCTGCTGTTCGGGCTGGTGATGGGTCCTTTCCCCCCCCCCTGGGATAGGTGGGTAGGTTTAGGGTGGGGCAAGTTGCCCTGGCTAAGCAGGGGGGATAGTTTAGATGAATGTGGGGGTGGGTTAAGGGGTATGTTATTGTGTATTATTTTCACCTTTGGGGACCAAAAAAGAAAAAATGTTGTTAATAGATGGATTATAAGTTAAGAATTTCAACTTTAAATGTTAAGGGGCTAGGTTCAGTTACTAAGAGAAGGCGAATAGAAGCACTTCTTAAAAAGGATAAGGCAGATATTATATTCTTGCAAGAAACGCACCAGGCAAGGAAAGGAGTCAATGAATTGAAATTGAGGTGGTCTAGAATATATGAGATAGCATGTGGATCATCTAAATCGCGAGGAGTAGCAATTATAATTTCAAAGAATTGTGGTTTTAATGTTCTAAAGGTGAAAAAGGATGATACAGGTAGATATATTATAATGTATGGGACCTTGGGAGGGGAAGAATATGTTATTGTTAATGTTTATGCTCCCAATCAAAATCAAGGAGAATTTTATCAACATGTGTTTAAAGAAATGGGTAATTTTCAAAATCAAAGGGTTATTATGGCTGGGGACTTTAACATGGTATTGGATAGAAGAAAAGACAAATCCAATCCGACGAGAGAAGATCAGAGAAATAATCTAACGATCTTGAATAAGTTAATTAGTAAGGAAGGGTTGCTAGATGTTTGGAGAGGGGTTAAGGGGAATGAGGAAAGATATACATTTTACTCATCAGCAAATAAGAATTATTCTAGGATAGATTTTATTTTTGTGTCCAGGACACTGTTTTCAAGGGTCCTGGGCACAGAGATAGGAGTGATAAAAGTTACAGATCATGCTTTGGTTAACATGGATTTGAAGATACATAAGGATTATAGAGAAGCGAAAAGATGGAGATTGAATTGTAATATTTTTCGTTATAAACATTTAACAGAGAAAATAGAGAAGGAATTGAGGGAAATTTGGGAATTTAATCAAACAGAAGAATGTACTGAAGCGATAATATGGGATACAATGAAGAGTGTAATGAGAGGAATAGGATTGAGAGAGGCAATAAATTTGAGGAAACAACAAGAAGTTTTTTTATCAAAAGCTAGAGGGGGAGATTAGGGATTTGGAAAAGAAGTATTTAGAGAAGAGGGATAAAAAGATTTTTGCAGAATTACAGGGTAAAAGGAAAGAATTGGAGAATAAAGAACTGGACAGGGTACAAAGGAATTTGATTTACACAAAAAGGGAGTATTTTGAGAATAGTAATAAAAACTCTAAAATGTTGGCTAGATTAGCACAAAAAAAAAAAAAGAAAAAAGCTTAGTGGGGATGATTAAAGATAAGAGGGGTAAAGAATATAATCTAGTAAAGGATAAATTGAAAATTTTTCATGAATATTACACGGAGTTATATAAGGCAGGAAAATGGTCGGAAGCTGAGAGCAGAAGATATATCGAGAAAAATTTAAAAATAAAAATCCAGGATGAAGATAGAGAGAAAATGGAGCAACCATTCACAGAAATTGAAATAGAAAGTGCTATAAATAAATTAAAACAGGGGAAAACGCCAGGACTGGATGGTCTGGGGGCGGAATATTATAAAGTCTTTAAAAAAATGTTAATTCCGAAGTTAAAACGGTTGTTTAATGATATTTTACAGGGGGGAGAGATCCCCCCGTCATGGAAACAGTCCTTGACCATTTTAATCCCGAAACCAAGGAAGGATTTAGCAGAACCAGGTTCTTATAGACCAATATCATTAATTAATCAAGATGCTAAACTATTGACAGCAATTTTAGCTAGAAGAATGAATAGTTTTCTAAATAAGTATATAGGGATAGATCAATGTGGGTTTATTCAAGGAAGACAAATGGCAGATTTAACAAGAAGGGTTCTGAATATAATTTATTTAATAAAGAAAAATAATTTGAAAGCGGGGGTTCTTGCATTGGATATTTTTAAAGCCTTTGATTGTGTGGAATGGCCTGCATTAAAGATGTTAATAAAAACTATGGGGTTTGGAGAAAAATTTATAGGTATTACTAACCAATTATATACTCATAATGTCACGTCGGTAATTGTAAACGATGGAATAACAGAAACTATTAGCCTAGGCCGGGGAACTAGACAGGGTTGTCCCCTTTCCCCAGTATTATTTGTGTTAGTTATGGAATTGTTAGCGAATTCGATAAGACAGGAGAAGAAATTATTGGGGATAGGAATAGAGACCAAATGTAAGATAAACCTTTTTGCAGATGATATCCTGTTAACATTAGAACGGCCTATAGAAAATTGGGATTGGATAGAGAAACATTTAGATGAATTTAGAGAAGTAACAGGGTTAAAAGTTAATTGGGATAAATCGGAGATAATGACATTTAATTATAGTAAACTGGAGGAAAGGGGATTTAAACAAAGGGGAGTGGATATAAAGATAAAAAATATAATTAAATATTTAGGTATTGATATATTAAAAGATTTGGATAAAATAGGGGAATGTAATTTTAAAAAACTAAAAGATGAAGTTAAAAATCAAATAGAGGATTATAAAAAATTGGGATTATCGTGGTTTGGTAGGATAGCTTTGATTAAAATGAAGATTTTACCGAAGTTTAATTTTTTATTTAGAATGATACCATATAAGATATCAGAGAAAGAAATTAAAGAGTGGCAAGTAATGTTAAATAGCTATTGTAATGGGGGGGGGAAAATCAAGGATTACTAAGAATAGATGGTATAAAGCTCAAAAAATAGGGGGACTTGGTCTCCCTAATTTAAAATGGTATTATATAGCTAATCAACTTAGATATATCATGGATATTATTGTTAGAAAAGATTTTATGTGGTGGGAAATAGAAGCATTTGAATTGGGTAATAGGGTGGATAAATTCTTATTTACAAAACAAGGACATATTATGACAAAAAGATTAGAAAATCCCTTTTTAAAAAATATGTTAGAAATTTGGGGTAGAAGTAAGGAAATATTTTTACCAGGTATATCCCCGCTTACTCCAGTGGTGGTTATGGAAGATTTTCCCGAGAATGTTAGACATTTAGAACGAATTTTTAGAGAGAAAA
The DNA here is from genome assembly GCA_021292165.1 of Shinisaurus crocodilurus. Classification (NCBI taxonomy): domain Eukaryota; kingdom Metazoa; phylum Chordata; class Lepidosauria; order Squamata; family Shinisauridae; genus Shinisaurus; species Shinisaurus crocodilurus. The sequence goes on along the minus strand of CM037878.1, from coordinate 200,550,454 downwards.
AGGTGATAACTTTAATGGATTGGCTGGAAAAAATGGAGACAAGACAGCAAATAATTGATAGGGTTGGGGCAGGAAGAATTTCTTGGTTAAATTTAATTCAATTAGTACAATGGGGTAAGAAATGGAAGAGGAGACATGAGCATGAAAGGGATTTCACTGCATTTGAGCAGGTGGTTATGTCTAGAGAACTTGTAGAAGGAAATGCATCAGCTAGGGGTCTTACAAAGATGTTATATAAAATGTTGCAGAAATCAGAAGAGCAAGCAGAAAATCTTAAAATAGTTTGGGATACAGAGTTTGAAGAGGAAATATCAAAGGATGAGTGGAATAAGATTTGGGATAGGCGAATATTGAAAAATATGTCTATAAGAATTAAAGAGAATTTTTATAAGCTAATTTGGAGATGGTATTTGACCCCAGTGAGATTAAATAGAATAGATAATAAATGTTCTCCAATGTGTTGGCGAGGATGTCAGGAATTGGGTACATATGCTCATATGTGGTGGAGTTGTAAAAATGTAATGGATTTTTGGAAAATGATTTTTGAGGAAATATCAGAAATTGTTGGAGTTGAGTTAGAGGTATGCCCTAAACTAGCTTTGCTAACAATAACGGAAAAGGTGATCGGTTCACAAAATGTTAAAGAATTAATCATAAATTTGTTAACGGCAGGTAGACTAATGATAGCAAGGAAATGGAAAATCCAGCAAGTTTTCACTATTACTGAATGGTATAAGGAAGTATGGGATATGGCTTTGAATGATATGTTGACTTGTAATATTAAATGCAAAAGGGGTCAATTAAAGAAAAATAATTTTAAGGATATTTGGGGTTTATTTTTGGAATATGTGTTTAAAAGGGGGAAAGGGAGTTTACCCTGTCAAGATATATTGTATTTTTGGAATAATGAACAATTATAGAGTTATTGGATTGTTTGGTCCCATGGTGATGGGAGCACAATATTAGTTATGTGTGTATGTTATTTTCTTTGTATTGTTTTAAAATTTAATAAAATATTTAAAAAAAAAAAAAAAAAAGGAAATGTTTCATAATTCAAAATTGTTTAATATTCGGGGGGAAACAAAAAAGATGCTTAGGAAAAATTTCCTGGGTTTGTGGAGTTGGAGCCAACATGAGATAGCCTTAACTCTGGTCTTAAACCAGTAAGGTTTTTTTTTTAAATCACTGAATATGTAATAGACTAGCTGAAGGACCCATTCTTCGAACGGATTAAAAAAAACAGATTACTTCCTATCCTGTGGACGGTGTAACAGCTAAGATTTAATGAATTGCGTAGCTACGTGGCTAGTGCTTCCTGGTCCACTGCATTCGAAGTTTTACCCTCCGGCATTAATATCAGCAAGTTACTTGGTTTGTAACCCTCATCTGGTGGAAACAGGCAACTTCGTATACATTGAATCTGGGGTGCCAAAGTCACCCCATAGAAAAGTGCCTCAGGCAAGGCAAATTGTGCATATGAAAGGTTTTTGTCTGACTGAATGCTTCCCCCAGGCTTTTAGTATCAGAATAAGAATGGATTTCAGGTTTCAGCTACTTAAGGTAAATTCAGACTTAATTTTCCCTTCAGCAATATAAATGCAGGAAATCTACATAACAAAGGCAAGGCCTAGTCAGAGCTATTAGGAGTCAATTAGCAGTTGAAAAGCCTGAGGCCTATAAAACTCTAAATCATCATAACAATGCTTTTGCTCAATGGATTAATTTTTTTCATGAAGGAGGTGAAAGCCCTACCAGGACAGGATTGTAGGTCTACTTATGTGTAAATTACACCACAGAATGTGAGCCTGGGTTAAGAAAAACACTCGAAGATGCAGGATGAAGATTTAAAATTATTTTCACAACACAGTTTTTATTAGTGAGCCATAAGCAACAACCATGCCAAATTTCAGCTTTCTAGCTTAACGGGAAATAGGAGATACATTGATGAGTCAGTGAGTAAGGGCTTTCACTTTTATATATATAGATTGTACAATATCCTTCCAATGCCTCTTACATATCTACATTCCCACCATATTGAGGCAAAAGTATTCCTCTCTGTTCCACATCTCCAACACAGATGTAAGACATTTGGATACATTTCTGATTATTTTACTGGTGTGTAATACTACCAATATCCTATCTAACAACAAGAAAAAATAACTAGAACTAACATCTAAAACAAGCAGTCTTGATTCTTTGCAGATATACAACCAATGAGGGTGCAATCATATGGGGATGCCCATAACACTCTGAACCCGGAGGATTACAAACATCCTATGGAGGGCAGGAGGAGCACAGGGGCGAAGGTCGCCTCCACACTCCTCGCACTCTGCAAAGAACTTAGATGGCCAATTTTGGCCATCTAAGTGCGGTGCTTCGGAACGGGAGGGAAGGAGGCTGAGGCGCCACCAAGATATTTTGGCAGTGCCAGTCTCCTCCCCTCCCCACCCCCAAAAGCCCTTCTCCAAGGTGACTCTTACAACCTCAGAGAAGCAGCCAGTGCAGTTCTTTCCGTGCTGGCTGCAAGGGGGAGAGGGGGATCTGAGAGCGGATCCCTAGCTATGAGGTTGGAGAGATTTTGGAGATCTAGATGCTGTCTAGCAGCCATAGGATTGCACTGTAACTTATATTACAGGAGTGCACAACCTACACCACCCCCACAAGGCCTTTATTGCAGTCCTCCAAGCGTTCCCTGACACTCCCACTGCCACTGAATTCCTGTTCACCACCTATACTCTCTACTCCCTCTCCCAGAAATCCTCATACAGATTGTTCTTTCGTTGCCACTGCTAGCAGCGATGAAAGAACAATCTATATTGGGATCACGGGGGGGGGGGGAGTGCAGACGTATGTATGTAGAACTGCATGCAGTCCCCAACTCCCAAGCTAGCATCTCATACAGTCCTCAGGGCCGAAAAGGTTGTGTACCTGCTATACAGAGAGATTAAATTTCCTTACATTTTCTTTATAGACCTATTCCTATCATCTACTTCCTTCAATGTTCTATAAATCCAATAAAACTGGCCTTTTTGTTTCCAGGAGGTGCCAGTCATCTCCCACCTAATCTCTGAAAACTGCAATAAATACCAATATGCCCAAAGTAAGGTAATTTGCTGGTTGATTTATTTATTGGATGTATTTCTGAATCATTCTTCCACTCAATGAATCCTCAAGACAATGAGACTTAGGAAAAGGGACTTTGGGTTAGGACAGGCAGAGAAAGAATGGTGGATAGATGTAAAGAAATAGGGAAGGAGAAAGACAGAGAAAAGACTGCTGGCCAGGTTAGGAAAATGGTCAAGGATTTGGGCCAACAGGAACAGGTCAGAGTAATATGGCTATAGTAGGAATCCAAGGGAATGATATACAGAGGCAGTAACGACTTCAGGAAGAGAAACCATATATAGAAAATGAGGGCCTAAAAGACAGACAGGGCTGGAAAAAGCTCACACAAAGAGCCTAGGAACAGGAGAGCCTGTGTGAAGTTTGCAAGACAATACAGGCTTCAGTGACTAAAAGACTAAAAGACTGTGGGCTTGAAGCCACAGATGACATTTGGGACACTGACTTTCACATACTGATGCAAACTAAAGAGCCCCAAGTCTTTGACTTCAGGTCACTAGTATAAAAGTAACTTAAAACCAGTTCCTAGACATTTAGTATAAGTATGGTATATCTACATGCACATGCCATGTTCAAATACGCTAGTATCAACTTCTCCCAAAACCATGGACTAGGGAACAAGCTGATATGAATACATGGGTTAAATTAAGCATCTAACATGAACAGTGTGTTAGACACTGTGAAAAGCAGTGCCTAAAAACAGGACTTCAAAAAATTAAGTTATTAATTCTCCTTACGTGTTAAAAACTTTTCACAGATCAATGTTCACATTAGAACACTGCAAAATTCTGAATACTACTTATGAACCAGAACACAGAGAACTGGCAATAGTTAGTTTACTTTTTAAAAGAAAGGTAGCATTTTAAATAATTCCTTTATTAATTTTGTTAACATACTCTGAACTTGGTTCAGCCAGTGCACCCTATTGAGGAGCAGTGATGGACAGCGGAATAAACCGCTTTTCTTTCATATGCCAACAATGTATCCTGCCTGCTTTCCTTCTGCAGCATGAAGGGATGATGAAGAGCCCTATTTGGGGAGAAAGGAGAGCCCAAAACACATGACACAGTTGCCTAGTGACACACAACTTGTTTTTACTGCTTATTGATAAATTACATAGGTATCTCAGCAGCTAATGCTGCTTGGAGCTTCCAGACATCTTTCCAATGGCAATAAGCATCAGCCAAATTGGAAATGGGGACAGTGCTGTTGCTAGCCACTGACCACCAGGCACAGGTATGTAGCCCAGGTGCAGCCCAGAGGGGCCCCAAACCAGAGAGGTGGCAGTGGTAAACCATGGTGCCGAAGCAAAGTGTTACACCAGCAACTGAGGCTGCATCTATGCACCATTTTTATTTAAATTCTTCCCCCACTCCCCTGAGCAAGAGTGACAGTGAACTCAATGAGCGCCAAAGGGTGACATCTGATTGGTTCTCACTGCTCCTCTCACTTGGGTGTGTGGGTGTGTGTGTGGAGGAATTATTTTCATTAAAATTGTGTACAGCTGCAGACTCTTGCTTTGTTTTTCAGTGCATGCCAGCCAGCTGGCAGCAAATCTATCCACTCCACCAACCCAGGAAAGGGAGCAGAGCTACACCCAAAAAGTAAAAAAAGAAAAAAAAGTGGGGCAGCAGTGGCAGAGAGGAAACAAATAGAGCAGCTCTGCTATCTAACAAAAGGTTTTAAAAATAGGGTTGCCAAGGTAGTGGGGGCCCCTCAAACCTGGCAGTGCCTCTGAATGGGGCAGCTCCTTGCAAAGTTGTGCTTATCAAAATAAAATAAATTTGGATTCTTGTTTGGAATCATTCATGCAACAATTTTGTTGACTCTTGCTTATTCCCTGGGAGCTGTCCTGTGGGGTCCCCTCAGTGGTTAATTTTCTTTTTTTGTTTTAATATTAAGATTAAATATTAATATTTATTATAATTAATAGCAAGTTCCATAACATAACAGAGGCAGATAAAAACACGATAAAAATAGGAGAGCAATGATTCTTAAGACAATACAAATCCAAGGTTGCACTTTCATTTAGCTAAGTCTAAGATCTTAGAGAATTTATGATGCCCAGTATTACATACACCTCAAACAAGTCCTGTTTAGATGTTCCTCTGATATCCAGCTATCCATCCACCCACACACATGAAACTGCTGGGAGAGATCATCTGGTTAACGGAGTACAGTGTCATCAATACACCCAACTCCATTTCAGCTTTTCATACGTTACAAGTGAAGCAGTGCTGTCTCTGGCCTCTGAGTGCAGTGATGGACTGGGTGAGTGGAGGACTCAGTAGGCTGGTTGGAAGGGAAAAGTCCATTTCTAGATGTAATTGTAGTGTTCCTGAAAGATCAGGCTCCCCGGTTGGGGAAACTTTTGGGTCTGTCCTCACTCCAAGATTTTTTGGTGATGGCTGTGGACCAAAATGTCTTCCACCACCTACAGCTACTGTGCCAATGACAACCTCTGTCAGAAGATAAGAGACCTGACCACTGTCATAAGAACATAAGAGCCATGCTGGATCAAACCAAGGGTCCATCTAGTCCAGCATTCTGTTCACACAGTGGCCAACTAGCTGCCCATGGGAAACCCACAAGCAGGACATGAGTGCAAAAGCACCCTCCTGCCCATGTTCCCGAACAACTGGTGTACATAGGCATACTGCCTCTGTCATCTATGCCTTGGTCATATCTATATTAGATTACTGTGACGCACTCTACATGGGGCTGCCCATGAAACCAGCTTAGAAACTGCAACTGGTTCAGAATGTCACCACCTGACTCGTGTCAGGGGTAAATAAGCATAATATTACACCAATATAACTGATTTAGCACTGGTTACAAGAGTATATTAAGGTCCAGTTTAAGGTGCTTGCTTTGATCCTAGATATGACCTGGATATCTAACTGAGAGTCTGCTCCCATGTGAACCACCCCACAATTTGAGATCAGTGGAAGAGGCCACTGATTCCATCACATATGGAGATCCCATCATATATGGAGGGCAGATTAACTTTCACTGGAAGCAGGGCCTTCTTGATTGCAGCCTCAGCGATATGGAACATCTTACTGTACTACTTAACACTTTCCCTTTGGGAAGTCTGCAAACAGGTTAAGACACTCTTAACTAACTACTGTAGGCATGTTCAGACATGTTGTTCTGTTTTGCTGCTGATGTTGTTTTATTGGATCATTTCAAAATGTTTGTTTTGATTCACTTATTGTTTAGCTGCTTTGAAACCATTGATGAAAGGCAGTATAAGTATTGTAAATAAATAAAGTAACATACCGGTAATCTGAATTTAATTCAGATGGATATGTTACATTCTCTATTTTTTAAAGAGTAAATTCATTACCTTCCATCAGACACAGAATTGAAGCCTGCTTTTCTGTATAATACAAAACGGAAAGAAAACTTGGAAAAAGTATTTGACTTCTGAGATCAAGCAATATAAACATTATAATATGTCAAGAATTCATAATTTGCAGCAATAATAATATGTATGGCTAGCAAACAAACAGTATTTATTTATTTATTATAAAATATAATATAATATAATAATAAATAAATAAATAATATAACAATAAATAATATAATATAATATAATAAATAAATAATATAATAAATAAATAAAATATTTCATTTATACCCCGCCTTTTTTTCCTACAAGGAATTCAAGGCGGCTTACATAATCCTCCTCCTCCTCCTCTCCATTTTATCCTCACAACAACCCTGCTGTGAGGTAGGTTAGGCTGAGAGTCAGTGACAGGCCCAAAGTCACCCAGTGAGTTTCATGGCCGAGCGGGGACTAGAACCCGGATCTCCCGAGTCCCAGTCCAACACTCTCACCACACTGGCATTTACTACCTATCTCTTGGAGAATTTTACTCATTAATTAGCCTTCCTTCTGAAAAAGTTTTGGGCACTTAGTGTACTGGATTGTGGCTCTTGTCTTTAAGTGATTTTACTTTGGCTCTTTGTCTATTTAAGGTCACAAACAGAAATCCATTACTTTTAGTTGTTTCTCTTGTCTCTAAGCAGATATAATTGTACAGCTTGCACAAACAGAGGTTTTGGATTATGCTATTAGGTAGTAGAAAGGTTGCAAACTGTTTTGTTATATCAGCCAATTCATATATACCTTTGCTCATGAAATACATGGATTACAGAAATTGAAAGCTTGATTTAAGTCAATCTTTGTTAAATCAGTGGTTTAAATGTTAAATAAAAACAAAGCACAAGGGGAAAAACATAAGTCAACCCATCCTCAATTTAAAGTTTGTGCTGAGATAACTCTAGCAGTCCCTTAATCCCGGTTAAGGATAGGGAACAGGTGATGGTGCCATGTGCTCCCCGTCTCCTGCCAGCCAACTCCCTTCATACCTGTTGCTCTTAATCGTACTTCAAAGGTACAACTGCACTAACACTAACCATGGTTATCTTTTAACCTGCTTGGGCTCCTACCTCAGCACCTGACTAAAACTAACTATGGTTAATTAAACTCACTCCTAATTTCTACAAGCCATCCCAAGGTTCAATCAAGAATGGAATACATATTCTGTAGTATTTAAAATACAAATGTTCAGTACATTGGCAGGACCCAATAATAATTTTCTATATCCCTCCTCCAGAATGCTTAATCCAGAGAAGGAACATTTATTTTTAGTCATACAACACAACTGACAATCAACAGGCATACTTTAAAGCAGGGCTCTCCAACCTTGGGTCCCCAGATGTTGCTGGCCTACAGCTCCAGGACCCAGCATACCCAGCCAGCATGGCTAATGGCAAGGGATTCTGGGAGCTGTAGTCCAGCAACATCTGGGAACCCAAGGTTGCGAGAGCCCTGCTTTAAAGAATGTGGATAAATGCTGTTCAAGATTGCTGCATATACTCTCCTTGATTCTGCATACAGCATTTGTTTTTACAGTCAATTTATAAGCCAGTTTTACAGGACTGCCAATACAAATGATCAATTCCTTATATAAATAAAAATCAAACAATGGGGGCAGTTGCAAGAGAGAAATGAAGGAGAAAGATTGAAAATTTATATTTACCCTTACTATTAAAAGGACAGCCATATAATGTAAAAAAAATCTCTACATTATTCAGTGCCACCAGTCACTGTAAATAGAGTTGTGCACTGAATGTTGAGCATTTCATGGTCTTATATACACACACACACACACACACCTATTCTAAACAGATCTAATTTGAATTTCCTGCACCTGGTTTCAAGCAATGCTTGCTGGCAAAGGTATGGGACCCCATTTTTACTATCTCATGAGCTGACACTGGTCAGGCATACACTTCATATGTTAAAGGTCTCAATTTCAGTCCCTAGCAACTCCAGTTAAAATATATCAGGTGGGTTGGCTAGCGAAGCCCCCAGGCTCAGATCCCAGACAGACACAGTCAAGTCAGGGGACACAATATTGGACTAGATGAGCCATCAATCTGTCTCTGTACAAAGCTGTTTTTTGAGAAACATTCTTAGGAGCCATTGATGGCACTGTATGCTCATTCAAGGACAAATACAATCTAATGTGTTTAACAAAAGTTCTTTGTACTGACTCTTGGTGGTTACAGTGTACAACAGAACAATAAACAAAGACTACTATAAAGATAAAAGCATTGTTTATTGTGGAGAAAGCCAGAGCACACACAGTGAACCAACCTTTTGCCCCTGATCGTCAGGGGCGGGGTAGGGGGCCAAGGGAGGGTTGAAAACCAAGTACACAGGGGTCAAGTAGTTGTTGGAGAACTTGGTGCATGCTGGCACAGACCCAGTCCTCGACTCCGGTCAGGACCCAGTACGATCCAACCCCGGGCACGGCGTCCGGTGCCGGTTAACCCTTCAGGTACCAAACCCGCACTGCGGACCAGGTTCGGTCCGCCACATTTATAAAGACCAAGGTGCATGGCTTCACAAGACAGCAAAAATGCTATTTTCTATATTATTGCACAGTTTAAAACCAACCAAAAAACAAACTAAAAACAAAGATACCCTCACAAGATTAACAACACTGAGTTAGTCTTGCAAGCTCTTGCCCTTATTTATTTATTATATTTATACCCCACCTTTTTTCCTGCAAGGAACCCAAGGCTGCTTACAGAATCCTCCTCCTCCTCCTCTCCATTTTATCCTCACAACAACCCTGTAAGGTAGGTTAGGCTGAGAGTCAGTGACTGGCCCAATGTCACCCAGTGAGTTTCATGGTCGAGCGGGGACTATGTGAATTGACTTTTAAAAATAACCCAGATAAAGCTAAAACTAAGGGCCATTTCACATATAACAGAATTTGTGTAAGTGAGCAACTTTCACTATTACCAAAGTTCAGTCTATGGGTGTCTAGAGGACATTCTAGCACAGAGTTAAGAGCTGAATTTCAGTTTGCAGCTAGAGGCATGGACAAAGTGCTTGGAGGAGTGTAGCCTACCCCGTACTTCCTTGATCCCTGCCCTTCTTGGCTTATATTATAAAGTCTAGCAGAATGGGGTTGACTAATGGGGTTGACTAATGGGTTACAAGGTAAACAATATCTTATTACAAGAGCAAGCAGTCCCATCTGCCTTGAAGGAGACAGTTGTGATATTCCTCCTGAAGAAACTCTATTTGGTCCTGGAAGACTGTAAAAGCCATCAGTTAATTGCAGATATCCCATTCCTGGCAAGATGCTTTAGCAGGTGGTTGCTGTGCAACTCCAGGCACTCTTGGATGATTACCTGGATTTCAATCTGATTTTGGCACAGAAACTGCTTTAGTTGCTAGGGAAGAAGACTGGGGAAGTGTAACCTGTTCATTCACTTGGATCTCTTAGCTTTCAACCATGTTGATAGCGGTACGTTTCTGGATAGGCTGACTTAGGAGTCAGGGACACAGAGTCTTGGTGGTTCCACTCCTACTGAGAGGGATGATTCCAGAAGATGGTAGTCTGGAATTTCTGCTCAACCCAATGGCATGCTATGGGGCCCAACATATGCTTTCAACATCTGCAAGAAGCCTCTTGAAGGTTATCCTGAGTTTGGGGGTTAGTATGCCATACTAACTAGTATGTAGTAGTCAGTGTTCACTATTCCAGCTCTGCTGCTGGAGGCCCAAGTGGCTTCAGTGACACAGAGAGCCTTTCACCAGCTGAGGCATGCCATCTGTGACCCATCCTGGATAGAGAAAACCACTTCAATTCAAACTGCTGGTCTTTACCTTTAAAGCCCTACACAGCTTGTGACCTCAATGCTTAACAGAACATCTTCTACAACATCAACCAGCCCATACCAAGATCTTCCTCAGAGGCTCCGCCAAACAAAGCGAGGTAGAACTCTCTCCCCAGGGAGACTCAGCTGGTCCCAAAGTTAATATCTTTAGGTGCTAAGCCAGGACCTTTTTATTTTCCCATGCTAACCTCTGATAATTACTTCTGCTGTGAACATTTATAGAGCTGCCTTTTACTGTTGAAAATTGTTTTGCATGCAGAGTAGAGATATAAAATTTCCGCAAATTTTGAAGACATGGAAAAAAAACCCTGGTTTCTCCTGGAGGGTATATATATGGGGGAAAACAGAAATTGTGGAGAAAATTTAAAAATACACAATACTTATTTTTTTAGTGCTCTTTACACTAAAAAAATCACTTGGGTCAGCATCCAACTGATTCTGTTGTGCAAGAGGCCCCCACCACTTGCATAATGGCGATTTAGTACTTCTGGGGAGCAACCCAAAATGAGCAAAATTGCTCGTTTCTGGAAGGGGGCGGGTCAGTGGAGCTCGCATAAGGGAGCTCCACTGACCTGCCCCCTTAAACAAACAAGCGTTTCTGCTCATTTCAGGGCTTCCACACAGAACCGCTAGTTCGCCACTGCGCAAGTGGCGGGGGCCACCTGCACAATGGAATTGACGGGGCTGGCCACGCATAGAACAGAGGTGGCGGTGGGGCCCGTGCGTAGACGAGCAGGATTGGATACTGCCCTTTGTTACTTTAAGATATAAATGTATTATGTATAACTTGGTTTACTCATAAAATTATTGTTAAAATTAAAAACATTTGAAAGTAAACTCAATGCATGTATAATTGTGTAAATGTACTATACTTTAAAATTTAATATAGCAAACATGATAATTTTATGAGCAAACCAAGTTATACATAATACATTTTAGGTTCCTGTTTTATGTCTGACCATAGGGAATTTCTACAAGTCATCCATGAAACATCTGAATCATCCTAGAAGCAGGAAAAGTGGAGGCAGATGAAGACTGGTGTACAGCATCTGTTCCTGTTTGTGAGGAATTGGTTGAGGTGGAGCTTAGGGAAATCTGGTCTGAAGGAAAAAGCGATTGAGAGCTTATTTATCCAAGAAAAACTCTTACCCATTAGAAGTGATATCCAAGTGTATTTCATTTATGAACCTTTACACGATCTCAACCTACTATTTGAAGAGTGGCATTTCCTTTCCTTTTGTTAATAATGCCCCTTAATAAACATCTTAATTTTTGTTCATTTGGAAAGGTTGTCTCTTGTTGTGATGCTAATCCCATGCCTACACCATAAGAATCAGGCTACTGAGTATCTTTAAGATATAGAGGTTTTATTTTAGTGGCAGTGATCAAGGGAGCAATGCTATGCTTGTTTAGACAGAAAAAGGCCTACAACTCCCAGAATTCCCCAGCCAGCTGCTGGCTGGGGCATTCTAGGAGTTGTAGGCCTTTTTATGTCTAAACATGCATAGGATTGCACCTTAAAAGGTTTTATAGCTGAGGCGGCATTCCCTAACAGTGAGGTCTAATTAGAACTTACTGCTGCAACTTTATTAAAATTTGTACTTTATTTATTAAAATTTGTAGCAATGAATTCTTTTTAAAAAGAAGAAAAAGAAACATAAGGATAACTCACACGATGTTCTGTTGCATGTAGTGGCAGTGGTGGGATAACCTATAGTGTTTCTCTCATATGTGGGTTTTGGAACTACACTGAGTGCTATAGCTTCTAACCATAACAAGCCCAGAAACATAGGAATCTATAGAACAAATTACATGTTGGGAAAATCATGTTAGGAAAATCACATGTTGGGAGCACCCCTACATGTCTATCAGTAAAGGATACATTAGATCAATAATTTTAATAACGAATTGAAGAAATTACTATGCTGGGAATGTTACAGAAAGGATTTTTTAAAAATTTCTCCCCATGGCTTCAAAATTTCCAGAAATTTTACATTTCTAGTCTTCCTATAAAAGTCTTCCTATTACATAGTTTTTACAAATCATTTGGGGGTAGTAAAGCCCAGGTAGCAACATATGAACACCTTGTCTTAAATAATTTATTCATCATTCTAAAAGAAAATATTTCATAATCCGAAATTCTTCCGTTTTTCCATGTTTTCAGAAAAAAAACAAAAAAAGTCCGGGGGGGGGGAAACCTCACTTTTTATCTGAATCTTTCCTATTCCGCTCCCCCACCCCCAGGCCGTCATATTTCTAATCCAAAGAAAGGCACACATTAGTCCCATAATAGAGATTCATACATCAGACTTAGAATATGATATGGTCACATATCAGTGCAGCCAATCCCATCATACATGAACTTGTCAAAAGGTCCATCAATGCCATATCATTAGCTTTATATTGATCCCAAAGCTGCATAAATAAAGTCTGATTTGGGTGGGTGGGGGGGAGTTTCTGTTGTAATAATATTTCAGAAGGAAGAGATATTACAAGCTATGTTTTTGTTTATCGGCATCATATTCCAAATTCTCCTCTATTGCACCAAAGTCAGAATGTGATTTCCAGACTTTTGCCAACAATATACAAGGACCATTAACATTTACACCACCAGTACCATATGCTCTTTTCATGACTAGCTTACGGTAAGTTCCATTGATATCAATGGAACTAAAACATGCCTAACTTCTCTAGAGTCCACACACTGTGTTTTATGAGCTATTGTAAGCCAGCCTGGACGTTATTAATTGAAGGGTGGTATAAGCAGGGTCTACCATCTTTGGCAAGCCTTGAGGGCCAATCCAAAAATTATAGTTGACACTGACAGCCCTCTTTCTCTCTGAACAAGCCCCCCACCCTTTCCTCGGGGAAGGGAACTATTTGAAGCTTTGAGTACCTTCAAGCAGCAGAGCCCAACATCCCCCCACTCTTTCCTGAAGGAAGGGAGGGTGGGTGGGTGGGTGGAGTAACTAGTTAGGTGGTGCTGCTGCATGAAGGCAGTAGTACATCACTTTAACTCACTTACCAACAGCGAGAGGGATTACCAGTTTGGCCTTGTGTGGCCAAGGGTTTCTAGGTTCCTTGACCATGCAGCTGCCAGACAGCCACCAGCCTTCCTCCCAACTTTGGAGCTGAGGACATGGTGTGTATTGCCATGCAACCTCTGAGTCAACCTTCGCTCACCTCTGCAGCTTCAAGGTTGAAAGGACCATAATAAGAAGAGCCATGCTGGATCAGACCAAAGGTCCATCTAGTCCAGCATTCTGTTCACACAGTGGCCAACCAGCTGCCTGTGGGAAACCCACAAGTAGGACATGAGTGCAATAGCATCCTCCCCCACAACTGGTGTACATGGGCATACAGCTTCTGATGCGGGAGGTAGCATAAAGCCATCAGGACTAGCAGCTATTGATAGCCTTATCTTCCATGAATTTGCCCAATTCCCTTTTAAAGCCATCCAAATTGGAGGCAATCACGACATCTTGTGGTAGTGAATTCTATAGTTTAACTACGTGCTGTGTGAAAAAAGTACTTCCTTTTATCTGTCCTGAATCTCCCACCAATCAGCTTGATCAGATGACCCCATGTTCTCAGGAAGGCTGGCCATTCATCATGCTTACCAGAGAACAGTGCCACACTCACCATGACAAGCAGAATTGTTGCAGCCAGAGTATAGCAATGTATTAAATAGTGTAGGGATGTGTGAATGGTAAATATACAGATGTGAAGTTTTGGTTTGTCTATGCTACCAAATTTTCAAGTATTTCTTTCTTGACTGTTGAACTAAAAGCTAATTTAGCTTCAATTGTAAGACAAGGGTTTGATCCTCTCGCTCCCATCACGATGGCAAAATGGGAGTCAGGCTCTGAAGCAAGATGAGCCCAGACTTGGAGCTACAGGCATAGGCAAACTTGGAGTTGAAGGGAGAAGACGGAGGTGCATGGTCTTGCCTGGCGCCTGAGGTGCACTCAGAGTACCCATCAAGTGCAGAGGCAGAACATCTGCCCGCTCCCCAGCTATGAACTACTATGGGGGGGGGGACGGGACAGGGGCTTATTTTCTGCTTTCCCTGCCAGCTCCAGCTTAGAGACCTGGAGAGAGGAGCAGGAGGTTTTCCCTGGACCTGGTGCTCCATTTCAGAAATGTAACAGACAAGACCCAGCCCTTTGGGTGAGGGAGGCCCTAGCAACAATCAATTTTGGGTTGGCCATAAGGCCAGCCAAAATCTGTTGACCCTTGTATGATAAATAATACAGTGCTCTGGTACTTCTGTATTCCAATCTATTAGACTGAATCTCTTAGCATTTGTAACAGCACTTTCAGTACTTTAAAAGCATAGCTTAGCAGATAGTCCACCTGTACTAATTCCTGTGTCTCACTAAATTTTTAAAGACACTGATACATTTTGACTTAGGCTCTCCCAAGAAGTCTTACAATACAAAAATCGCATAGCTTGGGCTGCAATCTTAATTAAGCCAATTAAAATTAGTCCCTGGTTAGTACCTATGTCCTTCCATGGGTTTTGGGTACTGTGAAGGAAGGGGGGCTGGCTGACCCGCCACAACCCACCCTTTCCTACCCAAAAGACCCCCAGAGATCTCAAGGTGCCAGACTGACAGCCTCAGCTCTGCAATCCTACTTGAATCTCTGCCAGGGACTTGCCTTGACTATAACCTGGATTTAGAGCTGAACCAACAGAGCAATCACAAACGCCATGGGGGTAAAAACCAAGAAGGTTTATTCAGGTAGCATATTACAACAAAAGTTGGGAAATGAGGGAAGTAGCCAAAATAGAGAGACGCTTTGGTACATACACAGTAGAGCTGCAAAATAACAAAACTGATTCCTTATATCTCCCAGGCATACACTAGTTACCTGGGGGCCGGTTCCCTTCAGGGTTGGTTTCAGCACAGCCCTGCCACCGAGGAGACTATTACACCTACCCTAAGGTCCGAGATGGCTCCTCCGGGCTTGCCTTTGCCACAGCCCTCATTCAGCTAATTTCACCAGGAGCTACCTGGGACCGGATCCTGAGGCCAGCCCGAAGGCCTGGACCTCCGCGCAGCTTGCTGCCATGATCCACAACAACGACACGACGACCAGACCAGACAAAAGCCACACCTTAGCAATATATCTTTTCCCCCCCTCCCCTCCTCCTTTCTGTAGCTCCGCTGCTTCTAGCCAATCAGGATGAACTTTACCTGGCCCAGGCAGAGGAGGGGTGACTCATGACTACAGGTATTTGCATTTTGCATCTCAAAAGCCTGGTCACTGTTGACTAGACCAGTTTTTCAGGACTTTCAGGCGCCATGCTTTATCAGATACTTATGCACATTTTGCCTCCTCCCAGCCTCCAGCCGGGATTACCTGGTTTACACATGAGGAGGTGTGTGAGTGGGTGTGCAGGCGTGTGAGTGTGTGTGTAGGAACCCTCAGAGGCTCTTTTCTCCACAGATACCCAGGCACACACATCTGCAGCTCTTTCAGCCAGCTATGCCAGTACTGGTGAGTGCTGCTATCACTGTTCCAAGTGGGCACATTGGGGGGGGGGAGGGAAGGACAACCAGGGCCATTATCAGGGTCACATCAGCCCTGATTTATCCATTATTGCCATATCCATTATCAAGGACACACAATTTTCAATTATCCATTATCAAGGCCACATCAGCAGCTTCTGTTCCTGCTCCTCCACTGCCCCTTTTACAGTCAACAGACCTGTCATGGCTGCATAGCCAAACTGCCAAAGGCCTCCCTGACCCAGGCTACCACATGACATTCTGGTGAGCATGATGAACCATAGCCTTCTTCCAGTGTTGCAGCTGTAGAGGAGGGCAGGGGATTGTCCTGCCAATTGAGAGGGTGAGGATCACCTTACCCTAGCCCCAAGGTTGGGAAGAAGGCTAGGGACTGTTTGGGAACTGCTTTGCAAAGGTGGCCAGCATACCTTGGGTGCACAGCAACCAAGTCAGAAAGCCCCATCCCCCTCTCCAGCTCTAGAGCAGGCGAAGCATGTGTGTGTGCACACGCACACATGCACATCTTGGCCACTCTGTGGCTGAGGCACTAGGAGTGCTTCAGCTGCATAGTATCCAAGTCAGCAAGCCCCCGCCCTTCCAGCTCCAAAAGTGGAGCTAGGGAGCAAACAAGGGAATAGTCCTGGATCTCGTGCAGAGGTGCAGCATGAGACTGACCGAAGGTCAAGGTCCTGGCAACCACAATATTTACTTTGGCTACTAAGGCAACCCCAAAATGGTTGACCCCTGCTCCTATCCTCAAACCAGTGGGGTAGGAAGAAAGGAAAGAGGGAGATGGCATCTTTTCCCCACTTCCCATCCATTGCAGAGGATGAATGTTATTCGGCAGCTTGACTTTGATAGCACTGCATGGAATTTGCCAGCAAAGGAGATGGAGCAGTTTTTTAAAGAAAGCAATCACTACTCTTCCCAACAAATTTCTCTGTGCGGATAGAGGATATTTGGTAGCTTGCCTCCAAGGTAGCTGCTGGGAGTCAACTCATGGGAAAACGGGGTGGGGAGGTCTCAATTCCCACTTAATCTGAGGGTTGTTGCTGTAAAAAAAGTTTTATTACACAATAAAACCTGCTACCTAGTTGATCTTAACACTTTTATTAGAAATGTGTTGAAAGCTACTAGCTACCTAAGCCTCCATCTAAATGTTGATGGTCATGATACAAGGTGGTTGTAACCCCCACCCTAGTATGTAGTATGTGGATATTAACAGCAGACTACATCATATGGTTGTTGTAACTCACTATCTCTCAGTCTAAATTAGATTGGCAATATGGGGATATTAACGAAGTACTACATTGTAAGGTTCTAATGTTTTTGCATCAGAGATGCGGTATTTATTCGGACACAAATTTCATAAACTGACAGCTGTACATAACAAAATAAAAAAAAATGGCTTGGATCCCAAGTTAACTTAATGAAGTTCACAGAACAAATGTTTCCAGTCTTCCCCCAAGTCATCTGCAACTTCTGAAAAGCTTCTCTAGAAGGGTGGAGGAACAATGTGGGATAAGGCAGGGAAAGGAAAACATTTTTTTCTATCAACTTCCTTAATTTGGCTTATCTTAGAATCCAAGCCAATATCTATGAGCATCAATAAAAAAACACAGAAAATAAAACCAGTGGATAAAACAAAAGAGTAAAAGCAGCAGAGAAAAGGCTCTTAAATACAATTTTAAAACATAACAGGAGTTCGCCTGGTGCCTAACAAGAGCCAGTGTAGCGTAGTGGTGAGAGTGCTGGACTGGGACTCGGGAGATCCGGGTTCTAGTCCCCGCTCGGCATGAAACTCACTGGGTGACTTTGGGCCAGTCACTGACTCTCAGCCTAACCTACCTCACAGGGTTGTTGTGAGGATAAAATGGAGAGGAGGAAGATTATATAAGCCACCTTGGGTTCCTTGCAGGAAAAAAGGCTGGGTACAAATATAATAAATAAATAAATAAAATAAAAAGGCAGTGCCTTAATTTGGATGCCAAAGAAGGTCTTCTGGCCAGCTGCCACCAACCTATACTTCAGGTGGTGGGGGAGGAAACAGTGAAGGACTTCCAAATATTACTGCACTTGATGAAAATATTCATACAATGTCTACCAGCTGGAACAGGGTAACAAAGGATAAAATGTCTATGAATTGGTCTTCGAACTTTACAGAAGATGTCCCTTAATGTTAATCCATACATATTTCCACTATGAATTACTATTAAGGAATATCTGCTATACTTTTTGAAGACAGACATTTTATCCTTCTCTTTGAAAAACTTACAGTTAGTGTTCTTCTTCCAACTAGACTGTTCGTTTGGCATTTTTTTAAAAAATTAGGTTTGCTGCCTTCTCATCCCGCCTACCTACCCAGCTGCCTTGTCTCTTTGTCCATGCATTAACAGAAATAACTAATAGTCACACTGTGTTGCCGATAGATTTCAACACCATTTGTCAACTAAGAAATGCTAACACACCAACTCAAAGCCATAAGCTGTGCTTCACAGAATTCACAGAAGTTAAACTATCAGCCTAGGATGAACTACTTGACCAGCCAACATTTCTTTCTACTGACTGCAGTCCTAATCACACTTTCTTGGAAGTAAGAACTAGTGATTACAGTGGCTAACTATATCACAAGATCAGATTGCACATAAACTTAATAATGATGTGTGGTACACACTTTTTATCATCAAGAAATCTCGTTTAACTTGAACAATGCAATGTAGAAAAAAAAAACAACCTAAAATAAGGCTGCCTACAATCCTTTGCACACTTGCTTGGGAGCATGTCTCATTGAACTGGATGTATCCAGTAAACATGCATAGAATTCAGCTGCGCAGCAATCTATTCAATGCATAAAATAAAATCTTAGTGATGAATTTAATACAAAACTGACCCCAAGTATATGAACATGTCTTATGTATGGCTCTACATAAAACACTTAAAGTATCTCAGTAGTATTTTAACTTCTAAACATCATACCATAAATAGGGGTTGGGGCAAAATTTGTGTGGTTCACATTTTAATACAAACCAACCTAATTCACACTTCTCCAAATACACAAACCAGAATGCTATTATCCTTCAGTTTTTGCACTGCTCTGAATTTTGCAATGTAGCTCTCCTATCAAAAATATGTACATTGGGGAAACTGTACAAAAAGGCATACATTTAGGGAAAGTGCTTGCAAAAATGTCTATATTAGGGCAAATTGCATACAAAAACACATATGTAAATATATATGAATTATGTACATAAAAAAAACATTAGTAAACTGATGAAATGAACTTGTGCTTGAATGTTATACAAAGTGAAACAGATTTGTCTATCCCTAGTCATAAACACTGAAAATGTTAACAGACCACCTTACTTTTTGTATAGACAGATAGAGGAGGTTTATTGTTAATACCCAAATTTACAGTACCGCTAGAGCACACGGAAGATCAAGAGATATGATAAATATAAGAGCCCTTAATTATCACAAGCATAATTAGATACTTCCACCCCTTTTAAGGTATGAAAACCAAAAAGAAAAAAGTTATATGCAAAATGGTAAGGTTTTTAAGATTCATGACAGTGTTTATCTATTTTAAAAATCAAAATTAAGGCGCAACATTTCTTACTTTTCCCAAGAACACAAATCTAGGTTTGATTTTTCAAGTGATAAGACAACTAGTTTGCCTCTTTAGAATAGGACATATGTTTTAAAGCTCCTAGAACACTCAATAGATTACAGTAGTGAAAATCAAACCTTTACTGCAAAAATAAAAAATTCTAATCAAAAGTCCAAAGAATCTCTGGAACAGATATCCAATCTGAAAAGATAGGTTTAGACTGAAGTCACCATAGATTTGCTGTTTCAATATTAGTATTTAAAATACAGTGTGAATCTGAAATGTAATATTAGCTGCAATCTGCCAACAATGGGGACTTAATTGTGCAATGATGTAGGTTGGATTGCACTCATTAAGCAGAGTTTGAGGACAAAAATTCTCCAAATCCTAAAGATAGCAGTCAAGACTACTACAAATGCTTACTTTTCTACCAAGACAGCTCGTCGTAGGGTTGCGACTAAGAATCTGAGTCAGATCTTGTTTCAGAACTAGCCACGTGACCTCTCAGTTGGAATATGGGGATAGAAATATTGGCCTACCTTATAAGTTTGTTGTATGGATAGAGAGAAAAATATGTGAGATACTTTGAACACTATATATCTATTCAGATATACAGTAATGCCTTGGATTGCAAGTAACTTGGTTTGAGAGTGTTTTGCAAGACAAGCAAATTTTTAAATATTTAAATTTTTTTTACTTGACATACAAGCGACGTCTTGCAATACAAGTACTGTAATATGGCTTAAATTAAAAATCTCTGTACAAATTTTTTTGGGGGGATTTCGTTTTGATATAAGAGTGTTTTGGATTACAAGCATGTTTCCGAAACGAATTATGCTCTCAATCCAAGGCATGACTGTACTATATATCTATTTAGAAATATATATACATATTAAGTATTATCAGTTTTATAGGAAGCTCCTAAATTTATATTATATTCAGCACCTAAATTTGCTGTACTGATTGAGGACTTAATGGAAGGTCTTTTTTTGTTCGTTTTGGTACTGCAATCATATGCATGTTAACTCAAAAGCAGTATGTTTACTGGTTTCAAATGGGGTTACTCCCTCTCCCAGATAAGTGTGAAGAAGATTGCAACCTATGACTGTTTTGACACACCTTCATGCTTTGCGTCCACCATTCATCCAAAACATCACAGTATAACATTCTGTCAAGAACAGCGTCACATCCATAATGGAGGGACAAATCCAGATAACAGTTTTCTCATATAATAATGCAACTATTATGGGAGAAGTTGTATTTAAAAAAATATTCCCATCACATAAACAAAGTGTTGGACAAGAAATAAGAGCAGAAAAGAATCTACTCCCCCCCCCAAAAAAATCCTTGAGTGTTGCCTATATTTTGCCCTACCTCAAGGAGTTTACATAACCATTGCTGATTTTATTCTAAGTGCTTCATTTGGGTTTAATCTTGGAAAACTTCCAGCAACTATTGAGAGAGTGTGTATGCATGTATTTTATATATAACATATATTATAGATATATGTAGGAAAAGCAAGCCATAGGTCCTGAAAGATACCCAGTATGAGGGATGACATGATAAATTGTAAAAATTCAACATTCTATTCAGTTCTGCTCAGTCTTCTTCCATGCCTTCAGATTTAATTTGCAGTAAGGTTGTCGTGTAATTAACGGGTTGTTAGCTTGGTTTTTAGTCAGTTGAACTTCTGCTTTTAATCAATTACAATATTTCAATCATGGTTGTGTAGGTTGAGAATGTTTAGCAAATATAATGCCTTCTCTTGACTAAATACATACAATGAAGCTTTAGAAAATTTCAAACACATTGCCCAAGCCAAGGAATGTACATATACTGCATTGTTATAAAAATTCAGCCATTTCACAAGAAATAGCTCCACAGACAGAAAATACAATTTTTTAAATCTCTACGTAAGAACACAACAGATTAATCAATAATACTTTCAATTCTAATGTATTCATTGATTGACTACAGTGTGATGGGCATTAAAACTGTACTACAGAGCAAAGCCAAGTGATGGCACCATGAGGGGAATCCCAGAACCTATCTTTCAGAAGAAAATTGGGAACAGAGCTTCGCCCCTGGGTATTTCCAGGATTTTGTCATTAGCTTCCACGTAAAGCTGTATGTACTATTCTCTGCATGGCAACACCTGGCATCTTTTTTAAAATTCTAACACAAAAATGCACCAAAGGGGGGGGGACTGAAACCAGCCTGTCATCTGTAAGAATTAACATTCCCCCCACAAGTGTGGATATTCCCACATAGAACCAAAGGAAAGATGCACTAAACCTTATTTCACACACCCAGATTAAATGAGATAAAGTACGGCATAGAATAAATTTAACTGATGCAAACCCGTCAGCCCAAATTACCACCGTTTTAATGGATATGGCAGGCAAGGAAAAAGCCAAGGCAGAGACAGGATACCAGTCTGCGGCACCATTGCATACATAACATTACTCATGCCTAACTCATGGTGGGGGGCAGGGGGTGGAAAAAAGAGAAATCTTCTAGAGAACACATATATGACATACCACAAGAACACAAATAGGCGACCAGGAAGAAGGGATGCCTAGGTGGGTCCTCTTGCCTTAATCCTAAAAACCACAGCAACATCACCACTGCTAGTACCACTTATTAATGGATGCAGGATTTGACTAGCCCTTGAGCTTGTCGTCGCTGCTCCTGCGTAGAGGTGGGGGCCGCGTCTGTTGGTGGCGATACTGGTGAAAGGGGGGGAAACCCACCCCAAAGCCACCCAAGCCTAAAAAGCCCTTGGGAAAATGGATGGCAAAGGTGGTTGGGGGGGGAGAAGATGCTGCCCCCACAACTCGTGTCACCAAGAGGCACTTGTGCTTAGAGTGGGAGGAGGCGAGGCGCGGCAGGGAAGGCGATGAGGGAAATGGGGAGCAACAGCCACGGCTGGCAGATGGAAGTGTCGGGTGGGGGAAGGCGCCGAGGAAGTAGGCGGCATCTTCGGTGGCTACAGCGTGTGGACGGCTGGTGTGGGTGGGATTTGAAAGGGGGGGGGCGGTTATGGGAAGGGGGAGGAGGTGGGAGAGGAGGATGACCGGAAAGAGAAGGCTGAAGGGAAGGTGCATCGATAGGAGAGTGGGCGACAGCGACAGGTGGGACAGGTAAACGCCCCCACCCACCCACTCACTCCCCCGACTCACCGGGCCTCGCATCCACTCCGTGCTGCTTCTGTCGCCTCTTTTACCACCTCCTCCTCGTTCTCCTAATGCTGTAGCCTTCGTTATGCCCGCCCGCGACGGTCCTATCAGCACTCGCTTCCTCACGCTCTCGCCTTCATCTGCCTCACAGGCAGCTCGCTCGCTTCGCTCTCAGTCAAACGCACTACTCGCTTGCAAGGTTTTGAGGGCGGTGTCGCTGAGGTTGGGTGGTGCCCAACCGCACTTTTTTTTGTCACTGACACGCATCCGCACCAATTGGAAAAGAGCAAAAGGGAGGAAGAAGCCACGCCTTGGTCGAAAGAGAACCAATCGGAACAGGCATTCCTTCCTTGCGGTACGGTGGGCCGGAGAGGGGCGGGGTTCGCCGCCGCCGCCGTCGCCGCCTGGTCTCCCACCCGCCCGCCTTTTACGCGGCGTTTAACCCCGCCCACCGCGCGCCCAGGCTCGGTTGACTTGACAGTTCCCGAGCAACCAAAGGGGGCCGTGAGCGAGGAGGAGGAGGTGGCTGTTACTGCTGCTTCTCCTGCCTCCGTTTTTGCCTGGCAGCGGCAGCTTGGTGGTGGGAGTCGTGACTGGGAAGTAGCAGCTGCCGCCGCCGCCACTAGCATGGGTGGCGGCGGGGAGGGAGGACTGGATGCTCGTGCAGGGAGGGATCAGTAGCATCAGCAACTGTTGCTGTCATGAGTAAGCACAGCGTATGTGGTACAGACAGACACAGGTGGGGACTCAAACTGGGGGGAGGGGAGAGAGAGGAGCAATAATGTTTTGGGGAGGTCTCAGCATCCCTCTCTTATTCGTGCGGTGTGTGTTTGTGTACCACGGATCTTCCTCTGCGGCAGATGCTGCTTCCTGCGCCTCCTTCCTTTTCTCTCCCCCCCCCCCCGTTTAGTGGCAACTGTTGCATATGCCAAGGTTCTTGGCCCAAGGAGGTGCATCCCCAGCCCCTGCAAAAGGCGCTGAGCTGGAGGCAACGTGCAGGACAATCCGGTGCAGGATTACCATTCTGCCTTAATGTATGCTCTCTTCCTTAAAAACATTTAGGCTGCAATCCTATATATGCTTTCCTGGGAGTAAGCCCCATGGAACACAGTGGGATTTACTTTTGAGTTATTCAGTTACTAAGTGGGATTTAATGTCCTAGTAACTCAAAAGTAAATCCCACTGTGTTCCATGGGGCTTACTCCCAGGAAAGTGTGTATAGGATTGCAGCCTAAATGTTTTAATTTAGACTGCATTCAACACATAGGATTGCATTGTTATACTACATATTCATAGCAGCAGCTCGCCTGGTTAAAGGCTGCCGCCGGAGTGATCACATCACTCCGGTGCTCAAAGAGTTGCACTGGCTACCAGTTGTTTGCCGAGCCGAATTCAAGGTGTTGGCGTTGACCTTTAAAACCCTCTACTGCTCCAGTCCAGTTTATCTCAAGGAGCGCCTCCAGCAACATCAAGTAGGCCGCTCAACAAGATCTGCCACGGATGGCCTTCTCCCTGTCCCATCAGCCAGAGAAACCAGGCTGGTGGGGACTAGGAAGAGGGCCTTTTCTGTGGCAGCCCCCAATTTATGGAACTCTCTCCCCAGTGACCTCCGCTATGCCCCTTCCTTGATTAGCTTCCACCGTGCATTAAAAACGTGGCTTTTCAGGCGGGAATATGGGGTGGGTTAGGATTTTTAAGTTTTGTACTGTTTTTAATTGTGTTTTATACTGTGTGTGTGTGTGTTCCCCCCCCCCCTCTTGTATTTTATTGGATTGTATATCACTCAGAGTAGCCAGATGTCTGGCCAGATGGGCGATTCATAAATATAATAAATAAATAAACCATAAATTGTAAACCCATTTAATAGGAAGTAAGTCACAATGATTTCAGAAACTGGGGAAGGTAGTTTCAGGTACCTTAACTCCTCTATTGAAAACCAATTGGACTTTTGCTATTGACTTCAATAGAAGCAAGATTGATCTTAAAGGCTTTAATCCTATATACACACATTCTTCTCTGGAAGTTCAACTCCTGTTGAACTCAATACTTGGAATGATGCTGAAATCCGCAAAGCACCCTTCCTTGTATGTAAGGGTACTTCCAGATGGAGGGCTCCTAGCGCTACAGATTTTCTGTGGTAAGAAAAAATGGAAAAGTGATAGGAAAACACAGGATGGTCACAAGTGGAAGACAATGATGTCTGGAGCTCCTGTACAATCCTGTGAATGAGGGAGGGCAATGGTGCGATAAAAGTCTTTTCTGGAAGCACCCTAACCCTCAGTGAAATCAATTGGAGTTACTGCTAAATCAATATTCTTAGCATCCAGAGACTATTTCCTGTATCCAAAAAGTCTGTGGGTTGGAGACCCAAAACATTCAGATAATCAGAATTTGAAATTATGTGAATTATAAGGACACATGCTGGACTTGCAGTGGATTTGACTAATCAGACACATTGAAAAGGAGGAGAATGTACTTAGATGTATTACAAAAAAACACACAAACAAGGTGTACACGTAACTGTATACAGTAGGATCATAGGAAGCTGCCTTATACGAGTTCAAACTATTTGTCCATCTAGCGTAGTATTGTTTATTTTGGCAGCAGCTTTCCAGAGTCTCAGACAAAGGTCTTTTACATCACCTACTGTATGAACCTTTTAACTGGAGATGCCAGGGATTGAACCTGGGACCTTCTGCAAACAAAATAGGTGCTCTGCCACTGAGCTATAGTCTCTCCCCAAGTTAACTAGAATATTTACCAAAAAACAAAATAATATACATCATATATTCAGAGGATCCACATGATATATGATACATTAGTTTTAGGGTGTTTGTGTGCATGCATATACTTCAATATTATATTTCAATACAGGCAATTACACAAAAGTTGCTGTAAGAACGTAAGAGCCCTGCTGCATCAGACCTAAGGCTTGGGCTAAGTTTGGAGAGATCCTTTTGGAGCTCTTCTAAATCCCTTTTTGTTCTTACCACTCTGAATAATTTGGTGTTGTCAGTGAACCTCGCCACCTCACTACTCACTCCTAACTCTTGATCATTTATGAACAGGTTAAAAATATTGGTCCAAATGCAGATCCTTGAGGAACCCCACTTCTTATTTCCCCATTTTGTCAATTGCCAATGTATTCCAACTCTGCTTTCTGTTCTTTAACCAGTAACCAATCCATAACGTTCTCTTATCCCATGACTGCTAGGTTTATTCAGGAGTTTTGATGAGGGACTTTGTTCATAGGTTTTGAAAGTTCAAGTCCACAACATCTACCAGATTACCTCTATCCATATGCTTGTTGACACTCAAAAAAGTCTAAAAGATCAATGAACCAGGACTTACCTTTGCAGATACCATGTTGATTCTTCTTCAGCAAGATGTTCTTCTATATGCTTGGTACAGTATTTTTCCATGTATAAGACTATACTTTTTCCTGAAATCGTTAGACTAAAAATTGAGGGTCGTCTTATACACGGAAGTAAGGCGAGGAGAGAACCATGTGGTTGCGAAACTGCCCAGTGGGGGGCGTCTTATACATGGGGGCATCTTATACACGGAAAAATACGGTAATTTTATTTTTAATAATACTTTCCACAAACCCATCCAGAAATGTTAACCTAACTGGCCTGTAATTTCCTAGATTGCCCAAGATCCCTTTTTAAAAATCAGTGTTACATTGGCCACTTTCCAGTCTTCTAGTAAGTAGGCCAATCTAAAGGACAAGTTAAATATTTTTGTTAGAAGATCGGTAATTTCACATTTGGCAGTGTATCATAGGAGCAAGAGGATATTAGCTCATCCCCCAA
Source organism: Shinisaurus crocodilurus (assembly GCA_021292165.1). Lineage (NCBI taxonomy): Eukaryota > Metazoa > Chordata > Lepidosauria > Squamata > Shinisauridae > Shinisaurus > Shinisaurus crocodilurus. The sequence goes on along the minus strand of CM037878.1, from coordinate 200,524,005 downwards.
GGAAGGGTCCCTTCCTCAGAATGACACCCTCCTTCCCCAAGACCCACTCTTTACCTTTACTAAACTATGATATTGTTTAAGAAAATTCTCTGATACTCTTATGTACATAGGAAGGAAGAAGGCATTTCTTGTTACTGAAAAGTCAGCAGTTATTGGAAGGAAAGTATAAAATATGACTAAATTTAAATATAATAAGTGAGAGCCAATGTGGTGTAGTGCTTAGAGTGTTGGACTGGAAAGACCAAGGTTCAAGTTCCCACTTGGCCATGAAACTCACTGGGTGACTTTGGGTCAGTCACTGACTCTCAGCCTAACCTTCCTCACAGGATTGTTGTGAGGATAAAATGGAGAGGACGAGAATCAGGTACTCTACCTTGGGCTCATTGGGGGAAAGGCAGAACATAAATGTAACAAATATATTATCAATCATTAGAGGAACCCATTGTAGCATTAACATCTCCAGCCATCTACGTAAGCACTAGCTCTTGGATACTAAGATTCAATTTGTATTAAATGTTGTTCCAGTTTCATCCACTGAGATTCAGTTGTCAATTTATCACAAAAGAAGGCTGTAGTGTGTGTTATTTCTTAACCATTAAAGTACTATATTTCAAACTATGTTTGTTATGCCTCCTCAGACTCTGATTGTAAGTGAAACCATGTAGTATATCTATATTATTATAATAAGGCAAGGAGAGGTGCTAAAATGCATTAAAGTGATGGTGGAGGGTGATTTTTTTTAAAAAAATAAGATTTATATTGCATTGTTAATTTAGAACAAGAACTAGATCAATCCCAAAGCAAACCCTTTTTACAACTTTATGAATATCCACACTTCACTGTTAAACATGCTATCAGGGAAGCAGAAGCAAAGAGCAGGCCATCTAGTCCAGCTATCTGCTGTGAGATAAGAATATCCACCTTCAAGCAAGCCACAGACAGAGACACACGCACATCACAGCTACAATCCTTACTACAGTACATATTTAGCAGAAAGATGTACTGAAGTCAGTCAGCCTTCTGAGTAAACATGTTTAGGATTAAGCAGTAAGGTGCCTGTAGAGGGGGGTGGGGAATCTGTGGCCCTCCAAATGCTGTTGGACTACAACTCCCATCATCTCTGACCATTGGGCATGCTGATGAGAGCTGGTCCAACAACGTCTGAAGGGCAATCATTCCAGATTGCTAATACAACTCTGTAAGGTGCCATGAACATGGTTGGTGCTGTATAAATAATTATAATTAATAATAATAAGAATGGCAGCTAGCCAAGGCACACACTTAGGCAACCCAAACAAATAAAACACAGGTACTATCTAATCTGACCTGGGGCAACATTCGTACTCTTTTTGATGCTGGATCACAGCCATGGATATTAAATATGTTTCTAACAATGTAATCCTATACTTGTCTAGTCAGAAGTAAGACTCGTTTAAGTCAATACAACTTATTCCCAGGTAAGCAAGTATAGGATTGTATCCAAAAAGTCTTAAACACAATCTACTTTGGGTATATCACCTGTCAGCAGACCTATAAAATGCTCTTCATAATTTCAGTGCAGGTTCCGTATGTGTCTGAAGGTTTGCAAGATGTGTAAAATTAAGGGCACATTAATGCCAAAATGGTAAAATCTAGATGGTAGTGTAGGTTCAGATGCAATTTTCATATGCTTTAACTTTAAGCAACATGCAGTACACTTTTATTTCAGTCATACTTTAATAGGATGCTTTCATGAAAGAAAAAGGAATGCATTTTCCTCTCTTGTTTGGATTATTTTTTAGTTGATGAGTGTGTGTTACATGGTGCCACTGCCATTTTTAGATTAAGTAATAGACCATGGAAATGTAGCTCTTTAATATAAAAGATCTGATGGTTGTTCTGTGACTGAGATGCGTATTATTGGGGGCTGGGAGCGTCTCAGCTCCAATCGCGTGTGTGTGTGTGTGTGTGTGTGTGTGTGTGTGTGTGTGTGGTCTTTCCTACAGTAGAAAATGGTATTGGTAGTATAATTAAGAATGTTAAAATGCTAACGTTTAACATGCATAACATGGAGTAGTGACATGTCTTCAAAGAGCCAAAGGAAATTCAAACAGCAGTTTAAACATCACCCATCAAACATCACCCATCAAACAGTGTTAGATTATCTCGTTGATTTAAGCAGGCAAGATTACAATTTCCAACACAAACTGCCTGCAGTTGTCTTCAATTTTAAATAGAACATTTTCCCTTACATAGTTTCAATACAGGAACTATGAACATTGTTTTGTTAAAATGGGCAAACAACATCATTAGCATTTTTCAAATTTCACATGAGAACTGAAAATCAAGATACGGTAAGTTCTTTTTGCTCATCCACTGGTCTTAGTAATACAAATCTTGAAAGTGCAGCTTATAATACTACTGACACTGGCCAAAGTGAACAGAATCTAACTCATTTCTTCATAGCAATACTATCTCTGTAATGCTAACCAGAGAAAATGTTTTTTAAAGTATGAGTTTAAGTCCACAGTGTATGCTTTTTAAAAAAAAATTACATGGCCTTATTCAAATCAATTTGACTAGCCTACAGAGAGTGGTTTAAGGACTCTACCAATCAATGGAAGCTTAACAACAAGATTAACTGGAGTCAAAATTGAATTTTACAAGGTAATCCACAAACGATGTAAAGAGGCATACTTAAGCCAGTGTAGTCCATAGGCATGAAATAGAAAAGAAGCAGTAGTTGCTTCTTTTACTGCTGAAAAGAACTTTGTATTTACCTGTTACAGACTGGGGGAGGGCTGACTTTTCTTATTGGTGGACCCCTTCTTTACAAAGGTTCCCTTAAAAAAGGAATTATTAATAGGCTGCTACCAGCCAGGATGAACCTCTGGCTGACATGCCCTAGTCTGTCCAGCTGCTTGGGGAGTTTCTGAGCCTTCCCTTCCCTTTGTTAGGGGAAAAAAGGAAAGGTGCTTTGGATTTCCTTGACCAAAGCCCAGAAATAAAGAACTTAACCAAACATTATGAAAATTCTAAGAATACTTAGTGTGTAACGATGTGATGGAAGAGGTTTTAGTGAGAACTCCCTTTTAAGACAACACAGCCTAATGTCCAAACATAAAAATGAATGTATTTGGTTGAAAAGGAGGGAAAATAAGGCAGCCGCAACAATAATATACACACACATTCAAAAAGTCAATCTAACTTATCTAGTTACATGTTACCTACTTGAGTAGACTCTTGGGTTCCAGAGCATATACAGAGTTCATTGCAGAGAGGATGATCTGAGAGAGAATATCTTAGCCTCCAATTAGATGTTATACGGGAGGCTCACTAGGAGTGAGCAACTCTTACTTTTATGGGACTCTTGAGTTCAGTAAAAGCCAGCCTCTTAGCAGAAGCTGTTTGTTTTTTTCTCTAGTCATGCAGTACCCTCCATTTCTGATGTCAGTGGTTTGGCCAGAAAATCAGTAAGTTACTTAGTGGCTGGATCCACCTTCCTAACAGCCCTAAACTTACACCCCCAAAGACGAAGATGATTTGAACCAGTTAGCCTATTGTTAAAAAGGGCTTACATTTTTGGATGAACAAAACGGTGATGAACCTATTTACATGTCCCAGCATGGTGCTAACTTACCAGATGCTCTAGGGGCCACTGTTGAGCTCCATCAGAATACATAAGGTTTTGTCCCAATGCCTGATTTGGAATAAGAATAGGTTCAGCTGATATTGTTTGACTGTATTACTGATAATGTTCGACTGGTGAACACCATACCCCTGAAAATATATTCTCCAGCTTGAAATGTAAAAGAAGGTTCTTTTCATGTGCAGTCAGTCAGCATTCAGAGGACCAGGCACCCAAAGCTAGGTTCTTTGAAGTCACATGCACGAAAGTTATTTAACTTTACTCCTTTATTATCAGTGGAATTCTTGTGATTGCTTTGATTTACATGAGCAGATCACCTAACCAAGCAATCTGACTTTGTTTATATTCTGTATTTGGGTCACTTCTCTTCATTTGTTTCTTGGAAACATTTTATGTGGTTGCTTTCCCATCCAGATTTAAAACTTGCTTTTGTTCCTGGGTGTCTTTGGGAAGGGTTGCAGTTGAATTCTAAGTGCCTCTCTGCCATGTTTGTGCTGGGAACTATAATTCCCAGTCATCAATAGTAAAAGGCCCATGCATGCAGTTCACATTAACATTACAAGCCAGCAGAGGACTCTTGGGAAATTGACACATTTTTTTTCCTGAATGTTCACAAAGAAAATGTAGAATTACCAAGCAGATTCTGAACCAAACTGTGGGTGTTTGCCCTTTATAGATTTCTAGTGGTTAGTCAAAGCTTACCTTCAAAATGATTTATTTATTATTATTTATTATATTTTTGAATCGCCTATCTGGCCAGTCATCCAGCCACTCTGAGCGATGTACAGTGCAATAAAATACAAGAAAAAACAGATTGTAAAACGCAGGTTTTTTTTTAAAAAAAGATAGGATTGTCAAGGCTCAAGTCACCTGGAAGCCATACCTTCTGATATATAGATTGTATGCCACTTTGTATCTAGTCAGTAGTGAGGAAGAGAAACTGCACATTTTCAAGGGCACCCTTTATCTTTCACATCTTTCAAAGCTGCACTTTGGTACATAAAATAAGTTCCAATGAATTTAATTTGAACCAGTGCCAGGTCAGTACTGGCTCAAATGAAACCTTGTAAGATGAACTGTAGCCTGTATCAGTAAATATATACCAATAGGACACTGAATTCCACATTGAGAATTACTATGCTAGAGCTAACCTAAAGAACATCTAGTTCGACCATTAAGTGAAGGGCTTTCACAACAATCCTAAGAAATTAACACACAAGATTTTTATGATACTGCACATATGCAAGAGCCAATAAGTTATATCATAAGCCATTTCTGTTACTCCATGTATAAAATCTACCAGCTCACTCTGCATAATTCTATTATCTTTATTTGTACTCCCCTCTGCACATTTGTTCAGCATGTTTTTATTTCCATCCATCATCCTCATCTCTACTTAAAATCTTGAATAAAAGAAGTCATAAAACACATCTTGGAGAACTCTACTGGGTGCTGCCTTTCAGCTTGATAGTTTGTCTTTCAGCCCAGTCCTTGCCTTAATTATACTTGAAACAAGGGCCACCATAATCTTGACTTGGCTTCTTAAATCAATCAATGCCCATATTGGCAACATATGTTTTTGCACCAGCAAGGACAATAAAATACAATCCCAGCTAAAGTGAGCAAGTGGGGTAGAGTGTGGTGAAACTACAGCCAGGCCTGTGAGGCTGCGGGACACCCACCCCCGAAGCAATGTCATTGTCCTATAGTGTGTGGATGGTGTCATTATATAGCTTAATCATGAGGTGGCATAGGACCTAGTTGTATCTTAGGACTTTCATATTGCTGTTTTGTTCTTGTTTGAGAGAGAGAATAATGTTCTCCCCTAGTTTCCTGATAGGTGTATCCTTCCATGTGTGCCTTCCATGACACACAGTCAACTATGACCTGGATGACCCCAGTGTGAGAGAGACTTCACACATATAATTTTTAGTTTAGCTTCTTCTTTTTCCTACATTATGCTCCTGAAGACAAAGAGAGAGGTGTTATGGATCATAAGATGATAAAGTATAATATCAGCCCCACGTATGGCTTGATCTACCTTTGAAGGGCATTGCATATTGTTTGCCAGGTTAAGCATTATTCATTTTTAATACTTGCCCCCCACCCCATGGTTTCCCAGTAATGACCAGTGTTCAGCTGAAGATAGTGTCTTACACATGCAGAAAGACTCTCATTCTGCCTCTCATTCTTCAGGTTAACAAAGGAATTGAACTGCCATCCTTACAGTAATGCTCGGGTGGGGAAGGAGACCCCTTCACCGTGCCATAATCTTGGAGTCCACTCCCATATGATATTTTTATTTTATTTTCAGCATTTCTAACAATACTTACGTTGGATTACAAAATAAAATTGATATACAATGATAAAATATATCAATGGACTGGATTCAGACTTAGCCATACTTGGAGTAGACTCATTGTAATCCATGGGATTAAAGTTAGCCATGACTAACGTGTCCCATTGATTTCACTCAGACTACTCTAAATGTGACTAAGTCTGGATCCAATCCAATAAAATCAATAACACTTTTCATGTTTTTATTGTAAGCTGCCTTGAGTTTGTTGTGAAAGGTGGGGTAGAAATAACTTGAATGAATGAATGTGCAGAAAGAATACATGTGCACAGGGCCATTCAGAACAGTAAGAAAAGATGCATTATTTACTGCCATTCTTAATTTCCCACCTGGTGCACTATATATAAATGCTGCCATTCTGCTTGTCATATGGGACAAGCTGCAAGTATTTTAAGCATCTTTATGTATTTATCATATAGCTGGAAGCATGACCATATTATAAGGAAACAGCAACTATCTATTAAGGTGTGATACTAACGGGAAATAGAGCAAGCCTACTTTGCATCCCAGTCATTCTTAGCCTTGGTTCATACATTTGCCTATTAAGAAAGCATCACCTGGAAGGAAACCTCTAAGTGGCAACAGTGGTTTCTGGTCTCCAAAACAGCGACAGGTAGCTGTTCCATCAGATCCCCCTTCCAGCTCCTTTTCAAGGAAGAAGAGTGCCATCTCTGCTCACCACTCCAATGAGACAGTACATTTCTGCGTTCTCCTAGAGCAGCTTTTCCCAAACTAGAGCCCTCCAGATGTTTTGGACTACAACTCCCAGCATCCTTGCCATGGGCCATGTTAGGTGGGGATGATGGGAGTTGTGGTCCAAAACATCTGGAGGACACCAGATTGGGGGATGTTGTCTTAGAGGGTGCAACAATATCTCTGTCCTGCTTGATTTCCTTATTTTCTGAAGCCAAATATTGCAAGTCACCACACTAGAAGGATGAGTGAGTGACAGTTCACCTCTTGCATGAAGCACAGGGCAAAGAGATGATCAGAGGAGCTATCTTAAGACATAGCTGCTTTGAGGACTGAGAGCTATTGTGGCTACCAGTGGCTTCTTTTATATAAGGGTTGCGCAACTTGTGGCCCTCCAGATGTTTTGTCCTACAACTCCCATCATCCCTCACCATTGGCTATGCTGGCTAGGGCTGATGAACATTGTAGGCCAAACCATCTGGAGGAACACAATTTGCCCACACGTTTTATATGAGACCTTATTAAGAGGAGAAGAGATGAAGTGGGACTATGGCTGCGGCGCCATCTTGGCGGGAACTCTACTGCTCTGTAGTGTTTATGGCATAATGGTCAATTTTTACAGTTTTGCACATTTGAGTGTGTGTATGCACACACGCGCGCGCACACACACACACACACACACACACATATATATATATAAGCTGAGAGAGAGCACCATAGTATTATGGAAGTACTTTAATCAAAGAACTCCAGTTAGGCATCTATTTTGCATGGGTGTGAAATAATTACTTAAGATGCAGAATTTTGAGGATCACAGCTATTGTGTCTTATAAAATAGTTCTTAATTGCATGAAATCAATGGAGTTTTGTCTGATTAAAAACAGCGGGCCTTGGCACAAAACCAGCACAAACTATTCATTATTCGTTCTTGCTGTGACATTTCATTTAATACAAAGAGAGCGAAAAATATGCAAATATTGATAAGGGTTTCTTTTTCTACTTGGAACCTCACAATTAAACAAAAGCAACTGGGCAGCTTTTATTTGCTATGGACTAGCGTCCCTTACTTCCCAAGGTTATGGCTTTTGGAACTAGGGTTATTTTTAAAAAGGACACCTTTCAAAGAAAAAGAAATAAAAGCTGCACTGCATTTATATTTTTACTACATATATGGTATGCTCTGAAGATTAAGATAATTCTTAAACCCAGGAAATAAACCAACAATGTTCAACTAAAGAACATCATGTATATTTTGAAGATTAAGGTACAAAATATACATAAATTGTTTCTTCAAAATTGGAATTGTTTTTATGCATTGTTCATAAATGAGTTCACTTCACTTTGATGATACCAAAGTATTGTGCTGTATCTAGCTGAATACTTACTTTCATGTAGAAAGATTATGATTTTATCTTACTGTTAAGACACAAGCACCTAGTACTTGACTTGAATTGTATGTGTAATATCACATAACCTACACCAAATGAAGCAGGCCGTGCCTCCTATTCTCCCAGTCATGTTGGCTAGGAAGTGCAGTCAAAGCCTCATGTAGTCTGCAGAGAATAGGAAGGAAATGCTTGTGTGGAGAAGTTAGAGCTCAAATGAGTATTTGCAAACATTCAAAATTAGGCAACTACCACCCCACCACCCCATCTACCGGTACTAAATTTTGCATTTACCACAGTTTTTTAATGTGATGCTATTTATGTATTTAAAGAACTTCTGTAATACTTGATATCCTAAGATCTCCAAGCAGTATACATAAAAATATGTATATACAATATAAAAACAAATATAAAATAATAAATACATTACAAACATTACAACAAAAATGGTAAAACAGAGCAGTGCCATGGTCAATTACAAGCCAGGGAAAACCTGAGTAAACAGGATTTGTTTTTGTTTTTCTACCATTTTAAAATTTGGATTTTTCAGACTAATTGCCATTTTCTCATTTTTTAAAATTTCAAATACCATCAGATATTAATGCCCACTGTATATTACCTACGTAATTGAAACTGTCAGATACTATTATTGATTATTTATTTATTTAAAATATTTTTTATCCTGCTCCTCAGCCAAAAAAGGCTTCCAGGGTGTCAGTAAACATGACAGTCCCTGCCTGCGGGCTTACAATTTAAACAAGATAAGACACACAAGGAAAAAGGGATGGATAAGGAGGAGGGAAAAAATTAAGTAAACTTTCAGCAGAAATACATAACACAATTAAATGCTATCAATTATCAAAGATTTTCTTGTAACAAATACATATACTGTCTGCCAGGCATCACATATTGTAAAAAATAATGTATCAGCAGCTTTCAAACTATCTCCCAGAGGACTGTAACTTCTTTAAAAGCTTATCAGGGATTCTTCAATGAGTAATGGCAGACATGCTTTCCAGCCACGATTTATCTTCTTTTACAATGTACAGATAACAGGAAAATGCTGCGTGTGGACCAGGATTACAATGGTTATGAGCACAAATAGCCAAGAAAGCAGGATATCAGTCCATGATCTGATCTTGATTTGATATTCTGGTTTGTGAACTATGGTTTGTACAGGCCACTGTTTTCTATATTTGGATGAAACAGGAAACTGCAATTTGTTGCAAATTGTGTTGAGAAACTATATATTTCTTCTCCTCAGATACAAAGGAGGTGGAACCGCATGAGACTGAGGCTTGCCACAGCTTGTGCACCATAATGCTAAACCATGGTTTAGATGACATCTGAATTGGGCCTTAAGCCTTACTAAATTTCATAAGCATGGTCCAGCTTACAGTCATTGTCCCATTGAAATAAGACTTACAAACGTTTATCTTGGATTGTAAGGGAGTGAGGGACATTTGTATATAAAGAAAGACATTCAACCTCATACATAATTTGAAAAGGCTCTCTAATTATGCGTAACATCTATTTTCTTAGTCTTCCTCCTTCTCTCCAAACAGTTTTACAGGCCTGGCCTGTGTTGCAGGGTTATAGTGACATCTGCTGAATGAGAACAGAAGATGCACACAATTTAAGTGACTTAATGAAAGTGCTGCTTACATATTTGTGAAAAGAATAAATACATCATAGTGACCTAAATGCCACATTTGAACATTTGTTAACTTAAATGCCACATTTGAACATTTTTGCCATCTGGGAAATGAGTGTTTTGTGACTGGCTGTGCCTCCCATGGCAGCAGTTTTATGCGAGCTCCCACAACACCTTCTCAAGATTCCAAATGTTCAAATCAATCCAAAAAGTATGGGGACTCCTGGGATGTAATGTAACTCAGCACACTACCACCAATATATAAAACTCATATAGGGAGCCCATAATTCAGATGACAGGGCACGAGGAATGGGGCTATATCTCTCTGGCCTCAGGTTGTGCACACCTAGGGCCAATGCAGACATTCCTTTCAATCCCTATCTAGCTACTATGTCTATTTCATTTTTTTACTCTAGAGTAGGCACAGGGCACCCTGATCTGGATGTTAAAAGCCCATCATGAGCATTTGCCTTGCAGGATGACAACCCAGACACACGGAGCAAAGCAGGCTGTAACACTCACCCCCAAACGACACCTGTTGAAATTCCTTCTTCTACACAACTTTTGAAAATGTTGTCACAACTATTGAAAATTGAGCTCTGTCCTCTTTTGCATCTGGCCGCCCTAGACTGGCGGCAGGAAGGGTGGTTAAAAAAGGGGGAAATACTGTGCAACAAATTCAAAATGCAACTTTAAGGGTAATTTCATATGGAAGACTCTAATGCTAGCAACCAGGAGGCATTGTGCAGCTGTTCTGTCTGTTTTTCCTTTCCTTTCCCTTCCCCTTCCCCCCCCCCTTTTTTTTTGCAGTAAGGAAAAATACAGAAGAAGTGGTGGGGAAACACAGGAGGGTTACAAGTGGAAGACACCCATGTCTGGATCCCCTCTAAACTTCAGTCAATGACAGATGTCAATGGCGTCATAAAAGCCTCACCTGGATGCACCCTAAGACAAAGTGAGAGTGCAGTCTTATGCATGTCTACTCAGAAGTCAGCCCCATTGCATTCAATTGGGCTTACTCCCAGCTAAGTGTGTATATGATTGCAGCCTTAGTTTAATATCAAATTTGGGGATGGCAGGGGAATAATCAGTAACATGTTTCTTTGAAATAACTTGAATTTAAAATCAAGTGCTCATTTAAAATCACTCGGGTATGTCTAATAGAACAGAAGTGTGTGTTAGAGAATCAGTTTGAAATCAGACACTCCCTTGAAAAAAGCAGAGTCTTTTGTTGTTGTTGTTGTTGTTGTTGTTACACATTTATGTGGATTTTCAACTCAACTCAAGATAGATTTTCTTCAGTGCTTCATTCTTTCCCTTGTGGTGGGGAGGTTCTTTCAGAATTAATTTCTTTTATTTCTTTTGCCAAACTACACAAAGGTATTCTAGGACAAAGAAGTAATTTACAAACTCACTTGGAAAATATAAACAGGTATTCAGCTAGGGAAATGTATGTGGTGGTCTTTGTGTATTTGAAATGTACTATACCATAGTAGTAGAAGAAACATCTACTTCCACCTTCTTAAATGTTTTTTCCCCTCTGAAATATGCAGCCTGCGGAAAAATTATATGCAATTCAAAAGTTCAAAAATTGCTTTCTGAATACTTATTAGTCCTCCTAATTAAGCGTTTTAAGCTGCAAACCTATATCCACTTATATGGGAGTATGTTCCATTAAACTCAGTGGGACACTTCTAAGTAGACATCTATAGGACTGTACTGTTACTCACCCTATGAAATTTTGGTTAGAATGGACCTGACTAACTTCTAACTAATTTTTATATTTTATTTATTTGTTTATTACATTTCTATACCACCCAATAGCCAAAGCACTCTCGGTGGTTCACAACAATTAAAACCATAAAATATAACATAAGATGCACTTCAAAAGTTTAAAACTACAGTATAAAATAGAAGTAAAAACCAAAGTAAAACCTAGTAGCAGTGCAAAGACTAGAATACAAAAACAGATTTAAAACAGAAACTGAAAGACTAAAATACCTGGGAAAATATGAAGTTCTTAACCGGGCCCCAGAAAGAGCACAATTTATCGGAGGAGATGATCCTTCAGGTAACCTGGCCCCAAACCATTTAGGGCTTTGACTGTTAATACCAGCACTTTGAATCAGGCCTGGACATGGACTAGCAGCCAGTGCAGATGGAAAAGTACTGGCCTAATATGATCACATTGGCCAGTCCCTGTTAACAATCTCACTGCCCTATTTTGGACCAGCTGAAGTTTCTGGACCATTTTCAAAGGCAGCCCTACGTATAATGCATTGTAGCAATCCAAATGAGAGGTTACCTGTAGCTAGGCTATCTCTGTCCAGATAAGGACATGGTTGGTAAATCAGCCTATGCTGATAAAAGGTGCTCCATGCCACTGTGTCCACCTGTGCCTCTAGTGGCATTGCTGGATCCAAGAGCACTTCAAACTACAGACCTTATCCTTTAGGGGGAGTGCAACCCCCTCCAGAACAGGTTGAATATCACTCATCCAGGCAGGGGAACTGCCCATGAACAGTATCTCTATCTTGTCTGGATTGAGTCTCAGTTTATTGGCCCTCATCCAGTCCATTATCATGCCCAGGCACTGATTCAGAACAGCCACTGCCTCACCTGTATTTGATGAAAAGGAGCGATTAAGCTGGGTGTCATCTGCATAGTGATGACATCTCAGCCCACACCTCCAGATAACTTCCCCCAGCTGTTTCAGGTAGATGTTGAATGGCATAAGGGATAGAACAGAGCCCTGTGGAATCCCATAGCATAGCTGCCAAGGCACAGAACAATAATCCCCCAGCACCACCTTCTGGAATCAGCCATCCAAGTAGGATCAAACCCACTGTAGTGCAGTGCCTCCAATTCCCAACCGAGACAACCTGTCCAGAAGGATATCATGGTTGATGGTATCAAAAGCCACTGAGAGGTCCAAGAGAATCATCAGGGTTGCACTCCCCCTGGCCCTCTCCTGACGAAGGTCATCCAGTAGGGCAACTAAGGTAGTTTCTGTTCCAAAACCATGTCTGAAGCCCTAATTAAATGGATTTACCTGTAGATAACCCATTTCATTAAAAAGTGCTTGGAGTTTACCAACAACTACCTGCTCAAGCGCTTTGCCCAGGAAGGGGATGTTGGCTACTGGCCTATAGCTGTTATCATCATCGGGGTCCAGGTTAGGCTTTTTCAGGAGTGGCCTAATTACCACCTCTTTTAAAAGAAGCAGTTTACAACCTCCTGGACCCAGCCAGACATCCCCTCCCTAATACATGTAATAAGCCATGAAGGTCAAGCAAACAGGTGGTCAACTGGACTTGGCCAAGCACTGTGTCCTCATCCTTGGGCCTCAACTACTGAAATTCAAACAATAAAACTGGACCAGACAGTGCTCTGGGCAACTCTACTAATGGAACTGCAGTAATTGTGGTGCCCAATTTGTGATGGATCCAAGTGACTTTATTTTCAAAACGCTGTGCAAACTTGTCACAGCATGCTACCGATGGTTCCACCATTTCTCTCCCTGGCCCAGACTGTAGCAGGCCATGACCACCCAAAAAAGCTCTGCTGGACAACACTAAGAAGATGCAATGGGGGTGGAAAAGAACCCTTTTTGCCACCCTCACTGCCACAGAGTAGGCTCAATAATGAGCTCGAACCTGTGTTCAGTCAGACTCAGCATGAGTTTTCCTCCACCTGCGTTCTACGGTTCTAGCCATCTTCCTTCTTGCTTCATTGCCCTCAGCTCAGGTGTATACCAAAGAGCTGGCATTCCACAGAGTGACCTGGGCTTCAACAGGAGCACCAGCCATACCAGCAGGAAAATCCCCCAGAGCCCTCTGGAATCCATGAGCCTCCATGGGTAGACCATTTTAATAGGTCCCCCACCTTTGAAGAGGGGAAAGGCCACTGAAAGTCTAATCCTCAATAGGAAGTAATTGGACCATGACAATGGGATAGATGTTAATTCCCTGACTTTCAGATCAGCATCCTCCTGCCCAGTCGAGAAAACTGGGCAGGAGCGTTGTGACGCCTCACCCCTCACCCCCACCTTGTGATTCGAACTCACAACTTTATTATGGTCAAATTCCACCTACACACTCTCTTAATCTCCTCCGCTGCCACCAACCCCCTCCAGGGTAATCAACTCAGACCACTCCTTTTAAATTTTTTAAAAAGGAAACAAGTTTATTTATTTACAATCAAGGGTAGGGAAATAGATAATGTTAAAGGATTCTAAACTTTGTAAAAAAAAAAAAACCTCACTCACTCACTCACTCATTCTCTCTCTCAGACAGCACTACCCAATACTCCCCCTCTCTCCCCAGACTTCTCTCTCGCCCCCCCTCCAGACTCCACACACCACTCCCTCTCGGACTCCTCTCTGCCACCCCACTCCCCCTTGAACAGCACCATCCACTGTTTATATCACGGCTCCCCCCCCTTCTCACTCTCTCAGCCAATCAGCAGATAACAATAAAGTTGGTAATACAATGGCTTCATAAACCAGTGTTTTGGTCTTCTTACAAATATCCCGATCCTCGAACACTCTATGTTTCATTCGAGAAAATGCGGCACTTGCGGAGCTCAGACGATGCTGGATTTCACTGTCGATGTTAGCTGTAACAGAAAGATAGCTGCCAAGATAGAGAAAATGATCGACATTTTCCAGTATTGTCCCGCCAAGCTGGATAGATGGCATCACCAAAGGATTGGCTTGCACTTGCTGATGAAGCACTTTGGTTTTTTTGATGTTAAGTGAGAGACCAAGTTTTTCGTATGCTTCTGCAAAAGCATTTAGGATAGTTTGGAGATCATCCTCTGAATGTGCGGAGACCACATTATCATCAGCATACTGAAGTTCCACAACGGAGGTTGTAATTACCTTACTTTTTGCTTTCAGCCTGCTGAGATTAAAAAGCTTTCCATCTGTTCGATATATAATTCCCACACCGGTGGGAAGTTTCCCCTTGACAAGATGTAAAACCATGGCGATGAAAATGGCAAATAATGTTGGGGCGATAACACATCCCTGTTTAACACCTGATCCCACTTTAAATGGAGCACCATGAGAGCCGTTGTTGTCCAAAACCGTTGCCGTCATGTTGTCATGGAGAAGTCGCAAGATATTCACAAATTTATTGGGGCATCCAATTTTCATAAGGATAGTCCAGAGAGCTGTACGGTCTACAGTATCAAAGGCCTTAGCCAAATCGATAAATGCCATATAAAGGGGTTGATTTTGCTCCCGGCATTTTTCTTGGAGCTGACGTGCAGTAAAAATCATGTCTACTGTCCCTCTAGAGGGGCGGAAACCATATTGAGTTTCAGGGAGGATCTCTTCTGAAATAGATAGAAGACGGTTTGCGAGAATCCTAGCAGAGAGGGAGGCAGATCTTGTTTGTATTTAGCAATCTGGAATAGCTACTTCCTTCCGATTTCTACTCACAGTCACTATTACAGAAGTGAATGCCTGCTCTACCCATAGCCAGTCACAATGGCATGTGGAGGGGTTCTACAGGAAGGGTGGGAACCTTTTTTCTGTCAAGTGATGGATTCTCTGTCATGCCACCTGCAGTGGGCAGGTCCAGAGCCAAATGTGGGCTCCCCCTCTCTTTCTGCCACTCCATTTTCCCTCCCTCCGTTTCCCGTCCCACACCCTGGGCTGCCAGGGAAGGACAGATCATTCTTGCCAAAGGTCTGAACTGATCCCCCCACAGGTTGCTCAGCCCTACTATAAAATCTTCCAATATAATGGGAGTGGGGAAAACCCATGTATTGCGTCTTCTTGATCTCCTTAGAGGAAAGGTGGGTGTATGTCTTCACAAATAAATCCTCTGTCTTCACAATACTGGATCAGGATCACAGAGAAGGTGATAAACTCCTGTCTACACGTTTTCAGCATGCATGTATCCCGTGTAATAGCAACACTGGATTAACTTGTGTTCTCAAGCATAAAGCTCTAATGCTCACGCGCATTCTGTGGTTCTGATAGAAAATACCCAAAGAAGAAGAACAGAGACATGGGAAATATGAGCAGTTGAAACCATTCCTCAGTGTAATGCCTAAAGATGCTGGTAAAATGTTTTATGATTATTTGCTAATGCAATTTTGATTTTAAAAAATCTCCCAGAATTCCTGATTTATAGTCTATGATTGAAAGAGACAGCTGCAATTTATTGTGGTAATCTATCAAGCCTTTTATTCATTGCTAGCACCTGACACACTTTCTAACATTTCTTATTCAAATATAATTTTAATCCACAGTTGTTTGCCCAGCCTATTTTTCTCAAATCTTCTATATTTTGAAATCTAACAAGTAGTTCAATGCCTTTTATTGGTTACAAAGATCTTCCTTAATGGTAGCATCAGTTACATGTGAGATACATATATTCCTATTAATTGTTTTTTTAAAACTCAAAATCTATATTTTTTAACATATCATATTCCATTCCTATGGGTTGGCAAGGCAGTCTGAAGAACTAGAAAGGTCTTGTCATACACATATGGGCCACAAACTCGTGCACCATTATGTATGTTTACATCCTACTGAATTCAGTGGGGTTTGAGGGCCAAAACAGATGCTACTTTAAATCCGAACCTAGCAGCTGCACCTTATAAATTTTTCCTCTTTTTTTTACCTTAGGGGAGGTGTAGGGCACCCAGTACAGATCTTGACTCTAGGGGGGGGGGCTTTTAAGATCTGGATTGGCGCTCCTGTGCCTACTCTAGAGTAAAAATGGGGAAAAGATGTAGCTGCTAGATATGGATTTAAAATACTGTCTGTTTCGGCCCTAAGGATGTATAAATCTAGACTGACTTTTAGCCATGAAAACAAAGATTTATTTGATAAAATGTGCAGCATGAGCCTAACATGCTCACCTAGAAGTAAGCCCCACTGAGTTTTATGGGGTTTACTCCTAAGTAAGTGTGCTCAGGATTGAAGAAGCACTCGATATTAGCTTGAGTTTGCTCCTGTAGTTGTTGCAGGACAGGCAGTGGCGGCAGACACTACAGCAGTGACAGTGGCAAGCAGGGCAGAACTATCTCCAAAAGAAGTCAGTGGTGTTTATTATTTATTATTATTACATTTATATCCCACTTTTTTCCTTCAAGGAACCCAAGGCGGCTTATTGTAAGATCGACTGAGGATCGAAGCTAGTCTAGCAATCGACTCTCAGTACCACAAACGGAAAGAGGAGAGAGCAGTAGTTATAAAGATTAAGGAGTTTATTTGTAGGACCCAAATACATGGGATTAAGGCAAGTTAGCAATGCAGGCTTCTCTTACGCAGAAGAGATTACTCTTTCTCACTACATCATTGCAGAGGCAAAGTTGTCCAGTAAAGAAGAAGACAAGTGAAGTGATGTGATCAGGTTCAGTCCCAGTTCCAACTACAAGTGGTAGTCCCAACTCAAGTGCCAAGACCCAAGTGGGTCCCTTGATTTATAGTAAAACCCTGTACCTATAAATAGGATAGTTGTGCAACACTAGCAACAATTACTCACCAATTGTGCAACACTTATATAACTTGTTGTACATAACATGTTGTCTTCAAACTGTCCCAAGACAAATCACCTTGAGATGAGACTGTCAGGAGACATTTTTGCACACCATCCGCTTCTGCACACCATACCAAAACCTAACACTCAATCAATCAATTTATTTATTACAGTCATAGACCAGCAGGAACCTAACACTTACATGATCCTCCTCCTCCCTGTTTTATTCTCACAACAACCCAGTGAGGTAGGTTAGGCTGAGAGTCAGTGACTGGGCCAAAGTCACACAGTAAGTTTCATGGCTGAGTGAGGACTAGAACCCAGATCTCCTGAGTCCCAGTCCAACACTCTCACCACTGCGCCACACTGGCTCTTGGTAGTGTTGTCACAGCTCCTAACCAGCACATGACGTCTCCCAACATTATTCTGGATACTTCTGGAATATAAATCAATTTGGGGTGCCCTTTAATTCTTGCAGTAAGGGTTGCTGCTACTTCAATGTTCAGGTGGGGGTCAGCTGCAAGGACCCAAATATTAGTGTCCCCCGACTCCAACCAATGCTCTAAGCAGCAGAGCATAGGATCAGAGCCATAGGGTGGTTCAGCATACCTTTAGATAAGCTTTTTTACATGTTGTGCTAGACACACAGTGTGCCTACATGGCAGTACTTTTCAGTAGTCTCTAAACAGCCACCACCATATTTAAGTCAGCCCATAGGTACCAAGGATGTGAAAGTGTGGCTTCTCATACAAACAACGCCTGCTGAAATTCCTCCTCCTTTTTTGTCATGAAATTTTATTTATTTCGGAATAAAGTTAACAAAATAAAGGCAACAAAAAGAATGTATGTAATAAATCAAGATCACTAAAGAAACAAAGGAATTCACTAATCATAATTCTTAGTCTATAACTGGTTCCTTCTTCTACATAACTCGTAAAGGTGCAGAAGCCTGTCTTCTTTTTCACCTGGCCATGCAATGAACACCTACATAGGTAAGAGGTTTTCCACTACCACATTTTTAACTCAGACCTATTATATTGACTTTTATTTTTTAAGTCAATGCATCTCAATTCTTATAGCAAGTGATTATCCAGCAGTATATATTGCTGTGTGTGAAACTATGATTCCCGTTTCATTCTATTTCCTTCATCTGGTACAAAAACAGGCAGGATTTTAATTTTCTCACCGTTAGTATGAGCTGAGAATAACAATTCTTAAATTAGTTCTGAGGAGGTGGCATGATGTAAGCAGTTTACAGCAGTCTAGCACTGAAATGCAGAAATATCTTGACATGCAAATGAAGTGGGATATCGAAAAGAAATAGCCTTCTGATAAGGAAGTGTTCTTTTGAAATATTTATGCATTTGGCTTGCTGATCCAAAGCTCCTTGTATGACTTCTCTGCAGCAAAGATGTCAAACTTCAGTATATAAACACAGTATATAAACAGAAGATCAGACCAAGGTCGATCCAGTACAGCTTTCTGGTCTATTCCTCCACAGTTACTTGTGAGATGCCCTTAGGAAACTTCCAAGCAAGGCAAGATAGAAATAGCACCACTTGTTCTCTGACCCTTGTATCTGCAAACCAGAGGTACATTGCCTTGGAACATTGAGATTCAATTTGCTCTCACTGCAATTGATAGGTCTATCTTCCATGAATTGGAATAATACATCTTAAACATCTAAGCTAGTAGACATCACCACACTATGGTAGAATCAATATACCATTTGACGGGAACCTGTGGCACTCCAGATGTTGGACTCCAGCCAAATACATCAGCCATTCCACCAGGTTACAGCAGAGGGAGATGAGATGGGAAGCAGGGCCATTCCTCCAGCACTGCTGAAAGACATCTTGCTTTTTCCTCTTCCCTCCCCACCATTTTTCCTTTTGTGTCATGACTTTTTAGATTGTAGGCCTGTGAGCAGGGACTGTTATATTTTCATCGATAGTTTGTAAGCTGCTCCAGGAGCCTTTTTGCCTGAGCAGTGAGATTTTAAAAAAATGCATTAATAAATTAATGCAAAGCAAGGAAAGTAAATTGGGCTCTTTGCACCACCATCCATTCCCTCCCAACTTTCCTTTCTCCCCATATTGCTGAAAAGATGGGCTACAATAACTGTTGTTTTTTGAAAACTATATCAGTCTAGTGGCAGAATGCTTACTGTGCATGTTTACGCTGATGTTGTCTGCGTTCAATGGACCTTCCTAGTAGTGTTCAATTTGCTCCCTACGTACTGGGCTTAAGATTACAGCCTTACAGTGCAAGCCTATACAAATCTATTCAGAAGTAAGCCTCATTAAGTTCAGTAGGACTTCCTTCCTAGTAAGTGTGTATAGAAAATTTGTACTGTAGCAACAGATATATACTAAGAGCAAACTATAGTGCTGAGTTATGATGGCTATGTAGCCAAGACAGGGCTACTGGGGGGGGGGGAAGGAGGAAGATAACAGCATAACTGGGGTAACCCTAAGGTTTGCAGAAGTAGAAAAAAATATTTAAGAGAAAAAACCTCTATGGGTTCAATGCCCCACCCCAAAAACCAACCCAATGAAGACTGAGCATGCTCAGTGGCGAAACATGCTGAGTGTCTATTGGGCATGGGATGGAATGGAATATACTGAAAGAAGGCATGGCTGACTGGCTGGAACCTTGAACAGCAGGTCTTGTTTGATGGCAACTTGGAATATATGGAAATTAATACTGCTGGTTGCTTTTTTAGCACATTATCTACAGAATTAAAACAACAGCAGCAGCAGCAACAACACCAGTTCTTCGCTAAATAGTACATCCTACTTATGGGTACTTTATATAATGACGACACAATTTGACCCTTTGGCCCACTTCACGTATTCACCATAATCCAAACAGTGAGATCTGAATAGAAGCAGATTTCCATTGCAAGCTGCTCATCTACATGCACATTTGCATCAAGTCTAATTTTGGCCCATTGAATTGGCTAGATGCATCTTTAAAAAGCAGATTGGTATTTGTATCCCAATCTGAAGACCCTAATAGTTGTACATAATTAGTCACACATAGAGTTGGAGCAGAGCCAGCCTATCGCTTTTTCAGACCTGGAAAAAAGTGTGTATCCCATAACATGTATAACTTTTCTGCTCCAAGTGCACAAAGTCAGAGAAGCCAATAATTCAGCTTTTCCCAACCTAGTGCCTTCCAGATGTCTTGGACAAGAACTCCCATGCTCCCCAGCCTGCCCGTGCTAGGAGTTGTCATCCAACACATCTGGAGGGCACCAGCTTGGAGAAGGTTGACCTAATGCATGTCCCCAAACTGAAACACAGACACTTTCTACACCCTTCAAAAACTACAATGAGGCCAGAAGAGATTGCAGAGTAACTGAAGGACTGCATCCTCTGGTTGGTGCCTGCCAGCCCTGAGTCTTGTCCTTTTCTTCTGAAAGAAGGAGCCAGAAGCCAGGACTATACCAGCTGCCAGTGCGACCAGAGCCCTTATGTTAAGAGTGCGGGACCTTTTTTTAGCCCAATGGCCACATTTCCTGGTATGTAATCTTCTGGGAAGGGGGGGAACTCATGCCAAAGGTGGGTACCCCCAGCAATAAGTGGGTGGGGGTCAAAGCTAAAGTGGGCGGGGCAACCCCCCACTTCTATACATACACACATATCCACACAAATTCCCCCCTGCCCCCGTGCTGCAATATGGCTTGAAAAAAGAGCCTTCCATTGGCTCTGCTTCATAAGTAATATGTTCCTTTTGCATATTCCAGTCTTTTTGTTTGTCCTCCCTGACCCTTCCCTCTTGTGCCTCATTGATACTTAAGAGTGAGGAGGAACATGCCTTTCTCTAATTCCCTGAGAAGTGCTTCATTAATTTTAAGTGCTTTACTAATGAAATAATAATCACAATATAGGCTTTCTTAGACATGAGTATTAATACTCTTATGTCTGAACAAGCAATATGTGAAAGGCCACTCCGTCCCACTGTTTTACTGAAAGGGCTAATGAGGCCAGGCTTGTCATAAAGTCGCAGTCCTGGAAAGGTTCGGAAAGTCATCTTGTACAAACCGAGCACTGAAACAGGGTCATCCCATACTAAAATATTGTTAGCCCGAAGCATGTTATCTTTCAGTCTCTTAAATGTGCAGAGATTATACATGCCCATGTAATATTCAGTTAGTAATCATTACATCCCCCTTGTCTTGAATAATTATTTGCAGTGCTGGCGCCAGCTTTTTGAGGGCTCTCCATGGGCCCTCTCCCTCAGTGAGTCTACCTTCTCACCAACATTGTCACCAGCTGCTATTGTCCTCATCCGCTCGCTTTCTCATCACTGCTTGCTTGACAGGCAGGCAGCCAGGCAGTGAGCAGGCAGTGGCATTTACTGCTACTCCTTCTCATCACCACCACCACCACCACCACTGTCTGGGCCAGAGCAAGAGGCAGGTGAAGAAGCACGTTGCAATGATGAAGAGGAGGAGCAAGTCCAGGGGGTTCTTGTCAGTTGCCCCCTGCTGGGGTGTGGGCCCTTGGCAGGTACCACACCATGCCCACCTTTGATGCTGACCCTGATTATTTGGGGTGTTTTTAATGTCTGAGATTTGAGGGGAAAATATGCCCAATTTGAGGAAAAATTAGAATTGTCTTGCAGATTCACATTAAGTGGTATCGCGCTCTCCATTAAAATGCAGATCAAAATCAACTGGATTAGGTACCACCAATTTGTGAAGAAATCCAAAATTTTCTTCCAGCTTCCAGCTTCATAGTAGCTGGCTGGGGCATGCTGGAAGTTGTAGGCCAAAAACATCTGGGGACCCAAGGTTGGAGAACACTGAGATAGAGGATGGTTCTCTGTAAAAGCGGACACATGGCCACCCAATACAGCAGTGGTGCTCATCCTGCTGCTGTTGAGGAGTTTTGAATCAGTGCCTTTGTCTTTCTCTAGTTAATTAAGTGCTGATGTTCACTATAATTTGAAAATACAAAAACAACCACACACCCATGCTATTGCTTAGCTGGCAATGAAAATAAATTATGTGGATTTTATTTAGCTCACTGGAAATGTATGCTGTGGAACTGAGGAAATAATAATGATATTGTCACATCTGTTACTTTCTGTTGTACGTTCTTCCTTAGATCACTTCTTTTTTTACAACATGCAGTTTTGTTTTACTCTTGCGAGCAGTTTAAAACTGCAGTGCTCAGACAAGTCTGAATAACACTCATTGATAGAATAGTTCAAAATAAATAGTCACTTAAATGCATAAATAATTGATTTTCAAATACACTGAAATGATTATGGATCAAAAGATGAGAGAAAGACAATTCTAGGTGTCTTTCACCGGACATGCTTCGAAAACACTATGGGGCTTTTTGCATTTTCATTGAAGTCTCAGGATATTTTCCTTCATAGCAACAACAAAAATCACAGGGTTTTATATAAAAGCATAACTGAATGCATTGCGGCAGGGGTGGTCAGACTTCAGGCATGCAGGATCTACTTGGTGTGTGTGTCCGTGTGTTTTACTAGAATCCTGAGATCCACCGATTACCTATGGAGCCCTCGACAGAAAAAAAAAGTTTCCCACAAAAAGGTTCTTAACCCATCTGGATTACATAATTGTGGATTATAATATTACATTGGCAGTATGGGACCTGCAGTAGTGATATTCCTTCCAGCTCTGCTGGGTAATGTGAAAAGCCCTGAGCTTTTCACATGAGTGCTATTGCCTAAGAAAACTTGATGAATGCTGGTCTGGGGAGAAGTTGCAGTGCAGGCTTTTCCCACTAGGGTGGCTGTGTGTATCCTCTTTTACAAAGGGCAGCAGGCCTCTATCTGAAGAGCTACCAGAGGACTGTCCTCTATTTTGAAGGTATCTTCTATTTGAACAGCTTCCAGTCCAAGTCCAGTTTAAGAACCGGGCCATGAAGTTGCCCATCAACAGCACCTGAACAGCAGACTGAGCAAGGCACACAGGTCACCCGGTCACAGTCTTGTCTTCTACTCTATGGTAAGAGGGACTGTATTTCTATTTAAATTATAATTATTCTTTCTAAATTTGCATCTATACATATAAATTAACATATGCAATTTTTATGCAAATTGGCATCATCTTTTGTCCTTTTGTGGGGGGGGTGATGCGTGTCCTCTTTTTTGGAAATCTCATGGCTCAAACAACTTTGCCAAACTATCTCGCTGCTTGGCCTCTCAACACAATACCTACCCTTTGATGGTCACCAGGCCAACGTAATCTTCAAACAAAGAGTAACGGATGCCCAATCCGATATGGAGTCCTTGGCAAACACCAGGTCACTGAAATGGCTGGCAAAAAATAAACTGTTCTTCAAAACTGAGAAATATCTAACAATGGGCATGCTCCAACATCATAGAACAGCCCTAACCAGAGCAAGATTCGAGCAGCTTGAATCTATGGTAAAACATGGCCGCTACCCAGGGCTTTTTTTCTGGTGGAACTCACCGGAACTGAGTTCCAGCACCTTTTCTTCTATTAATTGCATTACAATTTAATCGCCATCTACTCCCGAGGAAATGTAATCCAAGAGTTCCGGTACCCTTTTCTCCAGAAAAAAAGCACTGCCGCTACCACCAAATGCCATACCCCGACAGAACATGTGTTTGTGGCGCAGGCGAAATAGAAGATATTGCGCACGTCCTATTTAATTGCAAACTCTACACTTCAGCAAGGACAATCTACCTACTTCCGCTTCTTGATAGAATTAATTCTGGGATCGTCACAAACGATTGGGATATTTCCTTGAGGGCACAAGTTCCTATGTAGCTCTAAGAACTGCTAAATTTATAGCTAGGGCCACCCAATTGAGATCACAATACATAGATCAAATTGGAGTTCTATGCAAAGGCGATGAACTAATCTAAATTTATACTGCATTAGGATTATATTTATTATAAGTTGCCCATTTGTCCCTTTACTTTTTAACCATCTAGTTAACTAATCATTATTGATCTTGTACCCATTTTATCCTACCCCTACTCCAATCTGATTTTATTAAATTTTATAAAATTCTATTTTATTATATGCACTGTACTTTTGATATGGTCAAATGGACTAATCAATAAAGGATATCTATCTATCTATCTATCTATCTATCTCTTTTTGGAAATTCACAAGTGCTCACCCTACTTCCTGCGTGGTTCCCAGGCTTATCACATTAACCCCGTGATGCAGGAGGTGGCACTGTGGCAACTCCCACACTACTGAATTATGGGAAGAACATTTCTTGACTGCTCCCTCTCATAAATTACCGAGAGTGGGTTCTAATAGATCTTGGTGGTATAGGAGCCACAGCGGTGCTTCCTCTTTCTGCACTGCTGGGGTAATGTGGCAGGAACAAGATAAGTATAAAAGCTGGGGGGGGGGAGAGTGTTAAAAGGTAATATTTAATTTAAATAAACCATCATTTATATCATGTTATATTATCTGGTTCATTAACATTATTTTCTGGTTGTTGACTGCGAACAGATTTGGTTCATTTAAATTAAATTTTCCCTTTTAATACTCCCACCCTGCCTAACTTACCTTGTTTGTTCTGAGTAAACTTGCAGAGGATTACAGTGCATGTACAATAATGCATGCTAGGGCTGCTCACATGTGCCAGCTGTAAAAACGATTCCTGCCTATTCTTTTGAAGCTGCATATATTTATTCCAGGAAGCAAGAGATGGAATTTCTCATGTTACAGGCAAAACATAAAAGCATAATGAAAAATATATTATTAAAAACATACGTCAGTGTCACGCACTGGAGCCTTGGAGGATATCTGAAACTAAGTTATGCAGTTTCTGCAGAATTCAGCTTAATTTCTGGTCTCTATGTCTCTTCTCAAAGGAGGTTCAGATGTTTTTCTTGAATGTACACAAGCAGATTCACATTGTCAGGGGCAGAATTCAATTTAAGGAATCACCCTGACCTTTTAAATTCAGTGAGTGTTTGGTCATTGATTTCAATGGACATAGACTTCACCATAGGTGCATGTGAACTATAACTCTGCATTTTGACAATATTGCTGTCAATCATATAGTATTATTTATTTATAATACTTTTATGCAGCTTAATATATTAAGGGCAATCCTATGTCCCTCTGACCTTGATCTGGCAGGAGATAGGAAGAGGCATAGAAGGAGGCAATCCTTTCCGAGGTCACAGCACCTTGGAATGCCCCCCCCCACCTCGGTGCGGTTCTTTCTGCTCCAGAGGGAAACCGAGTACAGAAGACTGTGCTCGGTTCCCCCTGGGGGGGCATACCTGGGGGCAGGCGGGGAGGGGAGGGATGGGGATTGGCGCTGCTGTGCTGTCTTACAAAGAATCAAGGCTGCGCCTCAGCCTTTCCTCCTCGGGAGGAAGGGAGAAACATCTAGACGGCCAAAATTGGCCATCTATATGTTTTTGCGGGGGGGAAGGAGTGTGGAGGATGCACCTCCTGCCCTGCATAGGATGCCCGTAATCCTCTGGCTTCAGAGGATTGCGGGCACCCATAGGATTGCGCTACCCAGTCCATAAGCAGTTCACATTAAAGTACAATATAACGATATAGAAATGAAATAAAAATAATAGCTACAAACATTCTTAAAGTACTCCCACAAAAGAATCTCACATAATGAGAAGTGTCATAAAGGCAGTTGTAAAATCCAGAAAGAAAATTTAAAGGAACCAGTTGAAGTAGTTTTATCTGCTGGGAGCTAACTAGAACGGCAAGAAGCATCACATTGCAAAGCAATGTAATGCAATGTACACAAACCCTGCAGTTTTTTCAGTAGTAGTAGGTTGAATGTGTGATAATATTTATTTGTTTATTTATTTAAGCTGCTTCTATACCACTTGACATTCTAGGATCTCCAAGTGGTTTACATAAAACATACAATGTAAAAACCAATATAAAAACAGTATAAAACAATAAATACATTAACAACATTACAACAAAAGCAGTAAAACAGAGCAGTGTCATGATCGACTACAAGTCAGGGAAAGCTTGAGGGAACAGATGTGTTTCCAAGAAGCATTTGAAGCTTGCCACTGGCTGTCAAGATGGAGATGGTGAAAACTGGAAAACTGGCTGTCAAATCGGAGATCGTGATCTCCAAAAACAAAAGGGTTAAAGGGGGGGCAGCTGCAGAGAGCAAAAAGGGCTTGCAATCATGGTGGGAGAAACCCAGCCAGTGACAGTTGCCCCAAAGTGCTGCTTGGGCACTTGTGGGTTGGCTGGCAGTGACCCAGGTGAGTTTGTCAAGCGTTTCGCTAACTGCTTCCTGACCCATGATGGGGTCAGTCACCCGGGTTTGGACAACGCAACAACCCATTGTGGGTAAAACAACCCCAACAACAAGCCATGGGTTGTCAGGGTGGCTTGTTGCCCATGAACAAGCCACTCTGGCCTGTGGGAAATGGTCCAGGTTCATATGACATGACAACCCACTGTGGCTTGGCACCTGAGCTGGGTTGTCAAGTCATGTCATGTTAACCCAGTCAATGTAATCTTTTACTCCAAAATGCAGAAATCAAATTACAAGAAAAGGGATTTTGTCAACTAAAATATTACATTAAATTGATTTATAGATATAGTCATATATGAATACATATGAGGAATTTCACAGGAATGTATTAAAATGGAGCAGGGAAATTAGCAGGAAAAAGAACAGAAGGGGCTTTGTTTTTTATTTTGTTTGTTTTTAAGGGGAGAGATATGAGGGGAAAGGATGAGTTTTTTCTTTTTCTTTTTCTCTCTCAAAAGACAGAAATTTTTAAGGCAGTAGGAATGAGAGAGAAAAATAAGGGGAAGCATGTTAATGAATTGTTATTTTTTTACTAATTGATGCAAACCATGAATTGAAAGAAATGAGTGGGGGGAACAACCAATAATGATTCTGCAAAGTTTTGGCAACCAGAACCAATTAAATGTGGCTGTCAATACATTATGAAATGTGGGTGGGATAGAGGAGAAGACTAGGGATAATTAATGAATGCTATTAAAGAGAGGGGAATTTTACAATATTTTAAAATTATTATTAGTTTTTAAATATTATTTATAATAGGGAAGTAAAAGTGGGAGAACAGATGAGTAGGGAGGATTGACACATGATCCTTAGGACATTCCAAACAGGGAAACTGGGGGATGAATAGTGTGTGTGTGTGTGTGTGTGTGTGCGTGTGTAAGTATGTGTATGTGTATACACACATATATAAAAGAACAATAAAAAGTCTGGGCAAAAATGGAGTGGAAGTGAATTGAAAGTGGAGAATTTAAACTATTGGGGGAATAAAAATATAAAGATGAGGGAAAGATAGTAATTACGCAACCTGTCAGTCAGATTGGGAGCAAATAACTTTGTTTAGTATATACCAATTCTGGGCTCTCATGTTATCGCCCTGGGTTGAGAAGGCAGATATGTCTCTGCCTATGTGTAAGGAGACCACTATCTGGCTTCATCTCCTGAGGCTGGACATGTTATGGTTTGTTTGGCTAATGTTATTGTTCTTACACACAGTATAATGCAAAATGAAATATGGCTTACAATGGAATATGAAAAAGACACCCTGGACAGGACAGACATATTTGTGATCAAGTAGAATACTTCTATGTCTGGTGACCAGATAAAGGTAGTATATTTTAATGTTAATGGACTGGGCATGGTGATAAAATGAAAAAGAACAAAAGCTGAACAAAATACACAGGTTAAATCCAGATGTAGTAATACTGCAAGAGACACATCAAAAGGCATCCAATCACAAACTGCTTAGGCACTCAATGCTAGGTGATCAATATCATGCAGAGGAACATCAAAAGCTAGCGGGGTCTCTATTATATTAGCAAAACAATGTCCTTTTGATGTAACAGACACCCTTCAGGACCCCAATGTCCGATATATATTTTTTATCAAAGGAAGCTGGAGGGGAGTCAAACTTACTCTATGATCCATATACTCCTCAAATAGTAAACCATTGTCTGTCATGAAAGACCTCATAAAAAACCGTAATGCTTTCAAATGGAATGGTAATAATGGGAGGAGATTTCAATGAGGTATTGAATGAGAAATTAGACAGGAGCACTTCAGTGTTTAAATTCACTAGGACTTCCAATTGCCTATTAAACCTAATCAATTCAAATGACTTGATAGGTTCTTGATAGCTGGAAAGCGATAGAAAAAGATTTCACTTTTTATTCGGCTTAGCACAGAATGTATTCTAGAACTGATTGCATCTTAATTTCCAAAGATATGTTGCCAATGGTCACTGGAGCAGACATGGGTAACCTAACAGTATCAGAAGATGTTCCAGTCAGTCTCAAGATAACCTTTATGGAGCCACAAACACACCCTTTACATGGAGGCTTAATGCTAATCTGCTTACCAAGGCCAGATCCACATTACATAATCGTCAAGTTAGCAGAACAGTACTGCTATGTTCACGTTCTTCAGTCACTACTCACAGGGCACACTCTCGTTAAATATACTGCAGTCATCCTGGTTTGCCACCCCACACCTAACTCCATAGCAGTAGAACTGGGTGTTGCCTTGAACACGCAGGGGAAATGGTCCTTTAAGAGAAAGGGTTTTTTTTTGTTGTTGTTTTGGTTAATCAGCAATGGGAAGGTGTGAAGGAGCAGACATGCGAGATATTGTTTTTTTAAAAAAAAAGAGGGGGGGGGAGCTTTTCCTGCCCCATGCCACCTCACAAAACAGAAGGAGAAGGGATGAGACCATCCGCCGCCATCCTCCTGTGTGGGGAAGCCAGCAGGATCAGCACACCCTTTCCCCTCCATCCAGAACAGTCTTCGCAAAGCAGTCTTCCCCCGTGCTAAGTTTCCCCAAGCACAACCTCCATTGAAGTCAATGTGATTGACCTGGGAGCAAGGTCATTGAAGAGAATGTGACTTACTTCCGAGCAGATATGCCTTTTGACTAAGTTTCACCTTCTTCTTCTTTGGGCGAGGGTGGGTGAAAGTGGCTGTTAAAACAAGGAAAAAAGAAAAAGCAGGTGTTGCTGCTGCCGCCATCCTGCAGGGTCAGGGTGAAGCCAGCAGAGAGAGAAGCCATGAGGGGAGAGGGAGAGAGGCGGGAAAGCAATCTCTGCTTTTCTGAACCCCCGATACGGGATGGGGAGACAAATGTGGAATGTTCCCCACCCTTCCGACAGTTTGAAATTTCTTCTGCTTGGAGGTTTGGAGGTGCACAGGAAAGTTTACAAACCAAAATGAATAAATAAAATAAAAATAACAAGCTTCTGGGGAAGAAGTCGAACCTCTGCACAACAACAAAGGGCAGATACCTCTCTTCCCCACCAGTTTGGGAGACACATATAACGCTGCATTTCCCCCCGCCCCTCAAAAACAATTGGCTAACTCCGGTGATGACACTTTCGTGGCCACACCTCGGATGGGCAATGACAGTGCCAGTTTAGCATACACTAGCCGCATTCACTGCGACAGTGAACCGCAATAACTAAAAAAGCCATGATAAAAGTACTCCTGGAAATTCCGGAAGAAATGAAGAACAGTTACGCAGGACTAGCGCAACCGGTACTGATAGATTCATAGATCATAGAGTTGGAAGGGGCCTGCAAGGCCATCGAGTCCAACCCCCTGCTCAATGCAGGAAACTAGAAGGAGGGGTCTCCCATCCAAAAGGAGCACGTTGTGTGGCCCGCAAGTCACAGCAGCAATATAGTACTGCAATAAACCTTAGGTGTGGATCTGGCCCAAGACAGTGAGAACAGATAAAATAAGGAAAGAAATAATACATTATTTTTCCACAAACAAAGACTCCAGCATGAAGAAAGCAGTAATATGGGCTGTGATGAAAGCAGTGATTTGGGTATACAGTATGTATAAGTGAGAGAGCCATATGGCATAGTGGCGAGAGTGTTGGACTGGGACTCGGGAGAGCCGGGTTCTCATCCCCACTCGGCCATGAAGCTCCCTGGCTGACTTTGGGCCAGTCACTGCCTCTCGTCACAGGGCTGCTGTGAGGATAAAATGGAGAGGAGGAGGATTATGTAAGCCACCTTGGGTTCCTTGCAGGAAAAAAGGCAGGATATAAATATAATAAATAAATGTGACTTAAAGAAAAAGGTCAGCCAAAGCCTCCACCACTTTATTGGATGATATAGCAAAACTAGAGAGCAAACATAAATGAACAGAAAGCATAAAGGTATATAGCTTATTAACTAGTAAAAGAGCAGAATTGCAAGCAGCCCAAGTAGGAAAAATTCAAATAGCCATGACATGACATACACAAACAGGGATTATTATGAATTTGGAAACAAAAACTCAAAATTGTTAACAAGAGCCCTACAAAAAAAGTTGAACAGCTGAACTATTTCAGTCATAAAAAAGATAATGGGGAAACAATACACGATCCAAAGGAAATACATGAGGTTTTCTCAAAATTTTATGAAAACGTATATTCTTCTACCAGTAATCCTGATTCTAAACAAATTAATACATTTTTAGATAAATTAAGCATGAAGCCAATTTCTGACTGCCACAGGAATTTTTTAAAAAAACAACCCATTACAGATAAAGAGATACAGTCAGTGATAAGAAATCTGAAAAGTGGGGAGGCCCCAGGTTTGGATGGATTTACAAATGAGTTCTACAAGACATTTGAAGAAATATTGTCACCACAGCTCTCAACACCTGTTTAATGCTATTCTGGAGGGAGAATCTATACCTGATTCCTGGTGACAATCCAGACTGGTAGCTATCCCTAAACCAAGGAAGGATTGTAACTCTGTAAACTCATGCTGTCCCATTGCACTTCTTAATCAAGACACCAAGATATTGATGCAATTATGGCCAAAAGACTAAATAATTTCGGAACAACTCATGTCAAAACAGACCAAACAGGATTTATGCTTGGAAGGTATTTAGCAGATTCTAATTGCAGAGTACTGAACATAGTACACCTCAGTGTTACTAATCATATCAGATTCTCGTTGCATTGCTTTCTTTCAATGCCTTTAAGGCTTTGGATAGACTTGAATGGTCTTTCTTATCAAGACATTACAAAAATTAGAATTGGCCCTCACATTCATGAATCTTATTAGACAACTATATTCACAATCCACAGCCATGGTCAGAACAAATGCCATGGGCTCCAAATTATAGAGGCACAAAACAAGGATGTGTATTATTTTCTCTTTCATTTGCAATAGTGATAGAAACACTGGCAGAGTCAATCTGTAACAGTAAGAACATTCAGGGAGACCAGATTAATGAAGTTCACACCATAAATTTATATGCAGATGACATATTGCTGATGCTCTCAAATCCGAAGAATGCTATTTCAGAGCTTAAATTAAAATTACTTGAATATGAGGAAATAGCAGGATTAGAAACAAATTACCTAAAATCTGAGTTGATATGTGACTGAGGAGAAACAAAAAGAAATCTCAAAATTGACTTTGCAACCATCCAGCTTTAAATATTTAGATATAATAATTCCAAAAGACTTAAAGCAACTGTGTAAAAGAAACTTTGATCCACTATATAAAAATCTTAAAGTAGGTGTCAGACCATGGAAGCGGTTGAACCTTTTCTGGCTTGGTAGAATGGCTGCCATCAAGATGATGTCTCTCTCTAGATTCTTATTTTTATGTTAAAGTTTGCCAATTGAAATCACTCCTACACTCTTTAAAAAGTTGCAGAAAGTTATGGAAACATTTAGTACTCAGGGTAAATAATTTACACATAAGTAAAAATACACTGTATAGACAAACAAAGTGGAGGCTTTGGTTTTCCTAATTTACAACTTTATTATGATTCCTTTCAACTTAAATGGGTTATACTACTAATCCAAACATACTGTACTGTGCCATGGGTAGTCATAGGGCTTCTCCCTGATAACCATAATATCAGATCTCTCCTTTTTTCATCTCTAAAGAAGGTGGCATTGGAAATGATTTAAAAAAAAACCTTCTTAAGAAATACAATGAGAGTGTGGGCCTCCTGGAACAAAATTCTTGATCCTTCTGAATCCCCACTTATCCCCTTTGTGGACCACCCAGAGTTCAGTGAGCTGGATAAATACAAGTGATTAAAAAAAAAAACTGGGAGGAAAAAGGAATACACATATTTAGAGACATCATAAAGAGAGGAAAGAAAAAGAGAAATGACAAGATACAGAAAGGAACTGGTTTCAAATCATTCAAATAACCTGATCCCTCACCATCTTAAAAAAATGAATGTGCTAGCTCGCAAGGCAGGTTTAGTCTCTTGTAACTATAGCTGGCTAATAACACATCATAGCAGAACAACAGGAGGATGAAAAATAGTTTGGAAGAATGATATTGGGGAACAGATTACAGATACACAATGGAATACAATCTGAGTAAGAACCCACTTAAGTCTATTTCAGCAGCAATTACAGAAACACATATAAAATTAATACATAGGTGGTATTTCACACCTACGAAACGAAATCATATTAATGCAAATCTTTCCCCCAATTGCTGGAGAGGTTGTTAGGTCAAATGTACTTTATTCCATATGTGGTGGGCTTGTGGACATGTGCAAGTATTTTGGATGGCCATTTTCAATCATATTTCTCAAATAACAAAACAAACAGTTCATGGCACCCCATTATTAGCTCTTCTCTTTATTTTTAATGACACACAAAAGCAGCTGTTACACAAAGACCTAGTTTCACTATTACTAGCAGCAGCAAGAATGGTTATAGCATGATACTGGAAAACAAAAACAGGATGCACTGTGAATGGCTGATTTCTGAAAACTTGGGAGGTGGCTCTTGCTGAAAAACTAACACAACATAACTGATTGATCAGAGGGATAATCAAGCAGGACTCGCTCTTAGAAACATGGTTCTGTTGGTGCGTGTGTGCGTGAGCAGCAGAGTGCGTGTGCGCATGGGAGATTTAAAATCCTGTCTGTGTGCTAGCAGAGGCCTGTTCCACACACAGATCTTCCAGATCTCAGCTCCCCCCTTTACGCAGCGTGCAGCGTGTTGTGAAGATGCCAGCCCAGCCTGCCTGTAATCCAACTTGCTTCCAGCTTCCCCGTTTGCAGATTAATCCATGGAGTCAGGAAACACTCTGTAACACCACAGATCTAATTCTACCTGTTTATTCACTTAGCAAGTAAAGTTCTACAGAGTATACATTTCCTAGTTACAGTCCATGTGCAGAGTATAAATGCATAGCAAGCATTACATCCAGTAATGTAAGTTGAGTAAGTTGAGCTTCACTCCACCTCAGCAAAGAAGTTACATTGTTGCAGTGACAAAGTCCAACAAGAAGAACAAAGGAGAAGAGAGAAAGCAGTCCTGCCTCTCTCTAAGATGGCTTCAGACAGAAAACAAGTTAGCACGTCATCAGAACATACAAACCATGTGACTAGCTCATAATGCTCCCACGGTCTAGGCTTCTCATGCGAAAAACACGAGAAAGACATAACAAACTTGTTTACAGCCATTCTGTTCTTTCCATGTGTAAACAGTGTGCTACAGCTGGTGAAGTGATACATATCACAACAGGTTCCCCTTAATTATAACATTAATGCAGGGTCTACAGACCAGCATCCACCAAGTGTGAAGTCCTATTTTTGGAAGGGTGTAATATCTAGCAAGGGTAATAATTGAAAAGTGATCATTTTGTGGCTGTAACAGATCTTAAAATGTATACAGCAAGGGGATGTTCAGGGACAACAATCCTAAAATAGGTATAGAACCTGGGATGAATGATGTAAAACAGGCTGTGTGTATTGATGTTTTTGTTGTAAAATTGTTACTTTGTATTTCTTAAATAAAATAGTTGTTTAAAAAACACACCATCCAAATTGGTGGCCATTACTGTTGGCTACCAATTGGTGGCCATCTGTTCCTTGTAATACTGAATTTGGTAGTCCTATGCCTGCCAGCTGCTGACAAGGAAACCAGTCCCTATAGGCAAGGTAGTGGTTTCTACATACTCAGGAGATTCACTAGGTACCGTATACAGAAAAAATATTCATTTGTAAATTAGAAAAGAAAAACCCTGCAAAACAGCTGGTTGAAGGCTGAACATGCTAATTGACCTCCAAGAGGCATAGAAAGTTGAAGGAGTCATTTGAAAGAGAGAGGTGGGGGGAGGAGGAAAGCAGGACATTGGGAAGTGGTTCTGATCAAGCCTCTTAACACTTTATGGTATCCTGGAGGAGGGACTTTTGGCATGTGCCCCTATACTCACTCCAGGACACTATAAGCTTTTCGAGTCCTGAAGGAGGGATTAATTAGTACAGTATCAGAGGAAAACTTCCTCTAATCCTAATTAATCACCCCCTCCCCAAATCTTGGACAAGAGAGACTTACAGCACAATCATATGCATGACTACTCAGAAGTAAGTCCACTGTGTTCAGTGGACATGCTCCCAGGAAAATATAGGATTGCAGCTTTAGTTTCAAATCTCCACTCAGACATAACACCCTCTGGGCATTGCAAGACTGGATCAGTCTCAGTATTTTGACTATAATGGGTAAAATTTGCAAGTCACAGCTTTTGTATCCACTATTTACCCCTTAGTGGGCCCAATCGTGGTTCATTGGTTGATGTTAATGATGTTAGAGAGGTTGATATTCGAGGGAGCACTGGCTTTGCATGCAGAAGGTCCAAGGTTCGATCCTCAGGATCTCTCCAGGCAGGGCTGGAAAAACTCCTGCCTGAAAACCTGCAGAACCACATGGCTAGATGGACCTATGGTCTGACTCAGTATAAGGCAGCTTCCTAGGTTCCTAACCTGGAAGATGAATCTGTTGAGAACATCCTAGGCTAAGGCACCCTCTTCCTGACTGAGAGCAGGGCTTTCTATCTCCAGCTCTCTGACAATTTGGAAATATAGTAGAGTGGTAAAACAGCTGTTAAGGTAAGACTCTGAGACAAAGGCAAACAATGTGTAAATTCCCAAAGGTGGATGTAGTTACTTCTCAGTAGGGGTCCTGACTAGCAGGGCTTTTTTTCTGGTGGAACTCACCGGAACTGAGTTCCAGCACCTTTTCTTCTATTAATTACATTACAATTTAATCGCCATCTACTCCCGAGGAAATGTAATCCAAGAGTTCCGGTACCCTTTTCTCCAGAAAAAAAAAGCACTGCTGACTAGGGTAAGGTGTAGGAAACTGACAAGGTCCCTTCCTATGTGATGTCACTCATTCTTACAAACTCCTTTGAAGTGTGGCTCTTTGAAATGTATTTATTTATTTGAATAGTTTCTACCCCACCTTTCCATCAAAAAATGGGCCCGCATGGCAGCTTATAAACATAACAACTAAAACATCTAGAAACAATTTGACAGCCTTAAAATCAGTTTGTGTCCATTAGAACTTTAAAAAAACTGACCCCTCCAAAATGTAGAGCAAGCAGAATTAAAGTTATTCCCCCAAAGGTGACTAAAATAAAATGGTACTAACTTGCCTCAAAGACCAGTAGTCTTTGAAGCAAACACCATACCTCATTCAATAGTCTGGGTTGACCCTGCTGAACCGAAGTTTGCTCGGGGTGGGGAGCTGAACCAATACATTTTGATACTACTATCTCATGACATTGAGAGTCAACATCTCTTGGTCTAATCAACCTCACAAATTTGATGTGAGGATAAGTGAGCTCCTTAGCAAAATGGACAGGCTTTCATAAAAGGGTATGAGAAAATGTCCTAATCCCATGTAGTAGCCATTTCATACATATTGTCCGTATATCACATTGATTCTGGATTAAATTTACTTCAAAGTACTTGAGCTGAAGGTTGCAGTCTAAATAAGGTGGGCAGAAAAAAAGCTGAAGGAAAAGGACAGAGCTTGATAGGAAATAGTTAAGACGGGGTAGGAGGAATTATTTGGAAGCAGAAAGTTTTATAGTAGTCTAGTAAAGGATCTGAAAGAGAGAATGGCTCAAAAGAGATGGCTCTTCCACCTATATGTGTGTGTGCCACATATGTTAGACTGTGTTAGATAATTATTAGAGAACAATAGAGGTAGCCATGTTAGTCTTGTCTGTGATTTATTATGGCATAAGATTTTATGGACTGGAGTCTAAATTTATCAGATTCATGAAGTGTTATCCTCAATGTGTTTGCATGTGTACACAAACACACAAATACTCATGGGTATAGAGGAAAATATTGTGAACAGTCAGGCTAAATGGACATTGAAAATAAGAGTACCACTCGTGACAATTCAGTGTATACCTTAAATGTATACAAGATGAGCACAGTGATCATTTGTAACAGTAGCAATTGGTGATAACATAAACATGCTAGCTTTGTTATATGAAGCTCGCTGAGGGACTTTGGGCCAGTCACTGACTCTCAGCCTAACCTCACAGGGTTGTTGCAAGGATAAAACGGAAAGGAGGAGGATCATGTACACCACTTTGGATTCCTTGCAGGAAAGATGGGATATAAATGTAACAAATAAATATTAAACTCACATCTGCAGTAGAACAGAAAATAATTGTCCTGATTCAAGCCTAAAGAAGAGAATCAAAGGGTTTTTTTAAATATAACAGATAAAAGTATGTGCCTACAGGAACAGATGTATTCCACTGAATAATAGACATATTTTGCTTTTATTATGTACACACGCTTCCATATGGAATATATACAATGTACTGTTTTAACATCTATGTGAAGCCTCTGGGTGAGATTGTCTAGTAATGGAAGAGACTTCTCCACTTTTCTTGCCTGGAAACAACTCTGACAGGACTAGGAAAAGGGCCTTTCCAATAAGTTGCCCCTGTTTTATGAAACACCCCCCCCCAAGCTTTTGTTTTTTTTTTTATTACCGGAAGGCATTTGTTTAGTAGAAACCTTTTCCTTTTTAAGTGTGATTTGTATACTGTTTTATTTTGCGCAGTTCACTCCATTGAATTGTAATAGAATAATATCATCATGTAAAATTATTATATCACTGATAAAATATTACTACTGCTACTATTAGAGATCCTCAATTTAAAACACTGCTTTTGGGACACGGAGCTAGCTAGCCAGCCAGCCAGCTTCCAGCTGTGGAGCTGTATGGGTGCTCCTCGGCGTGCTCCTTCGACCCCATGGGCGAAGCGCCGTGCGTGCCTGTTTATGCGCGCTCTCGGGATCAGCAAGTGCACAGGAGTAGCCTCGTGTGGGCGTGGAGAGCTACACTCACACGGGTCAGTAGCATGGTGGTGGCAACGGTGCTGGGTGAACCGTCGCCAGCCCCCTCCGCCCCCTTGTCAGTGGGCTGTGAAGGGAGGACGCGAAGGCGGAGGGAAGCCCCCAGTGCCGCTGCCGGGCATGCGCGGCGCCCCAGGAACATGGCGGAGGCGGCGGCGTGAATCCAGGCGGCGGGGGCAGCGCGCAGCTGACAGACACGCGAGCCGCGCCGCCGGCGCTTCAGGGACCGGCGGCTCCTTTCGTGACGGTGAGTGCCGCCGGCTCCCGGGCGGAGGTCTCGCGTTGCGCCGGGGCCGCCGAGCAGCCCCGCGGTTTGGTCTGACGAGGAAGAAAAGGAGGCGAAGCCAGAGCCGCCTCCCCCCTTTGCCGCCGCCTCCTTCTCTTCTTCTCGCCGCGGCGTCTCCCTGGTCCCGCACTCTGAAGCGCGGGGAGCAGAAGGGGAAGCGGCGGCGGCGGCACGTCCCCCGAAGTGTGCTCGGGGCGCGCGTGGAGGGGCGGCCGGGTCAGTTGCCCCGCCGAGCCCCTCTGACTCCCTAGGCGGGTCTGGCTGAGGAGAGGGGAAGCGGCGCTCCCATCCCACGCCAGCCTCCCCGTGCTGCCTCTTCTTCGGCTCGGCCTTTGGCACCGTCGGCCCCTCAGTCGACTGTTGTGCTGCCCGGTCCCAGCGCTGTTTGGAGCGCGCGCTCTCCGCCCTTCCCCCGGTCATTTAGTTTTATGTGTCTGCATCTGTTTGGGGAACGGCGAGTTCCAACCCATCAGCCCACCAAGACGGAGGGAGGCTCCCCCCCCCTTTCCAAACATCCATATCCACCTTCCTTGTGATCAAAAGGCGAAGGGGGGGGATTGCATTCCTCTTTGGGG
This sequence comes from Shinisaurus crocodilurus, assembly GCA_021292165.1. Taxonomy (NCBI): domain Eukaryota; kingdom Metazoa; phylum Chordata; class Lepidosauria; order Squamata; family Shinisauridae; genus Shinisaurus; species Shinisaurus crocodilurus. Next base: position 200,485,780 of record CM037878.1, on the reverse strand, counting down.
AGAGGCAGGAGGAGGTGGGAAAGCTTGCGAGGGGAGCTAACCCTGTGTTTAGCCAGGGGGCATGGCAGGTCTCTCTCCTTCCCTCCCGCTCGCTCTCTGCCTGTCTGTCTCTGGAAGGCCCCCTAGGTTTAGGCTAGGAGGAAAGTTGCAGCAACTGCATCGCCCAAGTTCTGGGTAAGGATGGACGCTCCTGCTTTTGAGGAGCTAAAAAAACAAACAAAACAAATATTTAAGAAGAGGGGGGGGGAGAGAGAAACCGTGACACCTCCTGGCCGGAGCTGAGCCATCGCAGCTGGCGCGTTTAGCCCAAGGCGCGCAGAAATCAGGAAACAGCGCTGGCTTGTCTGTCGCTCACACGCATTTAACTTAGGCAAAAATAGGGCGGGAGTAATTGCCGACGCTGGGGGTGGAAGAGAGAGAAAGAGAGAGGAGCGAGCTCTTCTGGGTTTGCGGGGCTTAATGCTTTGAAATCAAGATACTTCGCGTTTTCATGCGCCACCTTTCCCCTTCCCATGCACTTTGGGTTTTGGTTTGGCTTTGGCTTTTAGGGTATCGCTTTGGTGTATCTTTGACAGGAACGTAGAGAAGACACACCTCCTTTAACTGTAGCTTCCCGCAGGCCGAAAGTTCCCCTCCCTTTTTCTTCTTCCTCAGCAGTAGGAGTGGCGCCTAGAAATTCACTTGCTCGAGGATCCCCTGCAGCTGCTATCGATCTAGAGCAGGCGGCTTCAGCCGGGCAGATGGGCACTCGTGGAATTAGATGTGATTTGCGTCCCGTCACCAACGGATATTTCCCTGCTACCACGTTGCACTTGCTCACTCATGTCGTTTCGACTACAGCTAGCCAGCCTCTTAAATCAACAGGGCTTGGACTAAAGTGCCTTGAGGACGGGTGGAGAGCAGATTAACAGAGCAACTTGCTGCTGCTCTAGTGCAAGTTGTGCCGAGAATTGCATTTCTGTGCAGGACCAATCAATTTCAGGAGATGTATTACTCTAGGTTCATGTGATATCAAGCATGATTGGTGGTACCTCCTATTTTTGGAAGCTCAGCCCCATTCATTTCTTCCAAGATTATATGCTTAAGATTGCAACCAAATCCAATGTATGTTTACTCTGAAGCAAGCTCTAGTGAGTCTGGAAGTAGGGCTCTCTACCTTTGTGGGCTAACTTCCCAAAAATTCAGCGTGATTTACTTCTGACTAAGCATGCATAGGATTGTGCTGTAATCCTGAAGACACTTATTAGGGAGTAAACCCCATTGAACTCAGTGGGATTTATTTCTAAGTAAATGTGCACAGACTTACTCTGCATATATGCTTAGTATATTGTAGGCTGTAATAGTATATCTAGTTTCTTTGGAGTAAGCCCCATTGAACTCAATGGGACACCTTTGAGTAGACCTGTATAGGATTGTGCTGTTAATCATTTAAATGATAAACAACATGCTGAAGATGAAAAAGAACAGAGAGTCCGGTAGCACCTTAAAGATTAATAAATGTATTATGACACAAGTATACTGAAGATTGTTTCATTGAGATAATCTAGCACTTTAAAGCAATCATACTGAAAACCGTGAGACTACTGCAGAGTGAATGTTTTGCAACTCTAGAATATGGATGAAAAGGAAAAACAAATGTTTAAAAGTGATTTTGACAGTAGGTACACTATAATTGTGTTTGATCAGTTAATCCTTACCACTTCCCTTTGAAATGCTGAACACAGATTTAGGGGAACACTTAAAGTGTATTGATAACTTAAGTGTGAAAGAACACACACCTGTGATTATGTACTATAAAACCATTATCTTATAGTAAGAATGCAGTCTAAAGAAATGTAAGTACTTAAGCACTGCTGATTTCACTGGGATTAAGGGTACTTATTTTTCTGTGGCTTCTACCCAAGTACATGGAAATAAGCACTATAGGGCTTACATGAAAGCCGTGTGTTTAGGCTGAAGGTGTAACAGTGGATTGTGTCTTGCGGAGAGATGTTTAGAATGTTCAGACCTTGTATATGCTTTAGATCAAGTCTGAAATTAAACTTCAACTTTGATGCTGTGAAAAGAGAATTTTATGAATTCGCCACTGCACATGGTTCAGCAAATTGCAGTACAGATTGCAGCATGGTAGTAATTAAGTGGAACCTTACTTTATATAGCTACATTTTATGCTTGGTTAAACTTTAGTAATAAAAAACACTTTCATGTGTGTTCCTTTTCTAAATAGTTACTTATTGTAGCTTAAAATATGTTAATTTCTTCTTCCTGCCATCACATTTTCTTAAACATTGAATTAGTTAGCTATAAAAAATTCTTAAACAGTTATTTAATTTTAGATACAAATAGTGGGAAAAGAGATGTTTGTATTGGTAATACGTTTACATTTTGATATGGTAATATGGATTAAAATACATAGCATCAGAATAGATATATTAAAAGGAAAACTGTATTTTGCAGAACTTGGTATTTGCACTAACATTTGACTAGAATTAAAACAGTATATTAAGTTGGGTGGTGGTTAGCAATTATTATTGCTTTAGATACTTTAATCGAATATTTTATATGTACAAATTATCAACCATTCTAAGTACAGTAATACCTTGGATTGCAAGTAACTTGGTCTGAGAGCGTTGTGCAAGACAAGCAAAACTTTTTAAATTTTTTTGACTTGATAAACAAGCAAGGTCTTGCAAAGGGATGTAACCGCTCGCCTCGAACTTTGAGACTCGCTTTGATATAAGAGTGTTTTGGATTACAAGCATGGTTCCAGAACGAATTATGCTTGCAATCCTAGGTATTACTGTATTCAAGATTTAGCAAGCTATAAGTTGAAATAAACAAAACCAAAACAAGGAAATTTTGCATATGGCTCAAAAGGGCACACTGGATTGAAATATTGATAACTATCCAACACAAACTTGATGTTGTCCACTTCCTGATTATGAAACATTACTTGAATCTGTTGCTGTGTACTTTGTGGGCTTCATTTGAACAAAACTGGAAATGATTAACAGTGATGGTGTGATGAATATAATGAAGGCATCATTTAATAATGAGAACTGCTATAGCAAAGTAATCTGAAACACAAATAGAACTAACTACAAAAGCTGCACTGTAGCTAGCAAGTTGTTCCCGCCCCCAACCATTATCACCTTAATCTATATCTGTTAGGTATTCTGATACACAAATGGAACTCCCAGCCAATGTGATCTCCCCTGTTCACTGCAATGTTAGAGGTAGTCACATATACATAATGTGTATAATGTTCCTTGCAGGAAAAAAGGTGGGGTATAAATATAATAAATAAATAAAATAAATAAATAATGCAGCGTAGCAACTGGGAATCTGGGATGCTCTTTTTTGCAGGAGTTCCTGGACTGAGGCTGTAGATGGAAGTAGGTGTTTCTGTTTTCATTAGGACTTTTATTTAGTATGTTCTACACTAGAGTTTGAGATACCTATGCCAGACTCTCTTGTATTTACATGATTTGTTGTGCATCTAATTCATACTGAGCATCTTTTACTTAAAGGTGTCAGGCAAACTATCTCTTGCAGAGGGGAAAAAAAGTTAGGAAAGATAATGCCTGGTCCCTAAAGGCTGATTCACATGTTATAATCGGATACCATTGATATTTCCCTCATTTTTTTCCAGCTTCCATAATGGGCCAGTCTGGAAATTCACAATACTGCAGCAGCAATTTCTGTGATAAGGGGAATTCATTTTCTTATTTTTCTGTTCACAGGGTTTGCTGCTACAGTATTCCAATTGTAAAGTGTGTAGAGAAAAGCGGCCAACCTAGTCTCAGAGTTTGATCCAGTGTTCAGCTGCACAAAAAGTAACAAGCTAAACACAAAATGCCACACAAGATGGAGCAGGCAAGTGGGTTTAGTGGAGCTGACAGGGGTACCTTTCTCAGGAGTTCTTATTTAAACAGCATTGCCCTGTATTTTTGAGTCAAGCGGGACAGGACAGATCTAAGTAGCAATGAGTTACACCCGTGACAATAAGTTACTTGCTCCCATTACTTGTATTCAGTGCTTTTTTTCTGGAGAAAAGGGTACCGGAACTCTTGGATTACATTTCCTCGGGAGTAGATGGCGATTAAATTGTAATGCAATTAATAGAAGAAAAGGTGCTGGAACTCAGTTCCAGGTGAGTTCCACCAGAAAAAAAGCCCTGCTTGTATTTGCAAGAAGTGAGGGACTGCATTTGCTTTCTATCTCTTAAATAGTGTTCTGTCCAAGGCTGGAAAATAAAAGCCCTAAGTATGAAATAATCAAGCATAAGCCCCCAGAAGTTTTCTTGTGAAAGCCCTATTAAAATGAATGGTAACTTGCTCACCCCCCTTCATTTCAGTGGGACTTGTGGGGAAAAAAATATTTGGTGGTTTGGTCCCTTAGGCATGAAGCACCTAGGGGTTTTTCTGGCTCTGGTTCCTCTAGTTCAGAAATTTCTTTGAGATGTATGTATTCCACTCTTTTCTCTTTGATGTCATGATCAAGTAAGCCATTGAAGGTAGAAGTCTTCATTGAATTATGTAGCTGAATATTTAATTTTTTAAATAAATCTTCTGATGTATTTTTAACTGAATAAAGACAAATTGGAATCTCTTGACTAGAGGGTTTCCCCTTACCACAAAAGTCACACATTCTTTTGATATTTCACAGATGAGTATATTTAGACTAATTTACATTTGAGCTGCTGAAAATGTAACACAAATTTCAGCATAGCACTGTGTAGTAACGCAATATAGCTGCAAAGAGCAGGTGCTTAAATACCGGTTTAGTTCCTAAATTAAATGTTTTGCTTTCATATTATAATATCAGTAATAAAAGTGAATACTAAAATATATTTAGTATTCCTAATGTTGCTATATTGTAGATGTTTCTTTGTTTTGTATAACCTGTATCAAAGCAAAACTTCATATTGACTGCAATCCTATACATATATAAGTAGGATCAAGTCTCATTGAACTCGGTAGGACTTAAGTTCTGAGTAAACATGCATAGGATTGTGGTAGTTTTGATTTTTGTCTCTCCTGGAAAATGATTATTATTGTTTTAAAAATACTTCGCCATTTTTAATGACATAAAATGCTCATAAAAAGTATGAAGTCATACTTTTAGGCAACATGCAATTCTATACAACAATTCTATCAATTTTATACAACATACAATAAAAATAGTATATAAATCTTAGGTATATCTCAGGATACCATGCATCTTCTAAAAACAACCAAGAGAAGCTGTTTCACAATCCTGGAACAACAGAAAAGGCCCCTAAATCACATCCCTGAAACTTGTCTCATTTCCTGATTAAATTGCAGTTAGAGGAAGGCATCCCACTGACAATTTATGGAATGTGTGGGTTTGTATGGGGAGAGGTGCTGAATATACTGGACCCATGCTCTAGGGCTTTTCTCCTACAGAGAAATGTTAGGAAAACCATTCCTATTTGCTGAAATGTGTATTACAATACAGAACTAATTTAGATTGAGGCTATATTTGAGACAGACATTTGTATCACACCCTTTTTCCAAGGAGTTCAGAAGTTTTCTATTTTTTAAATTCCAACAACCTTGTGGGGTAGGTCAGGGTGAGAGAGTGTTACTTCCCCATAGCGATTCAGTGAGCTTCATGACCTAGCTGGGGTATGAACAGGCATCTGTGTTCTAGGTCCAGTGCATTATCCACTACATCACACCAACCATAGTTTAGACTGAGATGTCATCATTTGAGAGGTGGGATAGTTACCATATTTTTGAATTAATAGCACTTCTTTTTTCCTTAGCTTGCAGGGCTCTAAATCAAGATATTTGGAATAAAGTCATAATTGGGAAATCAAAAAGAACATACAATGTTACTGAACTGTTTGTGGTATTTTGAACTTCTTATATTTAAGAAGTTTTACGTGCTTTATTAATACTAATTGGCAATCTGAAATTTGAATTCTAAGTTTCAAGAACTGCTATTACATTACTTTGTAATTTTTCTGCTTGTAAGAGTGGTGGGTGCCTGCAATCTCATTTAGCTCAGGCTCAATTTTCTAGTTATCAAGATCATCCAGTTTAGAATAGAAGTATCAACAATGTATGTTATGCAGAGTGCCTCTCAAATGGATAATTTGTTTATATTCACAGTGCATAATTAATCACATACACTTAGTAGTGTCCTCTCTTCCACTTAGCACTGAAAGAGAGGACATTTTGATAGAGCAAATGCCACTATTTATCAACCAGCTGGAAGACTGATCATGCACATTTCAAAGGACGCACCTATAAAATTTTAGGTACCGTATGTTCTTCAGTAACGTTATGATCCATGCACCAAATAAGCTTTAGTCCTTACATGTATACTGTAAAGTTAACATGTGATGGTATAGGTGTAAATATGCTAGTTTAAGAGGTTAGAGTTTTAAAGCCAAATTACTTTAGGTGACACTTTCTTTTGCTTGATGAATAAAATGCCATCTTTAGGTATTTGTGTATATCTTATTAGAATGGAAGAAGAGAAAGCTAATTCTGGGCTGTACAACTTCAAGTCACTTCAGTCACCAAACTGCAAACTTTGACAAATAAAAAGTAGTTTAAAATGCAATCTCAAACATCCTTCTTACTGGAACAATAAAGTTTCTAAAGTATATCTTAAAAAGTAATAAGTAGGAAGGAAGTTTGAATTAAGATTTAAAACAATTCATACCTTTTGAATTATGTTTTTGAAATGAATTCTTTAGCTCAAAATCATACTGTCAGTCTGACAGTATTTAATATTGTCTTTGTTCTCACTTCTAGGCAGTGTTCTTATGGTTCTAGTACAGTACTGTGAAATTGTGGCAATTCATAAAGCAAATGTCCTTTAAATTGGGTTGCACTTACAAATGATAAATGAGATGGTGAGGGAAGCAGCAAGATGAATAGTAGTTTAAGCCTGCATTGTAAATGGATATTCTGCTGAAATGTAATTATGATTTGATAGTAATGAACAAATGGACTACGTATATTCCTGGACTGAATCCAATGGCAGTATCACACTTTTCTTTTTTCCATGTGGAGATTAATTACCATGTTTAGAAAAGTATATGTTGCAATGTGCATGGTGGTTCAAGTGCCTTTTTGGTCATGATACATGTACATTAGAAAGCCAATGTACGTGGCAACTTCGCAGTCCATAACATGAAAATGAAAACTTGAATTTTCAAAATTCTAGCTGAATTTCATAGGCCACCAAATAGTATATTGGGGGGGGGGGGGCGTATGTTGGCCACCCTGTTCTTTTGGATTGTGTTGCTGTATTAGCAGGGAGCTATGCCTCCTAGAGTTGCACAGACATTGAAACACTGGAATTCGTTTTATGTTTTTTTAACAGGCAGTCCAGTGGCTAACGGGGATGATTATCACTGCTGGGTTGGAATCTTTATTACAGGAGCAAGTGCAATCTGCTGGCTAGAACAGCAACAACAACAAAAAGATAAAAACCACCAAGTGTTTAAAGTAGTCTACACATAAAGGGGGCCTCTTGGACTGAGCATCACCTTTCCTAGTTTATTGCTGGTAGAGGAATAGCTTTGGAATGTGTTTGACTTCAGGAACTATTTGTAATGTTCCCTACTTGCTTTCATTCGAATGTATTTTATTTCTTCTATTTATTGGATGAAACATGAAATGTGTTACGTATTCTTTTACATTTTACTGTGTGCTTGGTTATACCCTAACACATGTAGTAGTTTATAGGTTTAAAATATATGTGCAGACATTCATCAACTTTTGCTAGCTGGGTAAAGTATCATAGAATGGGTTCAGACAGAATTATTCCAGGGAACTACATTGTGTGTAATATGCCAACAGCCACCTTAGTATTTTTTATATTTATTTACTTTTTTACAATATTTGTACACTGTTTTTCAACTATAATGGTTTTCAGATTTGTATTTACATTTCAATTAGTTATTTTCCTAAAATCCAGAAGGGTAAACATTTTCTATGTTAGCACCATCATGAAAAGTAAGCAATTTTATATATACGATGCTACACAGCTATGAAGTGCAATACATTTAAACTAATGCTTTGATACCTCTCTATAAGTTTTTAATTACTCTGGCTAATAATAAATATTTAATAAAAAGTAATATGTTCAGAAGTCACTTTTTTAAACTGAATAAATTATACACCGGGTATGGGCAGATATCAGGCTTGTGGGATCTGATTTTTACTGTAAAAGACGTACGCTTAAAATTAAAGGATTCTGAGCTCAGGAACTTGTTTTGTGTACCAGAACTGAATGGAACTCACATTTCTGTCACACAAAATTCCCTTCTTGGTTACCCCAAGCTTTCTTCATTTTAGTGGTATACTTTTTGAGGGGGGAGTTGGAGTCATTTTTTGCTGTATGCTATTGTTAAACAATTGGGAATCAGAAATTCAAAATTGTCATCAGTCTGGCAAAGTGATACTGATTGGTCCTTGTTTTAGTATTTTGTGACCCTCCCTTATGCTTTTTTGTTTGTTTCCTTACCATGTCATAGTATTAACAACAATTACCAGGTTGCCAAAAACTATTTGGGGACAGCTTCTGCCTTAATATTTGTCTGATTACCTTAGGGTGCAATCCTATACCCACTTACCTGCGAGTAAATTCTATTGAACTCCGTGGGACTTCTGTGTACACATGTATAGAATTGCGCTGTTAGTCAAGAATCCAAAGGGCCCTTATAGACTTTTGCACATTTATTTATTTATTTATTATATTTATACCTCGCCTTTTCCCTGCAAGGAACCCAAGGCGGCTTACATAATCCTCCTCCTCTTCCCCTCCATTTTATCCTCACAACAACCCTGTGAGGTAAGTTAGGCTGAGAGTCAGTGACTGGCCCAAAGTCACCCAGTGGGTTTCATGGCTGAGTGGGGTTTACAGTGGTGTTTTTCTGCCACCCGATACACTTAGTGAAACCTCTTGTGCTTTCTCAAAAGCTGCTTCAGAAGGTCAGGGATCCATCCTGGATGGGAGTTTACATGTTGTGAAGGGCTGCAGTTGAAAATAAAAATTGGTTATACATCCCACTTAAAGCGGTAGTACTTTCTGTTTGAGTACAGGTCTGTTTGAGTCCTGGTTTTATTAGGATAGGAAACTACAAATGCTATTGTATCAATTCCCTGTCCTGAATTGGGTATTGATGAAAGGTATAGGAAATTACAATCATTAATCAAGGTTGCTCATCTCAGGAAGGCAGAACTAATAAATGACAACATAATTCAAGCAGAGGTACAGACTTACACGGGAACTAGCAGATGAAAGACTAGTTAAATTTTTAGGGTAAGTATATTTGGGGAGTGAATGAAAACAATAACTTTCCAGCTTCACTGCTGCCAGACAAACTGCTGCAACTGTTCTGATAATGCCAATGTGAAAATTTAAGAATGTGGGTTGTAAAATGCAACATTGTGTGTGCTGGAGTGGAAAAACTGTAGCAAAGAAATACATTTCTTTTTACTCTGATGTGGGGGAAAAGTATCAACAAAAGGTATTCTGATTGAATTATAGGAATTCAATTATAGACGGTTTAAAACAAAATAGATTAAGATTCAGAGTACATGAACTTAAATGAAAATTCTGTATGCTTTGAAGTGACTGAAATTAGGGCTAAGCTGTAAAGCTGTTCTTCCTTTTTTCCTTCTTGAAAGGGTTAAAAAGTCATGCTCATTTTGAATCTACTTCCAGTATAACTTTGAAATGCTTTCAGTAACTTTATAGAGTTACTTGTATTTGGCCTAACTTGATGTGTTTCTGTTCCACAGGAAGCACTGAAAAAGAAGAGCGAATGTTTTTTGCAACATTCGTGTTTCTATTGTGAAACGGAGGATCAGGCATTTTACCATGGGGAAAACAGCAGCTAAAGGTAAAGTTGTTGAAACAAAAAGACTGTAAAAAAGGGAATATTAACACTGGAGACTCGATTTTTCAGAAGTGTAGTGTTGCTAGGCCGCTAGGGTGTTAAGGACGCTGGCTAGATTTCATATGGGGTTTTACTTTCTGAAAGAAGAGGGTATGTATGTCCCACTTAAAATTGCAGATTTCATTTAGAATGTTCTTGAAATGCATCGTTTACAAAATTAATCAGTAACATAATGAACAGGTACAATCATAGTCAAACTGGGCAGTTTCAAAGATGTGATGTACATTTTTTCTCTTTTAATTGAAACAATGTAAGGGCATGTATGCTAGTTAACTGTCATGTCTTAAAATATTTACAAATATTCCAGTGAAAATAATTTCCTTGGAAAGCTTAGAATCCGCTCAGATATAACATTTAAACCACATCCAGCTTTTTTTCCTTTCTTGGCCTCAAAGGAGCTGGAATATTTATTTATTTATTTATTTATTTATTTCATAATCAAATATTTCAGTTCAAATACCTTTGACTACTTGGGGAAAAAAACCTTTTGTGACATTTATACAGCACATAACATTAACATGGTGTACGTCTTTAGTTAAATTTAATGAGAAATAAATATGCCAGTCAATGTAAAGTATCAGAACATTGTACAGTTCATTTTTTTCTGGAATATCCACATCATTATTTTATATACGTGACGGAGAAAATGCCAGCTGAAAGCATAAGGAACTTTGAACAATACAGCCATTTGACACTTTAAGGGTGCAATCCTGTGTATGTTTACACAAAAAAAGTCCTACAACTCTCAGCATTCCTAGCAAATGCTGGGAGTTGCGCAACATTTTTCTGTCTAAACATGCACAGGATTGCATCCTAAATTCACTAGGGGATGAGCTGTTGCTCATGCTATACTTTTTCATTATGTTTGCACTGTGAAAACATGTTGCAGGGAGGCACAGTAAGCCCTCTTTCTTCTGTGTCGTGTATGCAATTGAATAAAAAGACTTACAGTTTCCTTATGTCTTGGGTTGAATCAGGTACATGCTAAATACTGAGTGGCAGTAGGTGAAGGCTGTGGCTGCATAGTAATAGAGGGAGGAGGGGAACTCATGCCCTTACCTTTGGGCTCCAGAAGGTATTGGTGGAGGTGGGGGTGCCATAGCCAGCACTGTGCGCAGTTGCTCAGTGATTATTTACCCCTGCAGATGTCAACAGCCAGTGTCCTTGCCAGAGGAACTATTCACTCAGCAACCATGCAGTGGGCCCTGGTGGTTTGGATGGTGTTCACTCACTGTGGCATTCTATATTTCTACTATTGCCTCCTGTTGCCTAAAGGTAAGGGGAGGGACTCCCTTTCCTCTTCAATAACGATGCAGTAGGCCCTGGTGGTTTCACCTAGTGAACCACCTCATTAGTCACCACTGTAAATACTTAACTGTTCCTATTTCTACAATAACCTGTGCAGAGTATTCATTGTATTGCTATGCTGGTATCTTCTAACCTTTTATAGCTGGACTTGATCAAAATGTCAAATTAGGCCATATTAGATAGTTGGACTTCCAGATACTTGAACATGTATACCTGGTCCCACTGTTGCACAGGATAAACATATACAATTGTAGGAGGAATAACATTTGATACTTTGGATGGGAGACCTGACCTTGCAACAGGTATAATTATGGAGAATGCATTACAGTTGTAGTTTATTACAGATCCCCTACATGAAAATGCTTAAGCCACTTCAAATTTTGGAAGACTCCTGCTATGGCCAGAATGTAAGAACCACCATGTTGGGCCAGTTTGGTGGTCTGTCTCCAGTCATCAGTGACCAATACAACAAGCAAGATAAGGTGGCATTCCTTCACCTCCGGTATCTGGCAGCCATTGTTCAACTTTTCTGTAGTGTTTCTACATATTCATATAGTTATGCTAATAGCTGTCACAGCAACCCATGGCAATACATTCCACAGACAATTACCGGTATATGAAATATGGTACTTCATCTTGCAAGGGAATATTTAATTTTTTTACAAGCCTATGACATTTAGATTTCTCAAAGTGCTGGCTGTTCTATGCTGTACCATTTCTTGATGTTTAAAGAAATCTATTCATTACAATAAAATTACTCTTACTGTGCAATCCTAAGCCTGTATATTCAGAAATGAATCTCACTGAATTCAGTGGGGCTTCCTTCTTGCTTAGCATTGCAGATTTCGAATAAGCCCCCTTGAACTTAATGGAACTTACTTCTGAGTAACTTATAGGATATTTCTGAGTAGACATATAGGATAGCACTGTTCTTCTCATTTCATGTAAGCATGTGCCTAAAGCTTAAACATTAACTTTATGAATTTAATCATATTTTAAATATTCTGCATTAATACAGTTTTCATTACATCAAATTGTGTAAAAATTATGCTTTTTTTTAGATTCTAAGAGTATTAAAAAAGAAAAACATGGGAACAGTAATCTGTCAAGCAACCAATTGTTACATAATGGTATGTAGTATAAATGTAACGATAATTTTAAAAAAAATTGGATTGGATCACACAAGAATCTTTCTCATCTCCTCTTGCTCCCTGCAGCCCCTAAAAGCATCTCCACTTGTGTAAGGTGCCTCTTCCTGATTTGAGGCAATTATTCCCTCCTACTCCAGCCCCCTGTGACATACTATGCTGTTCAGGAGGTCCTGAACTCTCAGAATATCTTTTCAAGGGAGAGGAGGAGATGGGAAATATCCTTGTGCAAGCGGTCTTCTGCATGCATAGCCCTTGGACCCATTATGTTTTTAAAAGAACTTTAAAAGTTTTTTGGTTTTGGTTAATTATTATTGAAGGTTGCCACTTACCCAGCAACATAACATTATATTTATAGCTGGTAAACCATTAGTATTGAATTTTGGAGTTTGGCATTGTTCTACTTTTTTGTGTGTGTGGCTGTTTTATGATTGTATAGGATTTTGTTATGTAAGCTGCCTTGGGAGGGCTTTTAGGGACAAAAGGCAACCTAGAAATATTTTAAATGAGTAATAACATATGGCTTAGTGTTGTATATGCTCATGACATTCAACCTTGTTTTCTGTGTGTTTCCTCTAATGAAAATATCATGCTTTTAGGATTTTATTTTCCCATCATTGTCCTTTGAGGAAAGGGGAGTCATTGCTACTGTGGTTGACATTTAAAAGTTTTAATCTACTGTTATATTATTGTAATTTATGTTTATATTGTTGTTTGCTGCCTTAAGAGGACTATTTGCATCTAATGTTAGTCTGACTTTAGTCCCATTCATTTCAATGGGTCTACTCTAGGTAGCACTAACACTGGATACAGCCCTTTATCTGGAAAGACGGCCCTTTTTACAAAAAATGAAATTAGAATATATAAATTGACATGCAGGTGTGCTTAAAACTGATATATAAAAACTGGTATATAAAACAGTGGCATTACACTTTTCCGGAAAGTGTGTTTAACTAGGCAGAATTCTTCACTAGAATCCAAGGGAAAGAAAGAGGGTTGAAGAGATTTGAGTAATTAAAAATTACTGGTCATCTGCAACAAACTGCAAGAGAATGAATGAATGAATAAACAAACAAACTATTGTAGTGCATCCTTAGCCACAAACAGGATTTCTGTTCAGGGCAGAAATGAGAGCTGCCTATAGAAATCAAATCAGGAACCAAAGATAGTATAGTTATTAAGCAGCATTGTGCCCCCACCCCAATTGCAACAAATGGCATTCAGTATAAACCTAAAAATTCAATCTCAAGACAATACAATGGGTTACCGTAGTATTTACTTATCTCTGTGCCCTCAACTTTTTGTAGGTCCTGGAAGTTCACAGGGCCATGTTTTGGGAGTTTAATTTTTTATTCTAATTTGCAGAAATACATACTTCTGTGTACTTAGGGAGTTCCCCTTGCCATGGTCCCAAACTGACAGGCCTTCAACCACCAGAGCTTAGTTAGGGAAGAAATGGGACCTATAATAAAACATTGCAGTCTATCCTTCCTCCTAAAAGGAGTGCTCCATTTCAGGGTTCCAGCAAGCAATTCCTTGCAAGCCTTTGCTACCCAAGTGTCACTCTACATTCCATGGTTTCTGAAACATGCTCAGTTTTCATGGGGCTGTTTTTGTGTTTTCTTGCCCTCTTAGGTTTTTTTTAAGGGGTTTTTTTGTGGGGGGGTGTACTTCTGTAGAGCTTGAGGTTATGCCAAGCATGCGGATTCTTCCCTCTTGTTTCTCAGTGGTTCTGTCTTGGCTAAAATTCTGGTGGTACTCACCACCTGAGTTTGTTATTAGAATTTATTATTTATTTAGTAGATTTATATCCCACTTTTCAACTAGAGTCCTCAAAGTGTCTTACAGTATTTATAAAATACAAGAGCCACATGCTCGAAAACAAAACTGAACAACACAGCCAGCTCCACTGCAATAGGAGCCAGCGTCTGATGTTCCTTCCCGCAGGGCCGTTGATGTCCTGGTTCCTTCGTTCCTTCAGTGATGATGTTTAAGGCTGTAACATTTAGGCTGCATTTCTACACACACTTAACTGGGAGTAAGTCCCATTGAACTCAGTGAGACAACGTCTGAGTAGGCATGCATACAGGGCCGGTGCTACCATTAGGCCAACTAGGCAGCTGCTTAGGGCGGAGGGCTAAAGGGGGCGACAGAAACACCTTGAAAAAAATACAGCGCTCTCAAGTGGGAAGGGGGCGCGCTAAATATCTGATCTTGCCTAGGGCACCAAACTGCCTTGCATCTATTTTATTTATTTACAACATTTATATACCACTCCACATCTAAATAAAAAGATCAATCTGTTACAAACTTTTGATAGATTAAAAAGTTGCCCTGATTTATTTTTTTTTTAAAAGAATACAGGTCCTTATAAAATTGCAGATGGTAGCCATTTTAACAGAGCCATTCCACCATCTATTTCACACAAAACCATGTCTCTTCTAAGAATGTGTCAGCGATGACACACCCATATGATTATCTGAAACTCATACAGTTAATTGACTGAAGATTTCTTTTACTGGGGGATATCCCTAACTAAGGATTTTTCCACAGGGTAAATTGTTGTGTGCCTCAAGCTCAACTACATTTTATCCTTCATGTGATACACCTTCAAGCCCAATCTGATAACAGTTGCGTGATATCTCATGGTGGTGGGGAGTCTAGGGGCTCTTTGCAGTAGGAAAATACAGATGTGGAGTCACATCTCTTGGCCCTTGTCAGTTGCACCTAAGCGGATTAGCAAGATGAAACAGATAAGGGGCTTCTCTAGGTGCTGTCACTAACCTCACTAACTGTGACCGTCTCTTCTTGTTTTCCCTACTGTGTGGGTGGGACTTCAGGAGGAGACCAGGATCAGACTAATTTGGTTGCAAATGTGAAAGAGTGAGGAGGCTCTTCTGGAAAGAGACAAAAGCTAGAGCCAGGTGATAGAAGATAGATTGCTGAAATGTTATAGGAGTTGTTGAAAAGGTAGGTATAGGTGTTAGGCTGTATAGGTATAGGTGTTTTACCAGCTAAGCAGTAAATGGCAGGTCTTGCAACTGCATCCTTCCTGGTGCTACAGTGAAGGCCTTAATCCTAGAAGGACTTGTCCAGTGATGTGGGTTTTCCAGAAAAAGTAGAACTGGAAAATTTTCCAATGGTCTAAATAATGTTATCTGATTTAGCATGTTTGTTTGACTCATTTTTACTCCCCAACACACATTCTCCCTCAATAAGCACACAAAAAATCTCATATTTAGTAAACAGAAATAAAAATGTAATCAATGTCAATTTTATATGCAGTAGAAATATATCAAAAAAATTCCCAATAGCTACAACTGAAATATTTGCTTAGGAGGAAATTAAATTAACCACACAATACAGTTTAAATGTTATATTCAAACACATTCAAAGGTTTATGTGGAAATTATTTTATTGGAATTATTTTATTGGAATAAAAATGTAAAGACAATGGCCAGGTTCGCACGTCACGTTAAACCCAGAGAGGTTCTGGAACCTCTCTGGGTTTAAAGTGGCTCCAGACCCCGGCTGCACCCGGGCACAGTGGGGGTCTGGAAGTTCTGCCTCTCCCCTCGTCCTCCCTCAGTTCTCGCATTCGGTATCCCAGGGGGCACCGCGCAGGAGCACTGAGCCCAAGCGGCACTTTTGCAAGCTGTCATTTGCTGGCCCACTAATCACCAGAGTAGCATGTACCTATTCCTCACCCAGCCCCCAGCCTATTCCTCGCCCAGCCCCCTATTCCTCGCCCAGCCCCCCTATCCCAGCTTGGTGCCCCCTCCTCATGCGGGAGGTGATGCGGCAGCAGAGCCCTGCCTTGTCCCGTGGCTACAGCTGACTGTGAGCCAGCCATAGCAACAGAGCCAATCGCTTAGTCTGATTGGCAGCCAATCAGCCTGAGCACTGCCTCAGACATGGCCAACATAAGCGACGTCGGGACAAGGTGGGGCTCTGCCGTCGCATCTCTTCCGCATGCGGAGGAGGCGCCTGGCAGAACCTGCTGCCGCCACCGCCTCACTGCCACTGGAGAATCAGGTAATCCGAGGGGGCGATGCCCGGAAGGGGGGTGGCTCGGCAATGGCGACGCAGGGGATCCAGGCGGCTCATCCCGGCTTGCTCTTGAGAGCATGCCAGGCCACCTGGATCCCCCGTGCTGCGGCCCATAACAGTGTGTGGGGGGAAAGAAATTGGTGGAAAAGCAATTTCTAAAATAAATTGAAGAAAAAAAATTGAAACTTGTTATATAAACAGTAAAGATACCTAACCATAGAAAAACTTTGTACAATAGACAAAGGGTAACTGAGGGGAGTTAAGGAAGCAGAGGGAATTATAAAAAGGTGTAAATGCAAAAAGTGAACGAGAGGAGTTGTAAGCATGAACAGCACTGCCTAGTGTTACCCTACTCAGAAATAGAGTGAGAAACATAGCCCACCTTGAGCAGTCTGCCACCTAATTCTACTTGACCTCATCCCGATTCTGCAAGAACGTTAAAGTTCTAAAACAGAATGTGTTGGATACAAGGGTGCACTAGTGGAAGACATGAGGTTTACCTGATAATGAATGGCAGCACTCTAGCACAGAGCAACATAGTTGGAACATGATGTTGAGCTGTAGCCACTGCACCTGTGGTGAATTTCAGCTAGCAGCCAGGGCATGCATGGATCTGTGAATTTACTAGTAATTACTATTGTATCTAACAAAGCCACTAGGTGGCAGCGTGGTATCAATTTTAAATGACTTAATTTTTTATCTTTTGAGATCCATGGGAATAGAATGCATGTAAACACTGGCAATTGTGCACATTAATTGAATGGTGCACATGAAGGCCTTGAGAATGTGCACAGATTACCAATATGAACAGGGAATTTGTCAGTCCAAAGTTATTCTAGTTTTCTGCATTGAGCACGGAGTTGGACTCGATAGCCTTGTTGTAGGCTCCTTCCAACTCTATTTCTGTTCACTGGGCATTGCATATACAGTCATGCCTTGGATTGAGAGCATAATTTGTTCCGGAAATGTGCTTGTAATCCAAAACACTCTTATATCAAAACGAAATCCCCCCCAAAAAATTTTGTACAGAGATTTTTAATTTAAGGCGTACTACAGTACTTGTATTGCAAGACATCGCTTGTATATCAAGTAAAAAAATATTAAATAAATATTTAAAAATTTGCTTGTCTTGCAAAACGCTCTCAAACCAAGTTACTTGCAATCCAAGGTATTACTATAATACATTGCTTTGCTGTCAGTTTGTAAGTATTTTCTCAGCTTGGGATGTCTGTTAATCCTCCCCTCCTCTCCTTGTCTGTTTTGCTGCTGTTTCTAGTCACTGGAATAATAGTGGGAAAGGAGGATATCAAGAGCTGCAGAAAGAAGAGGAGGGGAAGTAGGTGTTGGGGGTGTGGAAGGAAGTACTCATTGGCAGATTCATGTGTTCGTTGAGATGAAGACAAAGCGAGGCTTTCCCTCCCTCAGCAGGATCCCCTCCACTGCATCCATGCGGTTCAGGTCTGCCTTTGCCTCCACTTGACCACTGTGCTAACTATTGCACACCCGCTTGTAAGAACTTATCTTCTATCTGGGTTTTTAAGTGGAACAGGTATTGACTCTTAACCATTTGCACAAATTTGTGCAGTTGTACAGCTTAATTGTAGTGAGAATAAACAATTGTACCTTTTCTATGAGAGTGAAAAACTATATGTTTTTAAAGAATTATCTTTCTGAGCCAGCTGAGCTTTTTCAAGCGATTAAGAATCTGCTTCAGAAGAATCCTGCCACTCAAGTTGCGGAGCCCTCTATAACTCACTGTGACTAGTTGTGATTGCACTTTTCAGGAAAAGTCGCTTGTATTTGCAGTTAGTTTGATGCAGGGTCAATGTTAGTGATAATTGGTTTACCATCTGCTAATTTTGTAATGTATACATTTCAGCCTGAGGATGTAGACAAGTTCTTTGCAGGTTTATGACCCACTGGTTCCGTCTGGATTGGGTAGGCAACCTTTTTAAGCCTGTGGGCACATTTGGCAATTTGAGAAGTTGTCAAAGGCACCACCACAAAATGGCTGCATAGCAAAGAATAAATAACCTGTTCAAAAGATTGAGTACAAGGTTAGAGGTGGGATCTTAGCTGCAACACACTAAACAATGCCTTTGAACCCACAGTTTTCAGCACCAACATAAACCTATCTTGCAGTCATTCCAGCTGCTGATAAGAAAATGTGTTAGTGTAAACAAAAAAATAATAATAATGGGAGGATTAGGGCACTGTGGTGAGTGCCAAGAAAGGTGTCTGGGGGTACATTGGTGCCTGTGGGCCCCATATTGCCTACCCTTGCTCTGGATCCTTGCTCATCATGTTTGTTAAAAGCTGGCAGGGGTGGGAAGAATGAAGACCTGGATCTCAGAGGTGGTGACTGCCTCTCTGCAGCATGGTAAGGTCCCTTCCATCTTCATGGAGGCAATTGTGGGACCGATGCTGAAGAAATCTAGCTTAGATCACATGGAGTTGAACAATTATCGTACGGTCTCCAATCTCCTCTTTCTAAACAAGATTCTAGAGAGAGTAGACTCCATACAGTCATGGAAGAAACTGATTTCAATCTGGATTCTGGCCAGATTTTGGGACATAAACAGCCTTGGTAGCTTTGGTGGATGACATTTGCTGGGAACTGGGTGGTGGGAGTGCAATCTCTTGTTCCTGCTTGATATCTCAGCAGCTTTTGACGCCATCGATCAGTATCCTTCTTCTTGATTATCTGTCTGGTTTTGGGTTAGGTGGCACAGTGTTACAGTAGTTCCAGTCCTATCCAGATGGCGGATCACAGAAGCTTACGTTGGGTGGCTTCTTTTCTATTCCATGAGCTTAGACTTGTGGGGTGTCTCAGGGTTCAATCTTATCTCCCATAATTTTCAATATCTATATGAAGCTGCTGGGTGAAGTCACCAGAAGCTTGGGCTGTACTGTCACCATTATGTTGCTGATGTGCAGCTCTGTCTCTCTTTTCCACATGAATCCCAGAGAGGATGTGGATTACCTGGATGAGGGTTGCATCTGGGAAAACTAAACTAAAACCTAATCCGGATAAGTCAGAAGTTTTGTGGATTGGGATTGCTGTTCTGGATGCTGGTTTGAAGCCAGTCCTAGATGTGGTTTCACTCCCCTTGAAGGAACAAGTGTGCCAGTTGGGGTTCTGCTGGACTAGCACTATCTAGTGAAGCCCAGGTGGCGACAGTGACAAGGAAGGCCTTTCATCAGCTAATTAAATGTGTCTTATATTTGACACTGAGATTGAGTCCAGTGCAAGTGAAAAAGTTGGTAAAAATATTAAAACATAGACCAAACATTTTCTAGGGTTTCTAAAATTATTGTGTTTAAAAAAAAAAAAAAAAAAAATTTCTGGAAAGAAAGGGCATAATTATTCATATTTCTAAAAAGTTCACAGATACCTGAAATAACTTTTGTTTACCTTCTGGTAGTCTCCAAACTAGAATGCTAACTACTTCTGTCTGCTACAGATGATGATGAAATATACAAGAGGTGGAAGAAAATAGTAAAAAAAAATAAGTCTGCTTCCTTTAGAACAGGGGTGGGCAACCTTTTTGCCCCTGTGGGCTACATGTGGTGATGGATGTCAGATTGGGGACTGCATGCCAGCAAAGCCAGTGGTGGATGAGGCCTTGGCTCCCTCTCCCCTCCTGTCCCACCCACCCACAGAAGCACAGAATTTTCCCACCACTCACTGCTTCACACACAGACACATTAATCCATGCTCCACACTGTCTGTCTGTCTGTCTGTCTCTGTCTCTCTCTCTCTCTCTCTCTCTCTCTCTCACACACGTTATCTCCCTCCATGGGGGAGATCTTAATCAGGATCTTGGGGGAGAAAATAGTTAAATCTCCCCTCCCACAGAGACTCTCCTTCTGGCTTTTCTCTCTCTGCTTGGGGAGGAATGTTATTCTTGAAAGAGAAACCATGAAGTACAGGAGGCTAGAGCAGCAGGAGATTTATTTATTTATTATATTTATACCCAGCTTTTTTTCCTGCAAGGAACCCAAGGCGGCTTACATATTCCTCTTCCTCCTCCCCATTTTATCCTCACAACAACCCTGTGAGGTAGGTTAGGCTGAGAGTCAGTGACTGGCCCAAAGTCACCCAGTGAGTTTCATGGCCGAGCGGGGACTAGTACCCAGATCTCCCAAGCCGCAGTCCAACACTCTTACCACTACGCCACACTGGCTCTGGTCTAGCTTTTTATACCCTGTTGTTTCCTCTTTAAGAATATTATTCTTGAGAGAGAATAATAACCACAGAGTATGGTGGGATAGAGCAGCAAAAGTGCTCATTTTACACCCCAAAGGTAGAGAGGTGTGAGAAGGGAAATTGGGGTGGGGGGTGCTAGGGCCCCCACAGGCTGCAGGGAGGTCCCCAAGGACAGCATGTACCCCACAGATTGCCTACATGTGCTTTAGATTGAAATATTTTAAATATATTCTTTATATTTAAAATAATAGGTTTAAAAGTGGTTTTTTCACGTTTTTTCTAGAATATTTCAACTGGGATAACTACTTGAAAGAAACAGGATCCGTAGCTGCTCCCTCACATTGTTTCAGACAGGTAAATGATTTAAAATATAAATAAGTGTACATATTCAACTTACGTTTGTGGTATAAATAGATGCCATTTTATACTTGGAGCTTCTCAATGTTGCTTATATTTAATATAGGTAGGTATATGTTATATAACATACCTACATTAGTATTTTACATGCTTTTTATAATCTTAATGTAACCTTTAATGAATATTTAGAAAAATATCTCCAATGGTTTTATTAAATCATCAGTATTAGATGAAATGGGTTTTTTAATCATCAGTATTACGTGAAAGATTTCTGCCATGAGGGTATTAAGCCTTCCACAGGTCTCTTAAGGCTGTGATTCAACGTGTGCTTCATTGGAAGTATATTCCATTAAAATCAGGGCAAAACTACATGTTATGGTGAATGTGTTGTGTGCAGCCACATCTATGGTTTTTCTTTAATTACAGATGCTGGGAGTGGGGGGATTGTTTTGGGGAGTGTAGCACGCAAGAAGAGGTCCCTTTCTGTCCCTAGCCACGATCAGGACAAAAATCTCTCTCACCATACACTTGCAAGCATGCACACAGCTGTAAGGCTTTTAAAAAAGTTCCCACTGATACCAACGTTCCTCACCCGCAAGGCTCATAGCCCCACAGTGACGCAGTTTTCTTCCCACTAACAGTTGGGGAAGAATGGAGTCCCACTCACAATCATCTTTAGCCACATCTGTAATGAAAGAAAAAACAAAGGTATAGCTTGCTGTATGCTATGCATTCAGCGTAATGTGTAGTTTGGTCCTCAGCAAACAACGTGCAAGTAAATACGGTTGGGGCAGAAGTGTCAGCTTATTATAGTAGTGCAAAGTATGAATTTGGGTAAGGAACAAACCTGGTGCAGATCACATATATGACTTAGATGAGAGATAGCTGAGCCTTTAAATTCACTGGGTGGTTCTGTGTATGTTACTATCTCTTAGCTTAACCTACCTTATAATGTGAAAATACAATAACAACTGTAAATCCTTTGTTAAACTTACAAATGATTTATAATAAGTTTAAACTACATTTGGTGCATGTAGGATAATTGCCCAAAGCTGGAAAATTCCTAGGTGGAATATTGAGGTGCCAGGATTTTTTCTAGCTATTTAATTGGGGAGATAAACTTGATCTTAGCCCAAAAGGCTGGGAAGCAATTAATTATAGTGGTCAAAAAGCTTAGTAAAGCTCCCAGACTGTCCAGAATCACTTCCAACTAGCCAAAAAAAGTACTATTGAATCTTTCCTGAGAACATAGTCCAGTAAATGCCTTATCTTTCCTTTCCTGTAGTCTAGGATTCCGCCTAGCAATGATTTCAAAGTGGGGATGAAATTGGAAGCTCACGACCCTCGCAATGTTACCTCAGTGTGTATAGCTACAGTTATTGGAATCACGGGTGCCAGATTAAGGTTGCGGCTTGATGGAAGTGACAACAAAAATGACTTTTGGAGGCTAGTGGATTCATCTGACATACAGCAAATTGGAACCTGTGAGAAGAAAGGGGGAATGCTACAGCCCCCACTAGGTAATAAATCATGAGTGTAACGTGTATGACATCACAGTTTGCTTTGAAGTCATAATTATTTGTTATTTCAAACAACTTAGCAAAATAACAGCAACCAGAAGACAATCAGAACAGATTAATTTATGGATTATATCCGATGATGGCTTTGCACTAGTGGAAAGTGTTTACATTTGCACAAGGCAGGACATCCAATTTCCCCCCCCCAGTTGCACTGTTCTGTGTTACATCACATAATGTTATTTTGGAGGGTTCCCCAATCCCCAGGAGCAGCTTTTCAGGGGCTGCAGTGGGTAGTTGGGATTGGCAAACATCGGGTACCAAAGCAGAAATGCTTTCACCCTTAGGTACAACCCTACATATTGTAGTGTCAGGCAGCGCAATCCTATGAGAACCCAGAGGATTGCTGGCATCCTATGCAAGGCAGGAGGAGCGCAGAGGATAGGATATTGTCCATGCTCCCTCGCCCTGGAAAACATCTAGATGGCCAATTTCGGCTGTCTAGATGTTTCTTCCCTCCTGTGGAGGAGAGGCTGAAGTGATGCCTGTAATTTTTGTAAGATGGTGATGCCTTGCCCCTCCCATCCCTGCCTCCGGGAACGCCCCCAAGGCGGAACCAAGCGTGTGTCTTCCATGCTCGGTTTCCCTCCAGCATGGAAAGAACCACGCCAGCACCAAGGTGGGGGCCAGGTGCTCCAAAGTGCTGCGACCTCAGAAAGGATTTCCGAGGTCACAGCGCTATCTACATGCCTCTTCCTATGTCCCTCCAGATAAGGTCAGAGGGACATAGGATTGCGCACTAAGCATCTTTATATGATACTTCCAGTAACCTTATTTTTACATTTATGAGTCGCCTTTCCACCCAAATCTGGCCCCCAAGGTGACTTACAGTTACATCTTTAAAATGATGATAGCAGCATACCCTGTTGCATGTAAGTATGCTGGATTTCTGTGCTGTGGGGAGATGGCTGGGATACTGTTTGTCCTTCCTAAAAATTCTCTGAACTAATTCCCTGCCTTACAACTGTAAGCAGAACATTGGTATAAAGCTTTTATTTTTTAAAAATTCTCAGCCTTGTTCTTTATGTACTCTCACTTTTCCATCCAGAATCTGTGTACCCGTTAAAGATGATTGCTAAATGTTGTCTTCCCCCACAAATTTTCCATGTAGCTGACCTACACAGAGCGACTCAACCCCTTCATGATTTTCCAACTCAGCTGTGTCAAGCATACTATAGTTTGAAATAGCACTCCTTTTTCAGGTTCAGTTTTTCTGTTTGCTCCTGTCCATCCTCCAGAATCTTCCACATCTGCAGAGCAGGTTCATGTTTCCACGTGTCTTAACAGAAAAGGAAGCGAAAAGCCACGGTTGTTGCTTATTATTATTACATATTGTGGAGGAAGGGGGGGGCTGGCTGACCCGCCACACCCCCACCCTTTCCTACCCAAAGGACCCAAGACCCCCAGAGATCTCAAGGTACCAGACTGCCAGCCTCTGCTGTCTGCAATCCTACTTGAATCTCTGTTCAGGGACTTGCCCTTTGTCTATAACCTGGATTTAGATGCTGAACCAAGCAGAGCAACTACAAAACCCATGTGGGGTAAAACCAAGAAAGGTTTATTCAGGTAGCAGTTTTACAACAAGAATAGGGAAATGAGAGAAGCACAAAATAGAGAGACACTTTGGTACACAGTAATAGAGCTACAAAAATAACAAAACCTGATTCTTTATATCTCCCAGGCACACGCTCTGTTACCCGGGGGTCAGTTCTCTTCAGGGTTGGATCCAGCACAGCCTTGCTGCCTGGGGGGACTACTTCACCTACCCGAAGGTCCGAAATGGGTAGCCCTCCACAAGGCTTGCCTTGCCAAAGCCCTCATTCAGCTAATTTCACCAGGAGCTACCTGGGGTCGGATCCTGAGGCCACCCGAAGGCTTGGGCCTCTGCTTGGCTTGCCGCCATTGCTCCACAGCTGGCAGCAACCACGCGACGACCCAAAGACAAAGAACAAAACCCACACTTTGGGAAATATACCTTTTCCCCCCTCCCCTCCTTTCTGTAGCTCCGCTGCTTCTTAGCCAATCAGGATGAACTTCACCTGGCCAGGCAAGGGAGGGGGACTCATGACTTTTGCATTTGAAAGCCGGGTCTCCGGCTTTTCAGGACTTTCAGGCGCCATGCCCCACCCGATACTTTATGCACATATCGCCTCCTCCCAGCCCCCAACCGGCCTTACTTGGTTTACACATGAGGAGGCGTGTGCGTGTGTGTGTATGCATGTAGGAACCCCCAAAGGCTCTTTTCTTCACACATATAAAGAAAGAAAGCAAAATGGAAGTAAGATTAAACATGTGGTTTTATAATTAATTTACTGACACTTAATTAAAATATGGCCCCTGCTAACATGTCTGCATGTGAGATGGCTCTGTTGTGTCTCCCAAAAACTGATCCCTACTCTTTTATTGAGCCAGTTTGGCAGACCTTTTGTCCTACTTCGCAGTTTGCTGTCTGCGTGTGGGATGGCTCTGTTGTGTAGTATTCAGAGCCCCAAAGGAACCTGTGTGTGGAACAATCTTGCAAAGAGAGGCCTTGATAAAAGGTGTTATATAATATTGTCTTTTGTCCTTCTGTGTTTTCTGAAGATAGGCAGAATTCCAGTTTAAAACATTTCTGTTGGCAGTTTTACAGCATGTTCAATAAGCTAAGCTGGGAGCTAATTGTGTGTATAATTGCCTCCTGCTAGCTTTATTCAAAACTGATCTTTCCCAAGTGGTATGGAACCTTCTGGTCCCAGCAATCCTATTCCCCTTGTAATATGATATGAGTCAAAATGCTCCCTTTCCCCCTAACTTGAAATCTATTAATGCCCACGTGTTGCGCCAGGTGTTTAGTTTAGTTTTGCTTAATTGTGGTTGTAGCTTCTAGTGGAAAATGCCCTGGCAGTATGCACACATACTAATCTTTTGTTTTTAAATTGAAATGTATCCTATGAAGATAATATCATTTATGAAGACCCTTTGTTTCTTAAAACACATATTTTGTAAACCTGTTGTGCACAATTAATCTACTGTTTTCAATTTAGGATTTCAGATGAATGCATCCTCTTGGCCGATGTTCCTCCTAAGAACGCTAAATGGAGCTGAAATGGCACCTGCGGCATTCTTTAAGAAGGTAAGAAATTGGACTGCGGTTGCATTGCTTGTTGAGTGTTCCAGTGCATCAGATTGTTCACTCCAGCATGAATAGGCAAGGAAGTTATTTAAAATGGCTGGACGGGGAAGAATCATGCTACCTGAATGGATGGGCAACCCTTTTTCCTGTGTTTGCATTTAGGAGTATGTATACTATATTAGTTAGAAAATGCTTTTAACCTGCTTTATATGTCATGAGTTCAAGACAAATCTAGTTAAATGTACAGTAATACCTTGGATTGCAAGTAATTTGGTCTGAGAGCATTTTGCAAGACAAGCAAATTTTTAAAAATTTTTTGACTTGATAAACAAGCAAGGTCTTGCAAGACAAGTAGTGTAGGGATGTAACCGCTCGCCTCGAGCGGGTGTAGCGGGCTGAAATTGGCCCCGCTCATGCCCGCCAGAGGCTCGCTTTGATATAAGAGTGTTTTGGATTACAAGCACGGTTCCAGAACGAATTATGCATGCAATCCAAGGTATTACTGTACTATGCTTGTGTTTGACAGACGTTTCACAAAAGTCAGATTAATATATTAAATGTATGTGTATCATAATGTGTGATGATCCTATTCATATATAAATTTCATGTTACGACCTAGACAGCTTGTTAATTTATATGGCGGGGGGGGGGGATGGTAAACAATGGATTACTTGGAGAATGTATTTAAGATGCATTCAGATACAGAGAATATCCATAAAGTATGTCTAAAACACTTTTTAAATGCCCTCTGTTCCTTATCACAGCTACTGTTGTACACAAAACACTCCAGAGAATATTTTAATGCCTGTGATGTAAAATTCTGTTTATTAAATGTAAGGAGTAGGTCTTTTTGTATGAGTAGGTTTCATTGAAAATTCGTAAAAAACATCATTGTATGACTTTCAAAATTACATCTCGGCAATTTATCATTTTTAAACTTTGTGGTTTGTCATCTTTCATGTTAAATTCATGTGCTGCCCCATGGACAAAAGTGGCCAGTCATGACTTTCCTGATTTGAGTGAAATATTATTGTTGTATTAAGAGTCTTTCTATCTCGTGTAAACTGATGCCAATATAAATCTTACATCCCTAAATTGGAGGGATTTCTGTGCCTAGAAACAGAAGATGAAACAGCAGCGTCTGTAGCCTTCGGGATACTAACTTTGTGACCACATGTACGTGTGTATTTAGAGATTCTTGAATTAGACAGGGAAAGCAGAGTGCTGGAGAGGGAAGCAAGGAAGCACAGAATGTAACCAGCAACGAGGGGGAATGGGACAGAATAGGTAAAATGTCAAATGGGAGGTCATGTGAAAGAGCAGGAGTCAAAGGGAAAATAGGCACTATGTCCATACCATCTAACAATATACTAAACTGTGTCAACTACAGGCAATACTCTCTTTCTCCTTTGTCACACAAAGTCTCAACCTTGCTACTCCTTTCTTCTTTCTTGATAGTTTGAATTGCCTCAAAACTAGAAGCATACATGCTGTTGTTTTATGAAGAAAAGGAACTGGGTTGATTTGGAAAATTGGAGTGGTGTGTGAAATAACGTGCCTAAACTATGAAAGGAATAATAAAGTAAAGCTGTTGTCTTAATGACATCAAAGACTTTAAATCGGTGTAGGCACATCAAAGACCTTAAATCAGGCTATGCACTTAACTCAGACTATCAGGTTTGTATACAGCATTTTTATTAATGCTGTATACAAAAACTTAACATGAAATATTAGCTTCTTCCCACCAAATTTGCAAACTAACCCAATAAACAACCAAAAAAGCAAGGAGGAAAGAAGAATAAAACTCCATCATGATAGCAATTCATCACTTGAGCATCTATTGAAGTCACATTATGCAGGTTTGAATGACTTTATAAGAGAGCCTCCTGCTAGTTTACAGACATGCTTTAGGCGTAATCATGAAGATTGTAAATGGTCAATTCATGGCCTCCTTTGACATTGATAAGTGTGACACTAGAAACTATTTTGTCATTTCAGCTACTCTTTGCTCATTAACAAGGGACTAGAAACTTCACATTGTTTGACAGTTCTGTTTCTTTTCACTGGTAACTAAAGGAACAAATACATATCTTAAATTCTCAGAAATGTCCAATTTCGTTCTATTGCGTTCCTTCTTAATTCTCTACATAACTTTGAACTCCATAAAACCTTCCATTTAGTTTTAAGGCATGTATTTTTTTCCCACTGCAGAGATCTGGGTCATAGAAAAGATAGGAAAAATGTTTAATGTATAGTGTCCAATCCAATGTATCTTTTGGAGCATGAGTAATTGTGTGCAACAAGGTTATGTAAAACTCATTTCCTTCAAGATTTTCATATGTACATAAATGTTCGGCTCTTTTTATTTTGGTAGGAACCTCCAAAGCCTTCTCCAAACTGTTTTAAAGTCGGAATGAAGCTAGAAGCAATAGATAGGAAAAACCCTTATTTAATATGCCCTGCAACCATTGGGGGTGTTAAAGGAGATGAAGTTTTTATTACCTTCGACGGCTGGCGAGGGGCATTTGACTATTGGTGTAAATATGATTCCCGGGATATCTTTCCAGTTGGATGGTGTGACTTAACAGGAGATGCTCTACAACCACCAGGGAACAGTGGTAAGCAATTTTTATCTGTTAAATTTCATGATTTGGGCTCAACTGGCCTTGCTGGGCTTTTAAGGCTGTATCGTTAAAGCTTTGATTAAACTGCTAGAGAGCATAATCAGGAAAAAGGTGTCTGTTTTTGGTAGTCATCTCATTATAATGTAATAATGCAACAAAAATCTAAATATAATGAAATAAAACCTAAGGCTAAGGATTAGCTATATTTAAATCTATTCATTAATGTTCATTACTTTAACAGTGCTATCCTATACATGTCTATTCAGAAATAAGTCCTGCTGTGTTTGAAGAAGCTTACTCCAAGGTAACTAGGCATAGGATTGCAGCCTAAAAGAGTGGAATATTAGGGAGCAATCCTATGGCCCCTAGACAACGTATGAAGGGGCATAGGATAGTTTGGATTCCCCAATCCGAGGTCGGAGACAGCACTCTGACCTCAGAGCAGGGAATTGGGGAACTGACCCATCTCCTCTTCCCCCTCGCAGCCGGCGTGGAAAGAACTGTGCCAGCTGCTCTCTGAGGTTGGAAAAGTGACCTTGGGAGAGGGGCAAAGGGGTATTTCGATGGGTAAGGAGGGAGGAGACTGGGGAGGCCAGGATACAAGCTATCCTGAAGCCTCTCCAACCTCCTTCCCATCCCCTCCAAAATGCCCGTTAGATGGGGGAAAAAGCCTGTCTAGCAAAAAAATGTAGGACATGAGGACGAGGAGGCGAAGATCACCTCCGCTGTTTCCCCTGCTCTGCATTGGATGATCTTAAGCCTCTAAGTTTGGGGGCTTATGATCATCGAGGGCGCAACCCATAGGATTGTGCCCTTAGTTAGTTTGCTTACTTGTTAAGTGTTCCAGTGGTTCAGATGTAATAGGAAATCATGGTTTCCTGCTGCATGAACACATCATGGGAACCCTTCGGCTCACATGTCCCCCCTCTTTACTCCTCTCCTTTTGAGCCCATGAAGAGTTGGTTGGAGCTTTCATTTTCAATTTTAAACCAATCATAACATTTCTCATGACAACGGAAAACTGTGGTTTCAGATCCTGGCTTGTTCTCACTAATTTTAATTCTCACCTATTTTAATTCACTTTAATTCTGATTAATTAAAGTTTAATTTAAAACCACCAGTATGACTATGATAACACATGCCCAATTCATAAGCAATGGAAAACTTTGAGAAACTTTCACTTCCGATTTTAAATAAACCACCATTTCTCATAATGTCCAACCTCAGGGAATCGGGCCTATGTTATCATAGTAATAAGTTGTTGTATTTTACATCATTTTGTAGAACTTTTCCACAGCGATCATTGCATATTTCACAGAGGGACAAAAAAGACATTACTTTAAAACCGTATTTAGCAGCTATGTCCTTTTTTAAAAAAAGAAAAAAACCCTCTATAGAGTAGGGCACAGGGGCCCTGATCCAAATTGGGCCCCTAGGTAGGAGGCTTTATCCCTTCCCCCTCACTATGGGCCCAATCTGGATTGGGCCGCCTACAGTAAAAAAAAAAAAAAAGGAATAAAGATTTAGTGGCTAGATACACATTTAAAGTAATGTCTGTTTTGTTCCAGCTATTAATGTATTTAGGGTGTTTTATTTTGTTTTAGGCTCATCACATTTTTGTCAGAGGCACCATCCAACAGGTGTCTATGAGACAAACATAATCATACAGCACAAACCCAGTATTTTTCCATTAACAGATGCATTAAAATAAGGTAGTCTTTTAGTGGATGTCCTGCAAAAGCTCAGACAACTGTTCAAATTAATTGTCTTGAGCTCATTCTTGTATGGAGTTTGTAAATCTGGCTGCTTGATAATTTTTTTTTTTTTTTTTTTGTTTGTTTAAAGCATTGTACCCCAATCTTCAGTCAAAAAGGCTCCCACAACAACTTATGGGTCAATTAAAAAACAAGACAGTCTGTCCTCAGGCTTACAATCTAAAACACATGGCACAAAAGGAAAAGAAAGGGATGGGGAAGGGAAGGAAAAAAGTAAACTCAGGCACCAGTTTTTAAAGTTAAAGTTCTTATAACAACAGTTCAGGTAGAAAGGAGCCAAAAATTGCTGGCTCTCTCAGCAGAGCTGATGGAATCGCCCTGCTTCCCTTCTCTCCTTCTGTTCTGCAGCCGGAGGGATGGCTGCTGCTAATTGTCAGTAGAGGAAAAGTCAAAGGCAGCTGGTAATGGGTTTGACTGGTTTGAGTCTGCTTAGTATGAATTCTAAAATGTATAGTTGTGGAAAAATTGTAAATTCCTGAGCATCCCCCCTCTTCCTGAAAAAGATGGTGCCAGTATCTACAAATTTGTAGTATTTTTTAGTCCTGAACACAATTTCTTTTTGATGGATCTGCACAGAAAGTTTAGAGTATATTCTCACATGAATAACTTGAAATCATCTGAAAACAAGGGTACAAAGTACAATAGTGATACTTGTGGAAGCAAATGAATCATCCTAATTGCTTTTACATGTTCATGAAGAATTACCTGTATTACCAAGAACTTATATAAGCTATCAGTACTCTGAATGCAGGAGAGCATGTTAACATTCTTTGTTTCTCTTGTTTTCTTGGTGGGTTGCAAAGATTCTGTTTCAAAAGACTCTAATAAAGTTGTTGCTTCGGATCGGAGGCTGCTGCCTGCATAGCTAGACTGCACACAAGAGACCTGAATGGTTGATGTCTTAATTGTTTTGCTAGTGGAGCAAGAAACAAAATGCTTTGTTTTGTTTGTGGAATGGAGAAGGCCATTGTGATGCAAAGCAGTACCCTGAAAAGAGCAAAAGTGCTTTCTACTCCTTCCAACTACACACTCTATATTAAAGAGATACTACCACTTTCTTTTTTAATACACTGACATTTTTAAACAAACCCTATTGAGACTAACAAATTGTTTTAAAGGTTTGCGGCTCCTGTGGCTCAGTTGAGATAACTTTGTCTACAGATGCAGTGGACTGGCAGCTATATATTTTTTTGCATGCTCTTTCACTTTTTTCCAGATTCCCTGACCCTATGTAACCTTTGATCTCCTCCTGAAGGCAGGGGTGAAGGAAGTATGAGCAGGTGACTGATGGTCACTGTCAATAGAGCCCACAGACAATATGTGAATTGCTTTAGCAGTCTCCACTCCACTCTGTTTACTCCCCCTTCTCTTTCTCTTAAACCAACAAATGCAAATTGCTTCATCCTGATTTGCTAGCATACTATTTCAGTGCCTGCTGCCCAAGCATTTGCTTTTTCAGCCTCAGTCCCAGTAAAAAGCAAGTAGATCGGATCTTAATCTTCTCAGTGGCTAATATAAATTACATTTGCATCTCTGGAATATAAAGGTAGGAAAAAGGAAATGAATTTTTATATGGCATTCCAGGAAAGGCTCATTATTATTTCATTTGCAGTCTTTGTTCAGCAACCGCTATCCCTGTTTTATTCCAAGGAATTGAAAGTTTGTGTGTGTAAAAGCTTGTACCTGCTGTTATACACCCTGTAGCACTGAAGCTTTTTTTCTTTATACTTGTGAACTCTTATTCTCTCGGATTTTTGTTCTATAGTAATCCATTGACATTTCAGCACAGGCAGGCAGGCAGGCATAAACTCTAGCAGCTAAAGCCTAATTTAAACATATTCTTACAACATATTCTTAATTGTTGGCCATTTATATTACTTTTACAGCACAATCTTATACATGCCTACTCAGAAGTATGTCCCATTGATTTCAATGGGGCTTACTCCCAGGTAAGTGGGTATAGGATTGCAACTTTAGTACCTAGAAATACTAGAAATAAGTTCACACTGATTGTTCTGTTTCCAGAAAAGGTGCTTGTGTGTATGTGTTTACAGTAATTCCATCTTGAGAGATTCGCTGTTGTTTTTTTAATCTGACTTGTGGGATAACAAAAGCCTTTAACTGAAAGTAGTTAAAGTTGTTTTACTTATAATCTAGTACATATTTTTAAGTAATATGTTTATTCAGACAATGTGTTTTACACTGTTTGTTTTTGTGTGTGTGGTGTGTGCATATAATGAAATTTGTACATTTACAATTATAAAATTTTATTTTTAAAATCTTGCATCAGTGAATATTTCCTGAACAACAACGTAATATATGGAATTTAACCTGCATGAGTGTACTTTACCACTAAATCTTCATGGCACACTGATAAAAGATCTGATTTTCCCCCCTAAAGTACAAGTGGTTGATTACTTTTGAATATAAAGACCATAAAAATAAACAAATCACATGCTAGCTGGGGATGATGGGAGTTGTAGTCGAACACATCTCTAGGGCGCCAGGTTGGGGAAGGCTGATTTAGTTTAACATGACAAGCTGTGCAGGGGCCAGTTTTCTCTTATTTAAAAACTAGTGTTGTCATGTAATGAAACCCTTAATTTTATTGCCAGTTTACATTTTCTCTGTGTGGAGTTTTCCTGTTGTAGACAACCAGAACATGCAGATATGGTTATTCCTTAACAACTTGGTGTACTATTGCATCAGTGGAAAAGTGTCATGTTCAGTTTGTCCAAATTAATGCCAGCAGGATTTTTGGGGGAACTGAAAAGTTTTTTCTCTTCATGTTGAATCAGCTGCATTTAGATATAGACAGATGTATTTTTCCTGCTTTAGAACTTTTAGATCACTCTGGGATTCTTCTTGGATACTAGAAAAATAAGTGCAGCAGAAACCAGGACACATGGAGGGATTAAACTCCACAGTTTTTTTGATAAAATGAACCATAGGAATCCAAATAAGCAGGGGCTGGGGTGGGGAGGAAGCCCGCAAAGTTGTCCACCCCTGCTATAGCAGCAAAATATATATATATATTTTGATGCACAGAAATAAACTTTTCTTAGCATAGAGGTAAACATGATCACCAGCAGATTTCTGCACATCAAACTGCTGATAAAGGCACTGCTTCCTTATCTGCTGAAAAGTTGACAATCCTAGTCTCAACTCTAAATGGCTTGAAGATATTTCATTGTAAGCACATTTTTAAAAATGTAATTGAAGTTTTTAGAAAGTCATTTTAAAATACTGCTACCTACATGTTTGCTTATAGATTCTGATACAATAATTTTTTTAACTTTCCCCTCAGTTTCCAGTACAAAGAATAATACAAAAACCCAGAGCTCCCCATCCAAAGTGACCCGGCGCTCAATGCAGTCTCCACAGAAATCAGCTCCTTCAGCTCCTGCTCCTGCAGCAAGAGGCAGGAAACCTGGTCGTGGAAAACCACCTGCTGCCTCTTCAATCCTTAGGAAAGGCAGGTCTCCCAAAAATATTCCTGTGACAAAAAACACATCTCATAAGGAAAATCTCAAAAAGAGGAAAAAAGGCTTAAAACCAGGAAGGAAGGTTAGCAAATCTGTTTACCTTCACATTTAATGGCAGGAGATGGATTTTATGTTTTCCTTTTGTACTGCTTTTACTATTTAAAAAAGCCCACATTATTTCAGTTTCTCTCCCCCCCCTCCCCCGTTCCTATTTTGTGAAAGCTGTTTAGTACGGTAAGTGTTTTAGGAAACAGAGGGCTGGTTCGCACATGTCGGTTCTCATGGCACACACTGTGAAACCTCACAGGTTAATTAACCCATTGTGGTACTTGTAAACCCAGTCAGAGTCTTTGTCCAAGTGCCTAAAATTATGAATTGCAAATGATATATTTTATTGTTTTAGAATGTGCTTCTTGAGCCAAAGGCACGTATATACCTGCTTTTAGCTTGCCAATTTATCTCTCTTATATGTCTTTTTGTCCTGAACCACTAATTTAGTCTTAACCTGAATGTGGTTTCCAAAAGAAATAGCCCTTTACTGAATAATTTGTTATCTCTCTGCCTCTTAAGTGGCTAGAGCTTCTTCAGTGCAGGCTAGCTTCACTAATAGAATTGCTAACTAACACTGCAATCCTATGCATGTGTACTTGGAAGTAAGTTCCATTTTCAGTGGGACTTACTACTCCCAGGTATGTGTGATCCAATATACACTTACCTGGGAGTAAGTATGTATTGGATTGCAGCCTGACAGATCCATGTTTCTGTCAGTGCTCACAAGGACTGCGTAAAGGAGACTGAAATGGATATTTGCCATCCTTATGCAATTTAGTTTTAGCAACTTTCCGTCCATGAGAAAAAATACACAATTAGGGCTGTGCTGATGTAATTATTTGTAGCTGTTGACTGAGGCTATTTGAGACAACCATTGTAATACAGTAGTGATGTGATGAAGCCATCTTGGGTTGACTTCTTATGTAGTGACCAGTCATATAAATGCTTTCACATGGTCACTGATCCAGGTTGAGGTCATCATTCCGCCCATTCTAGAGAATGTCTTCTATGGGTTGGGACTGGAAGTAGTATTGCTTTGATCTTGATGCTCTTCTGATTGCATTCTACAGTTTGTAGCTTCAGAAGATGATGATCTGAAGGTAGCCTGTTTTCTTGCAGAAGAGACAGTGAACTTTTTAATAGACAAGTCTATTTCTTCTTTTTTTAAAAAAAAACAACAGAAAAAAATCTTACCAGTGCAGTCTCCAGTATTTTCTCCTCCCCTTGCTTCTGCAAAAGTGGACAACAGCACCCTTCAGATACACAAAGATGGACCTAGTATCACTGGTACAATGGCAGCTGTCATCTCAACAGGTAAAGTGATCTGTTGCAAACACACAAAATATGCTTCTCTCTTCTGGGGCCATAGGCTGATGATTCCAGAGTTACCATAAAAGGACTGCAGCATTCTAAGTGGGCAGGACCGGTGTAAGGCAGTTTGGCACCCTAGGCCAAGTCAGGTATTTAGCGCCCCCCCTCGAGCAGGGGGGGCGGGCTCCGGAGCAAAGCAGCCTAAAACGCCTGCTCGCCCAGCACCCCCCCCCCCCGCGGCCAGCAGCCCTCTGGGCCTGGAGCAGTGGCAGCAGCGGCATCTCGGCCAGCAGCAGTGCGCTCAGCGGGGCCCGTCCAGGATGCCCGGCCGGGCGCTGGGCCATGCGATGCCCCCTCTTCCTCCATGCCGCAGCCCGCAGGGTCCACCCCCTCGGGCTGGGCTGTGAGCGCTCTGGTGCCGGGGCCCGGATCGGGTGCCCTCAGCATGAGCATCGGACGGCCGCGAGAGACGAGACCCCCGAGGCAGAGCGCGAACGCTACTCACGGAGCTGAGGGCCGGGCAGCTGCGGCGTGCGCTCTGGAGGCGAGGCGAGGTGAGGCGGCGGCGGCACCGCCCCCTGCAGGCAGGGTCCCGAGGCAGCGGTGGCTGCCCCCTCCCCTCCTCCTCTAGCCGGGCTCGGGCCCGGCCTCGCCGCCTGCCCGCACCCGCCGAGGACCCCACTTGGGCATCCCCGCGGGAGGCGCCGGGGAGGAAGGGACGGAGCCTCCGCCTTCCTCCCCGCCCCGCTGTCGGCTGCGCGGCCTGCGCCTGCCCGGGGACAGAGGCTTAGATGGTGAGCGCCGGGAGAGCAGGCGGGGCGGCGAGCCGGAGGAGAAGCGGGCGGAGGCGCCCTGGCTCATGATGGCAGGCGGAGGCGTGCCCCCCCCGCCGAGGAAAGCTGAGCGCGACACCAAGCCTGCCCGCAATCCCCCCGCGCTGACCTGGTGTGACTGGTAGCATCTCCGCAGCTGTCCCGCCCGGCCGCCTCGCTGACAGATCCGGGCTCCGCAAGCGGCAGGCGGGCAGCGCGTCGCCCAGCAGTCCCAGTGGCAGTGAGGAAGAGTCGGCTGGCAGGAGCAGAGTGCGCCCCCTTCAGCCACGCGCCCTAGGCAGCTGCCTAGTTGGCCTAGTGGTAGCGCCAGCCCTGTAAGTGGGCAAAGACATTTAGATAAAGCAGAGTTCTGAAGGTAGCTAAGAGGGATTGACACTGGATTTGAATCCTCATTTGACTTATGGGGTTGAAACCCACTGGATAAGTGTTTTATTTATTCATTAAATTTCTATACACCCAATAGCCAAAGCTCTATAGGTGGTTCACAACAGTTAAAGCCATAAAATATAAGATGATAAAATACAATATAAAAATGTTAAAAGTTTAAAACTACAGTATAAAAATAATAACCAAATAGAACCTAGCTGCAGTGCAAAGATTTAAAATACAATACCAGATTTAAAACAGAGACTGAAAAACTGAAATGCCTGGGAAAATAAAAAGGTCTTCACCTGGCACTGAGAAGAGTACAGCATAGGTGCCAGGTGAGTCTCTCTGGGAAGCTCATTTCGCAACCAGGGTGCCACAGCAGAAAAGGCCCTCTTCTTAGTAGTCACCCACCTCACTTCCTTTGGTGCGGGCTCCCAGAGAAGGAGCACTGAAGCTGATCTTAGGGTCCGGGCTGGTGTATATGAGAGGAGATGATCTTTCAGGTAATCTGGCCCCCAAGCCATTTAGGGTGTTGAATGTTAATAGCTGCACTTTGAATCGGCCTAGAAATGGACTGGCAGCCAGTGCAGATGGAAAAGTATTGGCATAATATGATCATGTTGGCCAGTCCCCGTTAATAATCTCGCTGTCCTATTTTGGACCAGCTGAAGTTTCCAGACCATTTTCAAAGGCAGTCCCACGTATGCATCATGATAATCCAGACAAGAGGTTACCAGAGCATGGATAATTGTAGCTAGGCTATCTCTGTCCAGGTAAGGGTGCAATTGGTCTATCAGCCTAAGCTGATAAAAGGTGCTCCGTGCCACTGAGTCCACCTGTGCCTCTAGTGACAGTGCTGGATCCAAGTGCATCCCAAATTATAAACCTGATCCTTTAAGGGGTGTGCAACCCCCTCCAGAACATGTTGAATATCACTTAGCTGGCAGGTGAGCCACCCACTAACAGTACCTCCGTCTTGTCTGGATTGAGTCTCAGTTTATGGCCCTCATTACTGCACCCAGACACTGGTTCAGAAGGCCCACTGCCTCACCTGGGTTAGATGAAAAGGAGAGAGAGAGCTGGATGTCATCTGCATATCAGTGACACCTCAGTCTTTAGCTCTAGATAATCTCCCCCAGCGGTTTCATGTTGATGTTAAACAGCATGAGGGATAGAATAGACCCTTGTGGCACCCCATGGCATAACTGCAGTGCAGTACCTCCAACTTCCAGCCCAGAAGGATACCACGGTCGATGGTATCAAAAGCCGCTGAGAGGTCCAAGAGAATCAACAGGGTTGCACTCCCCTTGTCCCTCTCCTGGACAACCAAGGCAGTTTCCATTCCAAACTAGGCCTGAAACCTGATTGAAATAGATCTAGATAATCCATTTCATTCAAGATTTTTGCTGATCGCTTTCTGAACAATGCAGTGTGATCCAAAATTACTCATGTGCTGTTCTATCCATGCCTGGCCTTTAGAAACAGAGCTGGTTGCATAGTGTGATTTCCAACCAGCACACACACCGTACCATGCAGTGCCATTGGAAAATGGAGCTATGGTGCGTGCCTCTGCAAGCCCCCTGATGTCAGCAGCCTCTCATTTAGTTTCAGTTCCTTGAAAGAAAATACATTGCTGCCCTCATTGAGGGCTAGCAGTGCCCTGCCTACATGGAAAAGGTCTGAATTGGTTGAAGGGTTCTGATGTGTTTTGTGATCTTGCTGCTTGGTTGAGCAGTTTGCCTCTTGCTTCCCTGCACAGACTGAAGAATTCTCTTGCTCTGCCAGGGATAGAGAAGTGTATATGTGTGTTTAGAGTGTCTGTGTGGTGTGGTCCTATTCTCTTGCCCAGTCCCATCATTTTTGGTCTTTTACCGCGCTAGCAATTATCCAGCTTTTCCACAACCCTCCTTCTTTGTTTTCTAGATTCCCATCTAGTTGCTAATAGGGATGTACAGATTCTGTTAAATCTCTTCCGTCTATGTTTCTTAGCTTGTCAGATGTCTTTCATTCCATTGTCCACTCATTGACAGAATCAGGGTGTTGTTGTTTTTTTTACCAGAATTTCATTCTATGTGCACGAATTTGCATTAGCATGAATTCGTACTTACACAAATCCCCCCCCCCAGTGAAAAACTGGTCCACAAGTCCTTGTAACTCTGAAAAAGCCATTTTGCTGTGGAATCTGTAGGTTGGATTCATAGAAATCTGAACATTTGAATCAGTTGAGGATTTCTCTGACAATCCCTAGTTGCTAACCAACCTTTCCACCTTCCTGTTCTTTCACTTTTCTATATCTCCAGTTTCTAAGTTTCATAGATTTCATAGATCATAGAGTTGGAAGGGGCCTACAAGGCCATCGAGTCCAACTCCTTGCTCAATGCAGGAAACTAGAGGAGGGGTCTCCCATCCAAGTAATAACCAGGCCTGACCCTGCTTAGCTTTCCACACTCAGACAAGCTGAGCCAGCATGAGACACAGGCCTGTATATGTTTATATGAGCTCCTTTTCTTTGCACCTGTCTTGATTTGCTCTAAAATTGCCTTTTCTTTTTCTCCTTTATTCCCTGCTTTTCTTAGCTTGGCTCCCCTTATTCTGCTCTTATTTTTCTTTACCCTAGTTTGCAACTTTCTTCCCCCTGGCTATATCCTACCTCACATTCTACCTAACACCCTTTATCACATTCTGTTTCTGACGGTCCTCCTATCTTTTGTTTACACACACCCCTTTTTAGCCATCCTATTCTTATACCTCTCATATTGTGGGCGTTTATCATTGACATGCAGTTGCAGCAGCAACAATTCCACAATTACCGCTCCAATCAACAGCAGTTTCAAGCCCATCTCTAATAGTGATTTGTGATCTTAGGTTCTCTCTTTACCCAATTTTCCCATCTTTAAATGAAATAAAGTACAAGCCTTTATGGTAGACCATAAATTCACTGTATATGTTGAAGGATTTCATGCTATGAACTCATTAATTTCTTGCCACAGATTCAATGCAGCTTCAGCAAGGCACTTTCAGCCAGTGTTCCCTATCGGAATAGGACTTGGTCTACATCTCAGGGGTATTATGAGCCCCCCCCCCCCCCCAAAAGGATGAAGATTGGAGTGAGCAGAATTTGTTCTGAAGGCATTTTTGTTGTGTCTTTAATTCTGGGTGAGGCAGGGTGAAGCAAGGAACAGGGTTAGCAATTCAAGGAATGCGAGTATGTGTTTGACTAGTACAGTGAGCCTTATCTAGATGTGCCAAGAGTGTGGAGATTTGGGGACCCCTCCATTGGGGTTAGAGGTAAAGGCAAGTGCAGAGTGCTTGTGTGGGCATTGGGCAGGGATGGATTTTACATGCAGAGCCACAGCTGCCCCTCTTCATTTCTCAGATACAGCCTAATTTTTTAGCTACTGGAAAGCCTTTGAGATATATAAGTGAACATCTTTTACACATTTACATCTAAGTGTTGATCAGCCTCACAAGTGCTCGTAGAATAAGATTTTATCCAGACTATTGCTTGTGGCTGTAAGGTATGTTACAGACTCAAAAAAAGTGTATATTCATTATTTTGTCTTTCAGTTTGTGTCTATGTTAACAAACATGGAAACTCTGGGCCGCATTTGGATAAAAAGAAGGTTCAACAGCTTCCTGATCACTTTGGACCAGGTCCCGTGAATGTGGTGCTTCAGCAGGCTGTGCAAGCCTGTGTAGACTGTGCCTATCAATCAAAAACTGTCTTTGGGTTCCTCAAGTCGGGGCATCATGCAGGAGAGATGATCACTGGTATTCTGTTTCATTCACTTACGGATTTATATCCTGCTATTTTACAAAGGCCGCATTTGCACAAAACGATAAGCCAAAAGTGCTGGCTTATCCTGGTTTACTGTGAACGAACAGTGTGCTGGTGCATGCAGCTCATGTACTCCTGCTTATCACCTCTCTCATGAGCCTGGCTTGTTTGGGAGCAAAAAATCAGGAGCCTGGATTTGGATGTCACGTGAAGTTTTCTATCTCTGGTTTGTTTAACCCGCTCACACGAAATGAGGAGCAAATGAGTTCATAGTAAACCAAGATAAATGAGCAATTTGGGCTTATTGTTATGTGGAAACACAGCCAAAGACTCAAGATAGCTAATAATGAAATACAGGCAAACTTCATTATAAACTAAACATAATAAAATACCATAATAGAAACTATAGCAGGCAGCAGAATCAATAAAACAAACCAGGAGCCAGTAAAAACTCAACACATTGGTAATGACGAAATGTATAACTTTTTCTATAGTTCTTAAATGAGCTAGCCTTGAGTTGGTTCAGGCAGGGAGTCAAGGAAGTGAACAGGCAGTAGCAGCACTGTGGATTAGTTTCTAAGATGTGTTCAGTTTTGGTGCACTACACTAAACAAAGTTTAGTGTAGTGCAATTGTGTAAATGGTTCCGTTAATTTTAAATAGGGTACGGCTACGTATTCTTTATATAAAAATATGCTCACCTTACCTAAGAATTATGTTTAAAAAGTCAATGAAAATCATACTTACACGATAATTTACTAGCAAAAGCACTTCCATACCCTGTGCTTTTGCTCTTTTAGGTGAAGTGTTCCCAGCCAATCTGTGTACATTCCCAGTAAATACATTCATATGTTTAAACTGAGCTGCTTTTGCTGCTTCTCTTTTTCTATGAAACTATAGAAGTGTATAAGGGTCAGTTCTCCAATCCACCTGTGTCATCTTTATTTTGAATCTGTCCTAATAGCAACTGTGTTGATTTCTTTAGTTAGAAATTTCTGCTTGTCCCTTTTCTGATGGCAGAAGAAACTGTCAGGACACAGGTTAGCGCACTAATT
Source organism: Shinisaurus crocodilurus (assembly GCA_021292165.1). Classification (NCBI taxonomy): domain Eukaryota; kingdom Metazoa; phylum Chordata; class Lepidosauria; order Squamata; family Shinisauridae; genus Shinisaurus; species Shinisaurus crocodilurus. The sequence goes on along the minus strand of CM037878.1, from coordinate 200,444,789 downwards.
CATAATACAGGCATTAAAAAGGGGTTACCTTACTTCAATATCCCTATATTAATACCAGATGGGGACAATGATCTGTGGTATGCTGGTTTAATTAAGCCTCCATAAACCCCCTGTCTAGCAGTATTAAAATATAACATTGTGACCTGCATGCTATGAAAGGTCAATAATCTTTGTACAGATCTTCTGCACATGTTTCCATACACAAAGGGAAGTGTCAGTCTCATAGCAAAGATTTAACAGATGTGAATCATGCTTCAGTTGTAAGATACCATTATTTTATATGGGATATTTATAGCTTTGTAGAATAAAGGAGATGGAGCTAGAAATTCTCTCTTACACAATTTCCACAAAATAAGTTGCAGTAGATTTTCTTCAGTAGTTAATATAAATTCGTGAGCCCTGTTTATGCATGTTTGTTTAAAAGATTTATAAGCTACATTTTGGGGTACACGTCCCAACTAACTTTATATTAATAAATAAAGTAGTTCAATTGTTCTTAATTAAACTGTAGGAATATTACTTAGTATTGTAGTGGTAGAGTAGGAGTTCTCAAATGTTGTCATCGCAGGCCTCTCCCCAGTCAAGAAAGCAACCATGCCCAAATATAAAACAAAACAGACAGAAGCTTCAGCTTGCAACATTCACTGACGTCCTTGGCTTATGGAAAATAGAGAACAGGAAAGGTACTGACAGCCAACAGAAGAGCTGGTACTCTGACTACTGCTAGCTCAAACACAATGTATTTTGGGAGGGGACAGGGAGGATCAGAAGCTTCCCCTTATACCGTATTTTTCGCTCCATAAGACACACTTTCACCCCACAAAAAATTAGGGGGAAATGTCTGTGCGTCTTATGGAGCGAATATTGTTTTTTTTAAAAAAATTTAACTTTTTTTTTTTTTTTACTTTGCTGGTCCGGGGAAGAGCTGAGGGCTCCGGGGTGGGGTGGGGCAAGCCCCTGCCTCTCAGCTGATTCCCCGTGCAACAGCTGATTTTTTTAAAAAAATATTTATTTATTTATTTTTACTTTCCTTTGCTGGTCCGGGGAAGAGCGGAGGGCTCCTGGGTGGGGCGTGGCAAGCCTCTGCCTCTCAGCTGATTCCCCGCGGAACAGCTGATTCAAAAAATAATATATATTTTTTAACGTGCTGTACGGTAAGTGCTGTCTTATGGTCCGGTGCGTCTTATGGAGCGAAAAATACGGTAACTACCTGCATCTGAGTGGTACGACATTCATGAAAAATCTAGAGCCATAAAACAAAACTTGTATCAGACTTCATTAAAACAAGTGGTAGTTGAAGCACAATTGCTCTGGATTAGCAGAGGGATAAATGAAATTGTTCAAGGCTTTGAAGCGAAGTCTGGCAAAGAGAATTCAAGAAAAAGGGCTGGTTTGCACGACCCAGGCTGTGGGCGGGGGAGGCACCAAGGGGCGGTCCGTGGGGTCTGGCGCCGCAGACAACCTGCACCCCACGTGTGTGGGCGGACCCCGGTGGAGCCCACAGTCCCTGGACCGCAGTGCGGGCCTCCCAGTGCTAGGGGGCAGCGGTCCGGGATGCCCAGAGGGGCCGTTTGCCCCTACAGGCTGGAGCGGCTGCAGCTCCGGCCACTCTGGGCTGCTGCCTCTGGGCGGCCCCTGCGGGACGGCCACCTGCTGTTCACACGGCAGGGTGGCCACATGCGGTAGGGGCTTACCCCTCTGCCGCCCATGGTCACTTTGCGTGTGTCCCGCGGGGGCACCCCGGTCGGCGTTCGCACGACATGGGAACCGTGGGGGACTTCTGCTCCCCCGGAGTTCCCGTGTTGTGCGAACACACCCAAACAAAATGTTCTGCCTTCTTTGATCCCTTTGTTTCAGCCAAAGGGGGATAGTTTCTTTTTTAGGCTCTGCTGCTGTTTCAACCTATTTCATATTAGGATGAAGGTTTGAAATTTTCTTTTTACTAACAGCTTCCTTTGATGGGGAGAAACATGCCATCAGTCTTCCTTCTGTAAACAGTGCATCGTTTGTCCTGCGCTTCTTGGAGAAACTCTGCCACAGCCTCCAGTGTGATAATCTTTTTAGTAGCCAGCCCTTTAGTCCTTTCATGGGAAGTGCACATAGTCCTACGGAATACGATAGAAACAAGCCAGGTAATGGTCTACTTACACTATTCCCTGCCCCAGCTTATCTTTTTAGCATTTGTTGTGGGCATTAAAAAAAAAAAAAGTACAGTAGAATGTATCTTTGTGAATTTCAGTGTTAGCTAATTCAGTGAGAACTAAGGAAAGCAGATCTGGAACTTTTGTGCTTAAAATAGTTTTGCTTTTCCTTTACAGCTTGATCTTATGTACGCATAATTGGAAGTAAATCAGTGGATTGCAGCCTTAGTCTTATAAGGAAACCTGTGTGTGTGTAGAATGGCATAGAACTGCCACAGTCCTTGATAACACAAGCCAGTATGATGACTGACTATCTTAGTTTAATCCCGGTCTTGAAATGAACAGCAACAGGCCCTATAGTGAACAGTAGAATATTTATTTGTGCCTTTTACCAAGTGCTTAGTTAATTCAGTGCTGGTTCCACTTTACTTATTTGTAGACTAGCTGGTCAGACAGGACACCGGTCATAGGGTTTTACAGACAATATAATGAGTGATACACAATTTGAAAAATCAACACAAATTGCATAATGAAGCCTGCTGTCTAGTGGATCGGGCACCTCTAAAATGAATATACTGAAACGGAAAGGAAGGTTTTAAAGTAGGACATGTTAAAGGGATGAGTCTAATGAATGAGGTACAGAACCACCAAGAGACCCTGACACTTCCTAGTGTGCTTGATTGGTTCAGCAATAAGGGATCTATCCACCATGTCCTCCTCCCTCCAGTTTATGTGAAACAGGAATGATTTTATGATTGGATGATAAAAGTTTCCTGATAAGTTAATATGGAGAAGTGTATTATGATTGTAAGATTCATGAGTTACGCTAAACAGAAGACTTTCTACTTGAGAAATTAGTAATATATCTTCTCGTAGCAATAGTGCCTTACATTGCAATCCTATGCATATCTACTCAAACATGTCCCACTGTGTTCAGTGGGGCTTATTCCCAGTGCAGTGAGTATATTTATTTATTTATTCATTCATTCATTTTCTATACCACCCAATAGCCGAAGCTCTCTGGGCAGTGTACAACAATCAATTTTTTTAAAATACAGTTAAAAATATAAACAATAAAAACATTATAAAAATTTAAAACCAATTTAAAAAATATCCCTAAAACAAGTTAATAAAACACGACTGCTAAAAACAATTTACCACCCCGCCAAATACCATTAAATTATTAAAAGCCTCAATGCAGAGGCAGTCTTAACCTGGCACTGAAAAGATAGCAGAGTTGGCGCCAGGTGGGCATCAGTGGGGAGCTTGTTCCACAGTTGGGGGGCTACCACAGAAAAGGCCCTCCCCCTTGTTGCTGCCCTCTGAACCTCATGTGGAGGTGGCAGTCGGAGGAAGGCCCCAGACGTTGAACGTAGTGTACGGGTAGATTGTGGTTGGAAGAGGTGTTCCATCAGGTATTGTGGTCCCAAGCCGTGTAGGGCTTTATAGGTCAAAACCAGCACCTTGAATTGGGCTTGGAAGCATATAGGCAGCTAGTGCAAGCGGGCCAGAACAGGTGTTATATGTTCAAACCTTTTGGTCCCGGTGATTAGTCTGGCCGCTGCGTTTTGCACAAGCTGCAGCTTCTGAACAGTCTTCAAGGACAGCCCCACATAGAGTGCATTGCAGTAATCTAACTTTGAGATTACTAGAGCATAGATTAATGAAACCAGGCTATCCCTGTCCAGATAGGGGCGCAGCTGGGCCACCAGCTGAAGCTGGTAGAAGGCACTCCGTGCCACTGAGGCAACCTGAGCCTCAAGTGACAAAGATGGCTCAAGGGGAACCCCCAAGCTATGAACCTTCTCCTTCAAGGGGAGTGCAACCCCATCCAGAACAGGCTGAACACCCTCCATCTGGTCAGAGGAACCACCCACTAACAGCATCTCAGTCTTGTCTGGATTGAGCCTCAGTTTGTTAGCCCTCATCCAGTCCATTGTTGTAGCCAGGCACCGGTTCAGCACATCCACAGCTTCACCTGCTGAGGATGAAAAGGAGAAATAGAGCTGCATGTCTTCAGCGTCCTGATGACAACGCACTCCAAAACTCCAGATGACCCCGCTCAGCGGTTTCATGTAGGTGTTAAATAGCCCCAAGTATAGGCCCCACGTTGTAGATAGATCTGAACATGATAGGAAAAATGCTAAAACTTTGGAACAAGAGGCCTTAGCCTCAGTGGTAGAGAACATGCTTTGCATGCAGAAAGTTCCAGGTTCAATCCCTGACATCTCCAGTAGGGCTGAAAAAAATCCTGCCTTATCCTGGGAGAGCCACAGCCAATCAGTGTTGACAATATTGGGCTAGATGGACCAATCATCTGACTTTGTATAAGACAGCTATGTTCCTATGAGGCAAATTATAGCTGTGTGGGTTTTCCAGAAAACTTCCAATCAGAAAATTTTCTGGTGCCCTAAATCATGGCTGGATAACTTGTGACCTTCCAGATGTTTTGTCCTACAACTGCCATCTGGTGAGGGATGATGACAGTTGTAGCCCAAAACATCTGAATGGCTGCAAGTTGCCCAACCCCTGCCCTAAATAGATTACAAACTCAGCATATTTTGTCTATTAGTTTTCTTTACTAAATAGAACTCAAACACAGTGTTAATTTTACATGCTATAAACAAATAGCACAAAGTAATTCTTTTAAAAAAGGTTTCAATATAAATACTTCCAAATGAAACACTGTAATGTGTGTTTAGGTTTTGTTTTACTTCCAGCTACGGTATCTCATGCAGTCACAGCTTTATTTTTAATTTTGCTTTCACTTGCAGTTTATCAGATGAAATAGGAATTTTAGTGTTGGTGTTTATTTGATTTAAGCTGATGAGGTGAACTTGTAACCTTACTGTGGGTTTGGATTATATGTGATTTTGGTTCCTCCTGGTTTACAAATAGATTGTGTATATATGAGAGAGATAAAGACTACATAGTTAGTATATACTACTTCCTCAGAAATAGTTGCATAAAAACTTTAAAATTACCTAATTTTACTGGTATTGTATCCATCCATTATATTTCTAATTAATTCTATGAAGCAATGCACTTTTAGAAATAGACTTGTTTCCACTACACAAAGCTTCCTCTCCCATATTAGTAGTTAAAAAGCAACATTGTTTTTAAAAAATAACTTAGCATTTATATAACACATGCCAAGGGTAGTATCCTGTTGTGCCTGTGCACTCACGTGAGTAACTGTGCAACGGGGCTTTTATGTTTCTAAAAATAACCTGAAATGAGCGGAAATGTTCATTTCTGGAACAGGTCAAGTCAGCTGAGCTAGCAAAAGAGACCTCCACTGACCTGTCTTGACTCAGAAACGAGTGTTTCTGCTTGTTTCCCAGGTTATTTTTAGAAGTGCAAAAGCCCTGTTGTGCAAGTGGTCGCTCCAGCAAGCATGACAGAACCAGCGGAGGCAGAGTGGCCCCGTTGGACACTGCCCCAAATGTTTAAAGTACTTCATGTGCATTATCCCAGTAATCCTTACAACTCCCTTATAAAGGTAGGCAATTATTAACGCTAATATGGATCCTGAAGCAGTGGGCCTTGAGAGACTTGTGGCTTGCCTGAGGCCACCTAGGGCATGCATAGCTGGAGGTGAAATGGAAAGTGGGTTTTCCTGGTTCACTCTCTTCTCACATGTTATTTCTGTATCCACCTCAACATTTTTCAGGAGCTGAAAATTTTTGAAGGCTGTTCTTTCAGCACTTTTAAGAATTGTAGTTGGGCATCTGTGTGTTCATGAAAAAGATACACAGATGGTTAAGTATGCGCATTTTAATTATTGCCTATTATGTCAATTGCTGCATGCTGAAACGAGCAGATTAGCTGCAGCCCTCTAGCTTATGATGCTGTTCTGATTCAGTTCTCACTGTGAAAGAAGCTGCCCACCTTATACTTGAGCTATGTATTAGATCCAGCTCCACCATCATGATTTTCTTCAATGAAGGTGCTTTGGAAAGATTTCTGTGGAGGAATACGTGTAGAAAAAAGTGTTAGACCAGAATGAAAGATCGATGTGAATTTTGCAGAGAAAGATCTATGAACCAGGTACTACTAAGCCAGCCAATGTAGCAAAATCCATATTGTTTCCCATGTGAATTCCTCTATAGCAGTGATGGCGAACCTTTTTGAGCCCGAGTGCCCAAACTGCAACACAAAACCAACTTATTTATTTCAAAGTGCCAACACTGCAATTAAACCTGAATACCAAGGTTTTAGTTTTAGAAAAACAACTCATACAGTTGTCCGAACTAAGTAACATCTTTTGTCTTAAAAGAAAAACACAATAACAGAGCTTTCAATGATACAAACAGTTTTTTGTTGGGAAAAAAATCAACTCAAAAAATTATTATAGTACTACGTTGTACACATAGCCTGAAGGGAATCTATACAAACTTTTTAAATAATTAGGCACATGTATTTTTGGATAAGGGATTCTCAACTGGTAATATGATTATATGCCAGACTGAAATTGTATGGGGCAAGCTTTACCCCGGGTCCTTTCCCTGCTTCTACAGGGGTCAGATTGGTCAAAGTAAAAGTCAACCTATACTAGGATGACGAGCATGATAAACAAGAAAACTAAACGTGCTTAACACATTTTAAACACTTTATGTCTTGGACTGCAAACACTGCATTAGGTAAAAGTTTGCATTGGGCATGCTTTTGCACAATTAATGTGATTTTTGCTATTGCATGCATGCTGATAATTTGTCAAACCTTGGCTCATACTCCGTTAGTTTGAGAGCAACACATGCAGCATTCAGGTCAACTGTTAGGGCTTTACATCCAAGCCATGCTCTGTGCATCATTCTTCAAAATCTTTTAAATGTGATAACAATGTAGAAAAGAATTCTGTAACAGGAATTCTAGAATAAAATAATTCTGTTCCACACTGTGAGAAAGAACAAAATCATTAGTGTTTTGCAGAAGGGGACAGTCTTTTCACGAACTGGTGACCAATGGCTCGAGTGCCCACAGAGAGGTCCCTGTGTTCCAGCTGTGGCACCCGTGCCATAGGTTCGCCATCACTGCTCTATAGGAATCAATTCAAAGCAGTTCACTGCATGAGGCCTACAGAAACTACTACGGAAAGCCCTCAGAAGTGGTCATTTAACTGTTCATGCATGTGAAGTTGAACAGCTGAATTTATACTTCTTGAATCCTTGTTTTGTTTTTTTGCCAGCAAAAGAGGAAATTTCAGACAACAGAAGTACAAAACGGTATTCTCAGGATTCACCATCCTATACTGCCCCCCTCTCTCCTAAACTCCCAAGAACTGAAGCCCACCCATCAGAAGGTAACTATATAATTGTTTTCTTTGCTAACGAAGCAAAGTAAAGTAAGCCATGCAATGTTAGTTGCATTTCTAAGCACCTTCGCCAGGAACGTACATTAAAACCGTACATGTAGTTAGTGCTTGAACACTATAGGATCTATAGCAAATTAAATACATTTTTAGTCCTCCCCTAGCAATGGCACCCAGATTGAATTGAACGGGGAGGGGATATCATTCAGCACACATGCACACTCCAGGTTACTCCTTGATGGTCCCAGACTGTGTGATATTCTCACTGTAGACCACCATGGAAAGCTCTGGGCATATATAAACAGGACTGTGATGGGCTCACACAGCTGCTATGTAATACTGATAGTAAGCTTTATTGATTTCAGTGGGTCTTATTTCCATGTAATTTGTTCCCCATAGCATTATATTGACATACCCTGCTAGGAAGCAAAGGATTTCTGTTACTGTAGAGCATCTTTGATTTTCAGACAAAGTGGTCTTTTCTATGTATAGTACAGATGCAGCTGCCATTATAAGTTTGTGGTTCTCCTGAATTGCTCTAAGTGAGGCAAATGAAAAGCCTTACCCGGGGGGGGGGGGGGTGTTATAGATATTTTGTTCGCATTAAACATAAGACAAAAGCTTTTCTTAAAAGTGCCTTTATAAATTCTAGATATGCACAGTTGGCTTACAATGACTGTGCTTGCCCTCCTTTTCAGTTGTTTTTAATCATACAACAGAATTCTGCTTCCATTTATCACATTTGTCTCCTGTTCTTCCTCCTCCTCCCAGAGACATTAAAGCAATAGATTAGCTTTACAACCACCCTTGGAGAAAGGCCATAATGCTAAGACACTTAGCAAAATATTGATATACCCATGGCTCCATGATGAACTTCATAGCCAAGCAGGGGGTTTAAACATGGATTTCCACATTTAAACCCAAAATCCTACCTGCTAGAGATGGACAAACTCCCCCTGGTTCAATTTGAATTGGGAGCAGCGATAATAAGTGGTAGTGAAGAATGCTCAGGAAAACACTCATACTCTCTTACTTGGTAGTGTTGGCAACAACAGCTTTCCTTTGCCCTTTCCCCCCTTCAATGATGACTTTTGTAGCCACAGGGAGATCAGGATCTCTTTGTCCCTCTTCCTTTGGTGGAACACTGGAAAATGTAATTTTCCCAGGGCAACTTAAGGCATAAGATACTCCTGAGAAAATTACATTTCTCAGCATTCCAGAAGCTGGGGAGAAGGGACAAAGAGGACAAGACCCTTGATCTCATGTTGCTATTGGAGGAGAAGAATAGCAAGTGAGTAGAAGGAAGCAGGACTGAACCACTCAGCAGCTTCCTCCCCTGACTCCATATCCTCTGCCCTGCAGGGAAAAGTTCTTCTCTCCAATCAGTGTTCCCTCTGTGGCAGAGGGGGCAGGGCCAGGGGAAGAAGCTGCTGGTCCATGTGGGGAATCCCCACGGGTCTTATTAGGCCACATTATTTGAAGGTTTTTAAAAGCACAGTCTTTGCTCCCACAAAGCAATTTGCAAATTTTTGTACCTCATCCCTGAAATTTTGGGGGATATTCCTCCCCCCCCCCAAATTTGACAGCTTAGTAGGAAGCAGGTAAAAATGGTTGAAAGTGCACATCTTCATAAAGTAAAAATAAGTCAGACATGGATCTGACACCACATATTGGTAAATCTGGTCTGCCAGTCACTTTTTATCTGACCTGCATCATAGGGCTTTTCTACACAAGGCATTTATTGTGTGTTCATGATTCCTTACTCACGGTTGCTCATGGGCTCTTTAGACGATGACGTGATCCTCCAATTTCACTTCTGTTTTTTCAGAGCACTTTCCTGATTTCTTTTAGAATGGGGAAAATGAGCTATTAAATTACTATGGGGAAAATGGTGCTGTATCTCCTGGTGTCTTTGCGCTATACCGCTATAGCACAGCTCCACCTAGAGGTTGTGTAGCAGAAAAGAAGGAAAGGAAAAACTCTTTGTGTAGAGCTCGGATCTCAATGCTGTGACGAAACCGAAAGTAGCAACAGTGATTAACAGCATAATAAATGCCTCGTGTATAAAAGCCCCTATTGTCCTTACATTGCAGAAATGGATGTGTTGGTTCACTTTCTGGCTATTTCTCCATATGCATCTTAAAGACATAAATAGGGCAAAGTAGAAGTGGCCCTCTTAACAGTCTTACAATTACATGATAATGTAATATTTGAACTCAGGTTATGTATAGATGCTCCAAGTTTTATTTACTGTATCACATTTGTGTGGCTTTCACTAGGAGTAACAGGAGCGTGATACTTCTAAATACGTATGGTTACAGTCGCAGATGATTATGTAAAATGGTACACTATAAATAAAATAACAGATCACAGAATACTATAGCTATAGACTGAAAAATACATTTACCTGTACAAGGAAAGAGAATACAATTAAGGATGCAGACATCAAATGTGTTTGTGCTTATATAGTACAGGGGTCCCCAACCTTTTTAGGTCAGTGGGCACATTTGGAATTTTGATAGTGAGTAAAATTTTGATAACAGTGTTTTACAAAATGGCTGCTGGGGGGTGGGGGACTTGCTCATTCATAACATGGCTGTCATGGTTGGCATGGCTGGTCACAAAACATTCATTTCCCAGGAGATCTCACAATGATGAGACTAAAGATGCAACTTGCCCAAGAACCTAAGTACAAGGTGGGGATGTGTGTGGCTGAGCAAAAACACACAACCACTGTTTTGAACCCAAATAAAGATGGTGCTGGAGGGCAGCACTTCTCTTTGCAGCATGCCAGCTGCCAATATAGCACATATAATTTTCAAGTGTTACCCTGTTGGGTAGAAGATGAATATTCCCAGTTTACAGATAGGAACTGGAGCTAAGCAAACCTTGTTTCCAGCAAAGTTGTTGTAGACTTTAAATCCCTCCTCTTTTATGTGTGTGAGTGTGTGTGTGTGTGTGTGTGTGAGAGAGAGAGAGAGAGAGAATTAATTAATTAATTAATTAATTGTATAATACTGCCCAACTGGCAGATGCCCTCTGAGAGGTTTTACAATCATAAAAAACCCAAACAATAAAAACAACCAAAACACATAACAACCAAAATAACAAAACCAAAAACAGCCAAAACAATAAATACAACAATGATTAAACATTAAAAATAGAAGGAGCCAGCAGTACAATTAACCATCAGAGCAACAAATTAAATGTCTTCTTGTATGGTTTCTTTCTAAATGGATGGGATTAGGTTCTAGACATACACAGGGTTCCTCCCACAGTTTCTACAGTTAGACATGTGTGGTGTATATTGCCATGTCAATTACACTTCAATCCATTTTCTCATGCTAAATTGACTTATGGGGCGATCTGGATGTAAAAATTGGTAAGAAAATGTTTTTGTGGCAGACATGGACAGATAAGGGGATCTTTACTTTGGATCTACCGGTGGGTGCCAATGATGAATTTTTGTCATTTTCTATCTTGCATGCCAAATATGTCTTGCCAGCTATGGCTGAATGGCAATACTTGCAAGTGCAGCATTTGTTAGTACAGTAATACCTTGGATTGCAAGTAACTTGGTCTGAGAGCGTTTTGCAAGACAAGCAAAAAATGTTTACATTTTTTGACTTGATAAACGAGCAAGGTCTTGCAAGACAAGTAGTGTAGGGATATAACCTGCTCGCTTCGAGCGGGCATAGCGGGCCAAAATCAGCCCCGCTCACGCCTGCCAGAGACTCGCTTTGATATAAGAGTGTTTTGGATTACAAGCACGTTTCCGGAATGAATTATGCTCTCAATCCAAGGCATGACTGTATCTAGGTTTGGACTGAGCTGGAGGCTCAAATGTTTTTACAGCATCTGAGCCTCCATCATCATTAGAAGCACTTACTGATCTAAAGTAAAAATCGTCTTATCTGCCCATGTTCGCCACAAAAACATTTTCCAACCAATTTTTAGATCTGGATTGCCCCGTGAAGTCAATTTATCAATAGAAAATGGATCAAAATATAGCTGACTTGACATTATACGCTGGGCAGGCAAAGCAATCCACAATCCATGTCTATAAATACTTGTTATTGGTGAATAAATAAGATACACTGGGTTTTAAGCAGGAGTGGAATAGGGAATTGGATTGCCCCATTCTGCCTAATCAGTGGATTGCCGCTTTGGCATCTATGTTGCAGCTATGGATCTTAGGCTGTGTCTTATGAAACCAAAGTTTTTGCTGCATGTCTATTGGACACCACAATGTTTCTTTAATAAGGGATTGTCTAATTCGGCTAATTCCTGGCAGTGGAAGGTAGCTCATGCTTCTTTTAAACATATGTTTGGCAATGTCCAGTAGCTGCTTCTTTTTGGGAAGAGGTTGTTATACAGATAAATTTTGTACTGGAACAGTATTTAATATTCACTGATGTACACACTCTTCATGGAGATTAACTAATGGTCAGCGTAAATGGATTCTCCACACCCTCTTGACAGCTAAAAGACTGCTATTACAACATTGGAAGGATAGATGCTCACCTCCTATAATGCAATTAATTGAGGACCTTATAACGCTTTTAACAGGCCTGTGGCTTACGCTGGCTCAGCTTGTCTGAGTGTGGAAAGCTAAGCAGGGTCAGGCCTGGTTATTACTTGGATGGGAGACCCCTCCTGTAGTTTCCTGCATTGAGCAGGGGGTTGGACTCGATAGCCTTGTAGGCATCTTTCCAACTCTATGATCTATGAAATCTATGAAACATTTGAACAGGTGGCATATACATGCCACCTTCAAATGGATACTTATTTGGATATCTGGTCTGCCTTTGTTGAAGCCTAAGTATAATTGCTTGTAAGTTGTATTTTCATATGCATTTCATATGTATTCATTGCTACTGATATATACAAATTTATGTATGCATATTTTAAAAACTAAAAAAAAGAAAAAGAAAAAAATGCCTGCTGGAAGAGGAAGGTCTTCATCTGGCATCTGAATATATGCAGTGAAGATGCCAGGCAGATCTCCTGGGAGGGCATTCCACAGACGGGTGGGGGGCACCATATTATAAACTGTTTGTATTAAATCTCATATAGCAGAAACCCTGCCGAGTGAAGAAAATGGCACTCCCAAAGAACATAGGTTTTCTGAGGACTCAATGGATTCTGCACTTAATTCAGTCAATCCTTCAAGCCCTAACTGCCGGAATTCCACTGAATATCGTACCTCAGGGAGTGCAGCCTATTACAGAAATTCTCTTCCACCAGTGACTGCTACCTCAAACACAGCACCAATCCTACGTAGACTATCATCAAGTTCTGCTGGGAACAACAGTTACTATGAAGTCAACAGGAACAGACTGCAGAGGAGGATTGAAGGTACACTTGAGCCTTTTAAAAGAGCATGCTTTTCTCATCTACCACTCTACAAAATGTAAATTCATAAAGTAGGCTGCGAAGGCACCTTGATATTCAAGACTTTGCAGAAGGGTCAAAACTTGCAAAGTTAGCAGACATGCTAGAAAATAGAAATTGAGTTGACCTTACCTTGCTCTACGGAGATTCCTCATCAGAGATGGGCTGGATGTAGAAGATCCAATGCCGAAATGGCCAAATAGATGTAAAGAAAATCACCCTTGAGCGTATCTACCCCCCTCAAGAGAACTTTAGGTCCTCTGCTTGATATCTGAGGAGATAATCACCAGTTATTTCTCAGTTGTCCTCTCTGTTGTACCTTAGTTGTGCCATGGTATAAGTTATGTTGTTCAAGCCTTCCTAACCTGTGAACATGTGGCAAAATGAACATTTTTGCTGCATTTCATAAGTGTCAGTCTATACTTCTGTCTTTCTTGTAGGAAGACCACCAAGTGTAGAGAAATCTTATGGGAAACTATATATGATTATTTATAAACAGAAAGAACCTCACAGTATCATATTTTTCTTATATCATCGTTCCATGTGAACACTTTGCTCTGAATGTACCCCAAATGCGTTCATATGTATATTCAGCCACAGTGTGAATTATAACCTAATCATGACTAAATATAGCCCTGATCATTTGGAGAGGCACTCATAAGGAACAGCAGGGAAAAATTACTTTGTGGTCCATTTTCTTTCTAACCATAAATGAACATAGATCATAGGATCAAAAGCCTAAAGAACATACACATGTGTGTGTATGTCCAAAATGTACCGGTTATGAAGACATTTCTACCTTCTTCAGTTTCATCATTTTGTATATTTAGCTGCAAGTTCTACAACAGGACCTGACCTCAGTGCATTAAAACGGGAGCCTTCCCGCCTACACAATAAGGACCCTACTACATGGTCGATAGATGAAGTGATGCGATTTGTGAAAGAAGCTGATCCTCAGGCATTAGCACCCCATGCAGAACTCTTCAGAAGACATGTAAGAAAGCACTTTGCTTATATTATTTTCTTTTTGCATACATTCCAAAATTCAGTGTTGTGTATATAGTTGGGGTGAGAAGGGGCAAAGGACCACCTTACCAAAGTTTGAGATGCTATAGATTTTCTCCCTCCAGTTTTTCTTTTTAACTTCTAATAGGCCTGCTTCAAATGATCTGCTGTGATGGATCATATTCTGGATTGGACTTCTCACTACAGCTTCTTGTTACTTTTTCAAAGTAGAAGCTGTTGTGAATTAGGCTGTGTGGTGATCAAGAAGCCCATTATTGTATTATTTCATGGCAACCCCTCAGGGACTATGTAATCTTGGCATTTTGGTTTTGTAGGTAGTAACACGCCAGCCCTTTGGTTAAAAGTTCTCCGCAAAGTTTCCTGCAGTTTCTTGGTAGAACACATTTAAAGGAGTAGCCCAAAATTCTAATTTTGTACCCAGTTAGTATAAGAGTTTGGGGCTATAATTTTCACACTTTTTGTCCAGTTTGGGCTCATGAAGGTTGAAAGTGACTGAAAGAGATTGACAATGTGTTAAAATAATTTATAGGAGCATCATAGAAAATATGCAGACTAGACAGTGCAAAGTGTGTATAACATGCATGGAATAAAGGTTGCTTCTCAGATTTTGCTTCGGGGAAAAAACACTGTCAGGGTTCCAGATCTTTCAGCTGCATTTTATCCACCAAAATGTTCCCCTTTCAGCTTGCCCTATTGAGGTATAAATGCTAGCTAGGGTAAAACATCACCCACTCCCTTTTGTTTACTACCTGCAGCAAACTCTCAAAGTATCTTCCTACTATGTGTGCATGCCATTTTCACTTTATGTAAAAGTAGTTGGAGAGTCAGTAGCTTATGTAAAAGTAGTTAAAGTCATTTCAGAATAATTTCTTTAAGAACAAATACAACTGTTTTGTCAAGGCAAAATAATAATTTTCCTTATTTAGCAGCATTAAAGAAAATTTGTATACGCAAAGCTAATGGAGGTAGTTGAACATGTTGATTTTGTTTACAGTTTAACATGTTAATTTTGTCAGTAAGAATAAATGATCCAGGGAAATACTGTTCTTGATACTATTTACATTTTGGTTCACATTTTAGAAAATATTTTCTTTAAAATCATTCTTAATTTCTGTTTTAGAATCACAACATATTATTCAAAGTCATTTTCATCAGATAGATCTTCAATCTCATTTACAAGATTAGATAACTTTCTCATAGACACATACACCAATTAGTGCAGGGCAGCCCAGAAGCATAACTGCAACACCTTTCCTTTAAATTCTACATGTTTGCAACTACATATGTGGTTCACGTCTTCCTGTCATCCAGGTGATAGCAAACACCTTGTCTTCAAAATCATTGGGCAGTATCCTGTTGGGCACTAGCGCTAACCTAAATTTTGTTGCACTAGCATAAGCTACCTCTAGCATTGTGCTAGAGATACCTCATGCGAGCACAATGTAATTTACATTAGTGGTAGTGCTGAATATGATACTGCCCATTGGTTTTCAACTGGTGGGTTGGGACCCCCTGGGTCACAACAGCAGCACTACTACCCTAAATTTAATATTTGGTTTTAAAAAATGGTGAATCCTGGGTCTGAAAGGATTGAAGACTACTGTTCTAAATGCTAGTCATGGCCAACAGGTGAAGAAGCATTAATCATGTAAAACAGAGAGAGTTTCTTTATAGCAGCTTGCTCTTTTGCAGTGCTGGTGTAGAGCATCACACATTGGTGGCATGTTCTGCTAAAGAAATGAGGGTGATGCTATGCAGGATTTAACATTTGGTGGTGAAGCTAGGCTGTAGAAATGACACCAAAAAATTTCAAGCACAACATAGGTTGATTCATAGTCTGTCCCAAGGTCAGTAAAAGGGGAAACTTCATTTTCACATGCTGCCACAAATTCTTTTTTTTCTTCCTTTACTATAAAAGGCACTTGTTAAGTCACACCCATAAATGTGTGTGATGAGTATGTCTTGTGGTCTAGAGCTACAGTGACATTTTGTGAATCAACGCATGGCTTTGTTAATCAGCCCAGTGAAAAAATAAATAAATTGACAGGCAGTTGTGACTTGAGACTAATGTTTGCAATTGCAAGAACTGTATCTGGGCCTCCAGATTACATTCTAATACAGTAATACCTTGGATTGCAAGTAACTTGGTTTGAGAGCGTTTTGCAAGACAAGCAAATTTTTAAATATTTATTTAATTTTTTTTTAATTGATATACAAGCGACGTCTTGCAATACAAGTACTGTAGTACGGCTTAAATTAATTATCTCTGTACAAATTTTTTTGGGGGGGATTTCGTTTTGATATAAGAGTGTTTTGGATTACAAGCACGTTTCCAGAACGAATTATGCTCTCAATCCAAGGCATGACTGTAGTGCTTGGCAACATGTTCCACACTGAATCACATTCTTCACTGTCACAACTTAAAACATCAATAAATTCTGCCTATGACTGAACCTACCTAACCCCCCCCCCCCCATACATTTCTATTCCACTTTTCAGAGAGAAACTCACAAAGAAACAATAAGGGCGCTGGGCATAAGCGCACATAAATATACAAAAACAATGCTTAACAGAATTGAGGAAATTATACCAAGTTTGAGATTGTTGACAGTGGAACCACATGTATTAACTACTCAGGAAAGGCCAATTTGAACAAATACATTCTTTATGCTTTTGTAAAGGCTTGCACTGAAGGTTTAAGGCACAAAGCAGCAGGAAGGGAGTTCTGTAATTGAGGGGGCATCACCAAGGAAGCTCTGCCTCTTGTAACGCACCAGTCTAGCCATTCTAACTGGCAGGCAAATGAGCAGAACCCTTGATGGTCAGGATCACATAGGTGAAGGCGCAACGTGGAAGCCCTTTCCATGTGCTATGTAAACTGTGAAGTTCTCACTTGTGGTATTTTACAAAATATTTTGGTACATTGTGTATCTCTTCTACTCATTTTAGACCCTCTGGATCTGAAATTAGAAAAAAAGTGTAGAAGTTATAGCCCCAAACTCTTACACTGACTGGGTACAAAAGCCAGCTTTAAGGGTTGTTCCTTTAAATGTATCCTACCCCCAAAAAAGTGTAGGAAATTTTGCAGAGAACTTTTAACCCAAGATTGGTGGGCTATTGCCTGCAATAAAATGCAGTTAGTCATTCATGTGGGGTGATGCCATGAAATTAATTTTCTAAGCATAATTTTCTAAGTTCACCTCATGACCTATATCATAATTAGGCTACCTGTCAGCATATTTCATTAGAAATCTAACATAGTTCCTGAAGACTCTAAAGTTTTTATTGATCTACTACTGGCCACCATATCCTAGTCTTACATTAAAAAGTAGCTGCAATTAAATTAGTTGTATTAAAAATTTGCCTACTTCAGAAAAGGAAACCAAGAAAGAAATGTGATTGTTTCCTGGAATACAGCTGTGGTATACTGATTAATAGGGAACAAGGCTACAAATGGTTGGAAACTGTAATCACCTACTGCCAATGTTCCTATAGTTCCCGCTCCCGCCCCATATAGACATCCTTTTATATGGTCTGTGTCAGTCAGTCAGGTAGACACTGATCTAATGGGAACTTGCTGTGTGCAGCAGATAAGTGTAGCAGCTCGGCTCTAAATTACAGTTTTAGATACGTATTTTAACAAATGGACCCCTCTAAAATCCTAGCTGGAAATAAAGATATGATTCAAAAATGACTCCAGCTTAACAGTGTGCACGTGTGTGTATAGAAATAGATTTATTGTAGTCTCACACACAAACTATTGGGGTGTAGTGGACCCCACAATGACAGGAGAAAAACCAAGCAGAAGCCAAAAATGCCATAGTAAATAATGGAAGGGCTCCAGTATACCCCAGTAGCATAATATGTTTCCCCCCCTTTTTTTCAATGAACATTACAAATAAGAAATCAGTGTTGTAAGATTGCACGATGAGAGTGTAACTCCTTTGTCAAGATAAATCCAGGTTAGAGCGGAATTGACCCCCTAGGGCAGGGATAGGCAGCCCAGCACCATCCAGATGTTTTGTACTACAACTCCCATAATCCCTGACCATTGGCCATGTTGGTTGGGGCTAATGAGAATAGTAGTCCAAAATATCTGGAGGGCACCAGGTTGCCTACACAGCCCTAGCGTAAAATTTACTCCTGGGGTTCAACGGCCCCATGCAGTCGTTTATAATGGTGTGGGTTTTTTCTGGTCCAAAGCTCTTTAAGTGGTATAATCACATAAGCAGAACTTTTTATAGCAAACCTGAGCCACTTTATACTCCATGTACTCAATGGAATTTATGATACAAGCAAAAGGCTACAGTTTTCCCTACACTTTTTAAAAAAAGTTGCTGGGGATAAAATGGATCCCAGTTAGCTTAGGCATTTGATAGTTTCACCTTCCCATTCACCTTCCCATTCCCCCCCCCCCATTCAATGGGGGGGGGGGAAATGGACCTTTGATAGCTTAATAAGTTAAACATAATTTGTTTAAAAAGTTGAAATGGGGTGAACAGTTGAAATAGCACAGTACAACTGACCCCATAATTGTTGAGTACATGGAGTATAAAGTGGCTCAGGTTTGCTATAAAAAGTTCTGCATGCATTTGGAACAGCTGTTGGGATCCACAGTGTTCCTATTAATTTAGGATTAAGGAAAGGGCAGCAGCAAAAGAAAGTTCCTCCCAAAGATGCTATATGATATGTTTGTACTCGCAGCTAGTGCTGCTGGTTTCCTAATCAAACTGTAAACAGTAGGTTTGGATCCCCCCCACTAAATAATGATGACTATTCCTTTTTAAACATTTGAACATTTTCCCAACTCAGTATGCCTGCACTATGCCTCTGAAGCAGTTCTGTCTACTTCTGGGGGTGGGGGTCTTTAAAGAGAGGTATAATTTTGCACAGTTGGACTCTCTGAAACTAACCCACTTCCACCAATTCCAATTAAAAATGCAGATGTGTTTACTGAGGTTGTTCTGGGTAGGTGTACGTTGCAGTGCAGGTCCCATTGGTTGGGTAAAACTTGGAATGCTGACCATGTGCATAATGGGATATAGTAACTTGCACAAGGTAGAGATGCATAAGTAATACCTAAACTTACTTTATTTAGTCAAAAAGAAAGAAACTCATGAGTATCTACTTATTTGAAACTATTCCTTTTTTTAATTTAATTGAAAACAATTGTCTAAGTGGAACAAATTTTCATATATTCTTGTTATCAGGCTATTGATGAGACAATAAAAATGTGTAAGCTTTAGAATTTAGATTATAATTTTTCACCCTCTTCAAACAGGCCTGTGGCTTACGCTGGCTCCGCTTGTCTGAGTGTGGAAAGCTAAGCAGGGTCAGGCCTGGTTATTACTTGGATGGGAGACCCCTCCTCTAGTTAACTGCATTGAGCAGGGGGTTGGACTCGATGGCCTTGTAGGCCCCTTCCAACTCTATGATCTATGAAATCTATGAAATTTCCCATGGCTGTTCAAATTAGAATAATCTGTACTCTGTACCCTACTGTATATTGTTTAGGTTGTTATACAGTATAATACAGAGTTATACAGACAAACAATTTTGGCTGTTTGTCAGGTGCAATGCAGTGTTCTTGTTCCACGATGCTGAAGCAAGATTTTACTAGTGCATTAATCAGTATTTTCCTCTCCTCCCCCCCCCCCCCCAGGAAATTGATGGGAAAGCTCTGCTGTTACTGAGGAGTGATATGATAATGAAATATATGGGGCTAAAGTTGGGGCCAGCATTAAAGTTGTGCTACCACATCGAGAGACTTAAACAAGGAAAGTACTAGACAGTGGATTCACAACGATATGATTACATGTTTCGCGGACAACCCCTCAGGTTCACAAAGATGGAGGGGGGGCACAATACAGCAGGAACCTTGCCTGGTCGAACATCTTAGAAATGGATGGAAGATGGTCCCATTCACTTCAGCAAAACAAGTTTCCAGCAGATTGTGTCCAGTATTCTATTTAAAAAGCATTGTACTAAACCATCACTGGTTGACAAAGGTTTCTTATCAAAATATGAAATTTGTTGTAAAGGGAAAAGTTTTACATTCTTGTATTTAATAACTTTTTTAAAAGGTGCAGGGAAAAGGCAGTGTTGAGAGTATTTATATTGGAAGCTGCAAAATGTATTCTCGACTATTCAGCTTCAGCTGGTGCATTTTCATTCAGAACCAAAACAGCTGAATTCCAAAGTATTTTTTTTAAAAATCAGGATCTGAAAGTTTTGGCAAAGGTGGTTGGATTAATATCTTAAAGCGAGAAAAGGTATTAATGTTTGCAATGATTTCACACTCCTCAGTTAACATTTTATATCTGGTGCTCCAGAGGGTTCATGTTAAGATTATGCTATAGATTTCCATAAAGGGAATAGCCATATGAATTGTTCTATATGTGTGTGCTGTGTGTTTAAAAACAAATAGGCTTTTATAAAACTGTAGTTTTAAATTATGAGGGGAAACTTTGCAGTATGTTGACATTTTAAGCTGGCAATATCACGTTTTTGAGAAGGAAGTTCTCATGGCTGATTTGAGCATCCAGTCCAGATGAATGAAGATTCCCAGCTTGCTCACTGGAATATACCACCCATCATTTTTAAACATTCCATCTCTTTGCAGAGCTCAGCATGAACATATGTTCACGCACTTGTGTATTTATGTGTGTCTGTGTGTGTGTGGTACATGCATATATATTGTACATAGTGTTCATTTTTTTAAAAAAAGAAAGTATTTTAAAGGTACTTTTGCACTGTGACATATGAAACTGTAGAGATCAACTTTTTTACCAGTGAAAAAACCAAACATGCACAACACATTTTGGCCTCGATTCACAGGTTGTTAGACACAGTACATCCTGCTGCGCACTAGGATCTCCACATAGATATCAACATGACATATGGCTGGATGGGTGTTCAGACTGCCTGCTGGGGGCCAGGTGGGGAGGGGGAAGAAAAGGGACTGAAAAGATCCACTTCCTCTATCACTCCAAAACAGATAATTTCATGCTATCAGGACTGACTACACAGAAGTCCGTTAGGTTCTGTGTAGTCTTTAGGTGCAAGGATTTCTGCATGCACAGCTTTAAGTACTAGATGCAAAGGTTTTTTTTAAAAATCCCAAAGCACCTTTTGCAGCATGTAGATGTCCTTTGCTGGATAAAAGTGAATCTACCCCCTTACTATTCATGAATGCTTGTCTTCTTTGCTTTCCATTTTGGAAGGGGATAAAATTGGTCAGTGGACAGGGGGATTCATACAGGGCATCTCCCCACACTATGCAATATTCCTGGATTCTCATCATGTTGAGCTGAGCCATTTTGTTCTGGGAAAGTTTCTGGAAAAGGTTGGGGTGACTTTTTTCTGATTTTGTCCCGTCCCCCCCGCTTCATTTAAATGACAATTTTAAACAAAGAAGTTGAACTCCATGTGGATGTGTGTATTTTACCTAAATCTTGGTGCTCTTTCTATAAGCTACAAGTGTGGATAGTGAAACATTTTGATGTCACTGCCAATTTATCAGGGACAATTATGTACATTTTCTGAGTAGGGAACCGAATGTACTGTATGTAATAGTACAAGTGATGATAGAAAAGATGTAGTCCTAAAAGGAGGATAGATTTTATATTTCTTATTGCCTTTTTATATCAGAAGCTTTTAGTTAAAAGAAAGTATTTTTTACACATTACTCGATGGAAAATGCCTTGCTTATTGGTATACTAATTACTCAGGTTTAGCAAAATACTGCAAATTCATAAAATCATTTTCAGATGTACGTGTTTCTGTAAATTACTGCAATGTGATTTAAATGAGTTCACTTCGGAGGTGTGTCTTATTTTATGATGAGAAGCCTGCTATTAATATTCATTATGCCAGCTAAATAGTTGCTTCTAATAAGAGTGTACAAACCATTTCACCAGCCCAGACAAAGCTTTACAACACTTGTTGCAGATACAGAAGCTCATGCATATGTTTAGAATCAAGCGGTAAGTGCTGTAGTATATTTTACATACCCTTCATATGCATGTGTCCTTCAGTAGACATTACACAAGCACACAAATTTATCTCGATGAGATAAAATGAAAGCATGGTATGATAGCAAATATTTCACATATATATTGGTGGCTGTGATCTTCAAGATAGCACATGTACCATTTTTTTCTGTAGTTTTTGGCTAAGCTGCCTTAGACAGACAGTCAAGGAGCTGCCAAATTGTGTTTTGAACTTGAGAAAAATCACATGTGTGCAAAGTTACCAGCACTTCCATAAATGATACTTGGATCACCTTTTCATCTCTAATGTCACATTTCTGAATACTGTTTATATACAAAATAGAACGTGGAAGACAGACATTGAAAAATCTAATGTATATTTGAATCAGTGTGAATCATTCCACTTACTGATATAGAATATTAAAACATGGATTTGAATATGAAAGAAATCAGAAGCTTGCATGCATGTGGTTATTTTCTCTACTTGGTGAAAAATGACACAGCATTGTTCCATTAATTTTATATAAAATACAGATGGTTTTAAAATGTTTCATACAAAACCTTTATAGAATGAGATTTTCTCTCATGCATTTTGCCTGTGTGGTGTATTTGTTATTACTGAAGAGTGCAAAGGTTGTGTATTGAATCATATACACATACCTGCACATGAAACAAGAATGCCCACTGAAATTTAACCTCGTATTATAGCATGATATCAAAATCTGTCAAGTGTTTGTAACAGAATATATTTTTAATTCTTTATTTTCAACTGGATGTTCTCATCTAAGCAGAAAATAAAACTTGTTCAGTGTTTACGTGTTGTTTTAGTGATGTTATGTACACCTGTTTTAACATAAATCTGAAACTGCACAATCAAAATTTATTATCTATCCTGTCAGGCTGTTAATAATAATCTTCAGTAAGATGATAATTGAATTAGAATCCTTTCAAGCACAGACACCAATTCTAGACTGTGGTTTTATACGTTGACCTTTGAAACAACTGACACACACTATCTGTCTGCAGTACATGCAGTTTGAGTGTTGGACGCAGGTTCTGCATTCCCTTGACTGAAGGGTTCCACTCACAGAAGGTCCTTCCACCCTAACCTCTCTCCCCCAACCGTGCACCACATCTCACCCCATTCAGTAGGGTCCCCTAATGCTCTATAGCACTTTCAGGGGGCTGAAGAGACTGCTGTGGAGAGGAGAGGGTGGAGAAGCCCACTTCTGCCAGCCAAGTTGCACATGCCTAAATCTGGATCCAACCCCTAGACACGGAAATTAAACTCGCTATCATCAAGTTCTGCCTCTTGAACAAGAGAGTCCTCTGATGAATTTGGAGGTGAATGCTTTTTAGAAAGAAATGGGAGAGATACCAGCCAACTTAATGGAAATAGTGAAATTATGTTCAAGGACTTAGATTAAACTGTTTAAAGGGAAAACTTAAATGCTGTTTTTCCATAAAGCACTAAGCAGTGTCTCTTTTTGTTTGTCAGGAAAGGCTAAAATCAAAGCTAGAGGGGAATTTTGCTTGCCTTTGCTTACTTTATGCCACATCTAAGAAAGGGGCAGGGGTTTCAGAAGGTTTCCCAATAGTTTGGGCATACATGAGATAAGACCAGGCTCAGTGGTAGAGCACATGTTTTACATACAAAAGGTCCCAGGTTCAGTCTCTAGCATATCCAGATAAGAGTAGAAAAGAACCCTATTTGAAAACCTGGAGAGCTGCTGCCATCCACTGTAGATAACACTGAGGTAGATTTGCAATCTTGTTTAACAATATTGCCAGATGAGTAAAGGGCAACTCTTTCCCTCTTCTGTGGGGATGTCAGTCTCCAGGTGAGGTCCAGTGCATCACTGTATCAAGCGTATGCCAGGCTTGAGTAACAAGGCTTGGCCACTGCTATGATAGCAACCGTTGACACAGCTTGTCACTCTTCTAAGGTTGGTTCCCTCTTTCACTTGGTGAACTATGTGATTACCACACAATAAAATCAGCCTATCATGGAATTAAAGCAAGATTTCTTCCAAGATTATCAAAGTGACCTTTGTGATCTATGTGAAGTAAAAAAATGGTTAGCTAGGCATGGACAAAACTCCGTTTTGGTATCTCAGTTTATCATTTTTTCAAACTTACGTTCAGTTCATCCCAAACTGATGTGTTTTTTTTAAAAAAAGTTTGTATGAAAATATGTATGCAATTTTGCCTAATCACGTTTTTGCAAGTAATTGGCCTAATATAATGCATTTCTGAACATTATTTCACTAATATACACATTTCTGTATGCATTTTTGATTGGAAAACCCCATTGCAAAATTAGGAGAAGTGCAAAGTTTGAAGGAAAACTGTTTTGGTTCGTATATTGGTTTGAATATGCAAAATAAGGTATGTTCGCATTAAAATACAAGCCTAACAAATTTCTCCCCCATCTGTAGAGCCTTCCTAGGTGTAACCATGATAAAACAATAATAGCTTGGCTATGGGCACTATCTTTTGTCTTGTGCCAAGAAGAGCTTGTTAAAAGAAAGGACAGGTTACTTGCCTGTAAATGTGGTTCTTCAAGGGGTCATCTGTGGGCTCTGCGCCTGCGCAGAGTCTTGTTTTGGAAACTTCTATAGCAGAAATTTTGGCGGGAACCCTCCCCCACCATCCTAGTATGCATCTCCCTACCAGGTTCCTGCCCGTTCCCTCAGTTCTCTGAGTCTGCCTATTGTGGCCTTGGAACCGAGGGAATCTTGGTGTCAGCATCTGTATAGGCACCAACTTCGATACCGATAAAATATCTGCTTCAGGCACTAACATCAAACTTGGCATTGACAGCGGGGATGGTGGGTGGGTTGTGTGAATGCACAGATGGCCACTTGAAGAACCACAGTTATGGGTAAGCAACCTATTCTTCGTGATCTCTGTGCATCACACATCATCATCATCAGGCGATCACTCGTGACCGAGTAAGATTGTCTTCCGGGATAAAAGGAGGAAATTCTAAAGAAGATTGTGTAGACTCTAGCGATGGGTCCGTAAGTGACTGTGGAGGCCAATTCTAGATCCACACAGCTTCCCACAGTGAGGACACAGGTTACCAGATGGAAGATGGTCCTGTAAAGGATTCATTTGACGTGCTTTTCGCTTAGCACGTTTCTCCCTTTCACCTTGCACTCGGGCTTCTTCAAAGTCCATGGAACCTTTGTGAAAGGCCAACCTCCATTTAGATCGTTCATGGGCCAGAGCTTCCCAGTTTTCGATGTTTATATTGCATTTTTTTAGATTAGCCTTATGAACATCTTTAAACCTCTTATATTGACCACCGATATTCCGCTTTCCATCCTTGAGGTGGGTAAGGTGTCACTATTGCGAAAAAATGGACACGAGCCCTGCTGAACCAATTGGTCTGGGCATGGCCATTCAGGCAACAGTGGCAAATAACGTGGATGGAGTCAACCAATAGCTGCACAATCCCAGTCAGGCAAAAAGACATCCCATCGGAGCATGACAGGGATAGCAATTGCATGGGTGTAATGCGCTCAAATCTAGTTACTACTATGCCAGTTGCCACCAGGATCGCAGTTCCATGGGTGGATTGCGCTCGAAGCTGGTTAATACTATGCCAGTTGCTTCAGTGGAGACTTAGCCCTGGCAGTTTCCTATCGGGAGCTGCCTGGGGTAGAGCAGGGAACCTTTGACACTGTTACAGCCCTGTGCGTAAGCCACTGAGTTGCATCCTGGAAGATCCCGCTGTGAGAGCTTATAAGGCAACTTAATTGTCACAACAGTTTAGGAGGCAAGACGTAGAGGTGAGATAGGATAGCCCACATGCATGTCTCCACAGCATAGGAGAAATGCTGTTTGTCTGAAAGAGACAGCCCATGACCTGTAGATTGTGAATGCCCTGCAGACTGTGAATGCCCTGCAGACATTGATCGCGTGAAGAGATGACTCCAAAGGCGAGGAAAAGGTGCCGGGAGAAAGTGTTAGGTTCTGGATGACTTGAAAACCCAAGTCCACTTTGGGAAAAAAAGCCCAGTCAGGGCTGGCTTTAAAACCCACAGATAGACCCACAGAGGGATAGCAGACCAAATTGTCCCATGAGAAGAGGGTTTTAGCCCTCTCTCCATAGAGTGAGTCAGTCTCACAAGATGTGGGGGGAAATGGGCATTGAAGCAGGTCCAGGGTAATCATAGTTCTAAAGGCCAGAAAGGCTTTAATTTTGGACCCAGAAGAATGGCTAGTAACAGTAACAGGTACCCAGCACAGCATGGAGAGCAGAGGAGAAACCCGTAGTGTGAGTCAAAGAGGGATGTTTCACACTGGTAATGTTATTGTCAATAGATCAGGATATCGGAACTATCCTCGATCCAGAGAGGGAAGGTTCGATATAGACAGCTTATGCAGAAAAAATGCTCTGGACATGCAGAGGAGCATCGGGACACAGGCCTGCCTGGGTCACCAAAGGGTGATTAGGATCTGCTTATTGTGACTCATTCGCATCTCAGCCAACATCTTTGTAATCAATGGGGATGTCAGAAAATAAGGTCAAGTTGATTGTCTTGCCAGGGAAGGAAGAAGGTGTCCCTCAAGAGGCCGGGCCACACTAGTGTTACTGCAGAACTTCAGACACACCGTAGTTTTGGCTGTGGCAAAAAAATCTATCTAGAGAAAATGCCACCAGCAAAGAAGGGACTTGAGTCAACATCTGGGTGAAGTTCCCACTCGCAGGACACTTGTCTAGAGTGGTTCAAGGCATTGTCGAATAAATTGTCTGTCCTGGCAATATTCATTGACGTTAGATACACCCTTTTAGGATCCAAATTGCCAGAAGAGCAAGGCAAACAGGTAGTGTACTGGCTTGTTTGTTGAAAAAACATATCATGGAAGTTATGACTATTAGGACTGGTATGTTGCTGCCAGTGAAGACGACCTCAAAGATGGAAGGGAATTCTGGATGGTCAGTAGCTTGAGGCAGGTTACATGGTGTGACACTTGCCAGGTGGACCAGGCACCATGAACAGTGAGAGATCCAACCTGTGAGAGAAGGAACCACAGCTTTTGCCACGGAAGGCTGGGATAGCACAAAGGGAGTTCCCTATCATAGGTTCTGTAGAGATATCCCCACCAAAGCAAGGTCGTGACCGAGCGTAAAGACAGAGCCGGGTTTTTTTTTTGTGTGTGTGTGTGTGTGTGTGTGTGTTTTTGAACATTGTTGCTCGGGTCTGGAGCATTGAGGATCCGCAGTTGCCACGGTTGCATGTGAAGCGTGGTATATTCGGCAACTGGGGTGAAGGTGGCCATGAGGTTGAGAAATCACTGTATTGAGTGAGGAGCGACAATCTGTAAGGAGGGAGGCTGCAGGCAACGTAGCCGGTCTGTCCTGAGGCAAGCTAGCTCCTTCCGTCATCGAATAAAACGCTGCCCCAAATGTACTAGACTGACAATGTGGACACTAGCATAGACATCCCCACAATGGTAGACAGGGTCAATCCCAGTAGTAGATCATGGGAGACTAAATTGTTCTCAATAGGTCTGCTGTTGTGGGGTGACGAATGGCCAGTTGGCAAGGTATTGGGAAATCCTGGATCCATTGCAGGTGTAAGTGTAGATGACAAGCCAGAGAAAGTCCTGACTAGGCTTCTTGGTTCCCATATGGAAAGTGCATCTTTAACTCAAATCAGACCAAGTCTATATTCGGAACTAACCCCCTTTACATCTGGTTGAAGTCTTCCATCTCTTTGTGGGATCGATCCAAATTGGAGGGTGACAAACTTGACCCTGCGATCCATTGGATGAAGGCAAGGACTTAGGCATCAGATGATATAAATGTCCAAGTAGTAAAGAAAAAAGGGGGGGGGGAGTTCCAAAGGCATGGTGGAAGGAGGAAGTGGAAGTGGAAGGAAATAAAAGATGCTGCCAGTTAGTGGTGTCTGTTGACTTACTGTTAAATTGGCACCGAGCTGCTGCATATTATTGGCTTGGGTTTGAGGAGGGGAAATGACAAAGTACATTTCCCACTCATGGTGCATGTAAAAGGGAAGTGACTGGCACAGACCCTTTTTCCGCACTGTGGTTTGGGTGTCTGCACAGAGTCTATGGTTGCATTTACCAAGAGGCAAGTCCTGTATCGGGGACATAACTTGTTGAGAGTGCCCAGCAAAGCGAAGCTAGGCATGTGGTGTAATGCTACCACCGCTACCATCACTATGGAAAAAAACAAAATGGTCTGATGAGTTGCCGTGTCTATTTGCTGACAGGAGAGACGGGTTGCAAAAAATTGCACAAGGACCCTTTACTGTCCCAGAAGAAACCATTGATATCTAGACATTGTGACCCAGTAGGTGGCCACTCAAAAGTTTAACGCAGCAGGAGAATGCCGTTGCGTTCCGCCAAGGCTTAATTATCTGATTCCCTAGAAAGTGTCATGCGTGCTCACAGCAGCATGCAGAAAAGCAGAGATGGAAAGAAATCCTTCTATCGGATACAAGAGAAAGTCGGTGTAGCAAATAAATCCCGTGTCTGGTGCCGGAACCGACAAGCAGTAGGCAGAAGCAAGGCTAATGTCCGGGACAGCAGAGGAGGAGACACACAGAAGAGCAACCTCATACTGTGGAGCATATGAATGTTCCAATTGCTAGCATCGAAGTGAACGAAGAACGTGAATGATGGAGTACATTCCACGTTCTTGTCCGTATCTCCAATCCGTATAGTAATAGAGTCCCTAGGAAGTACGGATCAAACAGATTGCCTGTCTCGTCCGAGATTGACAACTGGGACCAAGTATAACAATCCATATCTCACGTCAGTACCTAAGCCTGGGACATCATCAAACCCAGCACCTCAGTATAGAATAACAGATCGGAGGAGGGCAGGATAGACCCCGTATCTCATTGCCTGACAGAGAGGCAGCTGCAACAGGCTCCATAGCTGAGACCAAACTTTTTAAACGGGGCCAGTTCATTGTCCCTCAGACTGTTGGGGGGTTGGACTATAGTTTGAAAAAAATATGAACGAATGGATCAAGTAAAAAAAAAAAGGACCCAGGTCCTTTTTTTTTACTTTATTAAATGGAAAGTTATTATAAATTAATTATAAATTAATTTGCTGTCTAAAATTGAAATACATTAAATTTTAAAAAGGCATAGAAAGGCTTGATTTGCATACTGCACATATCTTATTTGTAGTGCGAAAAAACCAGGAAAAAACAATACAATATTTAAAATGAAGAACAATTTTAATCAACATAAGCTTATTATTATTTCAGTGGGAAGTATGGGCCTGCTTTTGGCTAATGAGATGGTCAATGTCCGGTTCCATATTTGTCACTGCTAGTCGTAACAAGTGATGCAGGGCGGGTAGCAGCGCCGTGGCCAGCATCTCCTCTGGTGGAGGAGGCACGGCTGAATCGCTGCCGCTGGCGGGGTGCGAGCCGCCCGGAGCCCGGCAGGGCATGCATCAGTGCCGCGGCCAGCGTCTCCTCCGGTGGAGGAGGTGCGGCTGAGCCGGTGGCGGTGGCGGGGCGTGAGCTGCCCGGAGCACGACAGGGCGTGCAGCAGCACCACAGCCAGCGTCTCCTCCGGTGGAGGAGCCTCTCCTCCTCTGAAAACTCTGCAAAAACTGGCTACTGACTGCGTACCTCTCTAGACTGGCTGCCGCTGCCACCACCACAACTTGGGGCCCGTCCTCCTCGAGGCGCTCACGTGGGCTCATGCTGATGTCATGCCCCCTACCCATTCTCCTCCCTCTTTCCCAGTGGGAGCGTCAGGCTGAGGCGCTACTCTTGAAGCAAAGCAGCAGCAACTTTTGCCCGAGGCAATTCCGTTCTTGCGCGGTAAGAGTGCCTCTAGACTAGATCGGCTGCTGGACCAGATGAAAGGAAACGTTGGGAGAGAAGTGTCCCGCGGGCCGTAGTTTGAAGACCCCTGGCTTAATGGCTGAAGCCAGAGGTGGTGTGAAGAATTGCGGAGATAAAGCTGCTGTAGCTTGGCTACAGCATGGGAGCAGCCACTGGAAACGTACAAGCGAGTGCCCGTTTGCGAGGAGTTTAATTCCACACAATTTAGAAATAGCTCCCACAGACCCAACGGCCCGAGGGAACGGAGAGACAATATCTCACTCACTTTGTAAACAGCTCCTTCAGAACCAACAGCCTAAGGGAAAAGGATGACCATGAAGACCACGAAGAATAATTTACATACTATGAAGAAAAATAAAATCACG
Organism: Shinisaurus crocodilurus; assembly: GCA_021292165.1. NCBI lineage: Eukaryota > Metazoa > Chordata > Lepidosauria > Squamata > Shinisauridae > Shinisaurus > Shinisaurus crocodilurus. Next base: position 200,414,715 of record CM037878.1, on the reverse strand, counting down.
AAAAGAATTACGAGAAAATAAAAACCTCAGCAGTTATTTAAAAAAAACATAATCCAATGGACTAAGAAGTCTCCAACGAGGTCACCACAATGGTGGCCGAAAGAGAACTGAGGGAATGGCCGGGAACCTGGTAGGGAGAGGCGTACTAGGATGGTGGTTCCCACCAAAATTCCTCAGCTATAGAAGCTTCCGAAACGAGGCTTCATGCAGGCGCAGAGCCCATATGTGTGTGATGCACAGAGACCACGAAGAAGAATCCAAAGGAAGTATTAAAGGAGGTATTAAGTATTTAATATTTAAATTAAATTAATTATTTAATTTATAAAATATTAAATTATATTAAATTAAATATTTAATATTAAAGTATTAAATCAACACAGGTTGTTGAATGGGTACATTACGCTCATGAGGAGGTGGGACATTAACAGTGGGTTCAGACAACCCATTGTGGGTCAAACAAGCCCAACTACAAGCCATGGGTTGTCAGGGTGGCTTATATAAGTCACCCTGACAAACCCATCCTGGGTTCGCACAACATAACAACCCACTGCGGCTTGTAAGCCACAGTGGGTTGTCGTGTCATGCAAACCCAGTCTAAGTCTCCTGTTGCAAAAAATAAATAAAAATAAAATAAAAAGGCACATACTAAAAAAAAAAAAAGGTTCAGTAAGAATCTGACAATTAGCCACAGAATTAAAGGAATGTCTGCAGGTGGCTGTCATCATCTGCCTAAAAAACTGGACCCATGTAGGGTTGGAACGGAAAGTTCATTTGAGCCAAACTCTAGCAACATGGTTGGTGTTCAAAATACTTAACTGATCACCTGTATGTATCCAGCTTATATTGTACCAGCCTCAGAAATATAGCTCAGTATTTTCTTTGAATAAGTTATTCTACCAATCCCTTGTAACAGCAGCATTCCACTGCCTTGACATGAGGCTTCCTCGCTGATTATAGTTCTTTGCAATGAGATCTAAACATCAAGCCTTTTATTCCCTTTAAGATGTCACTGTGACAAAGACTTGTTTTCCCCCACTCCACCACAAAGGACCTTGATCAATTATGCATGCCCAGCTTAAAATTTGGAAGCACTGCAGCTGATTATTTTTGCATTATTATTTATAGTAAAATTTCTATTGCACAATATCATCTCCCAACAGAGACATTCAAAGCAGCTACAAAATACAACCAAAATACTTGAATTAAAATACAATGCAACACAACCAAAACAACAACCCAACAGTAAATCAGCATAAAACCAGGTATCAAGGGATCCAGAATTAAAAATAAGCATCACACTTTAACCAGCAGTAGATCCAGAAACCTGTTGGAAAAGATAGGTCTTCAGGCATTGTTAGAACACAGGTGAGGAGGTAGAAAGTCTAATTTCTTGTGGAACTGCACATATGAGGGGGTGACACAGAAAAATGTTGGGTGTCTTGTCACCAACTATTCCTTAGAAGGCAGTCCTTAGAAGCACAAGAGGCCCTCATCAAAGCGGGCAGATTACCATGGAAGGAAGCAGTCCATCAAGTAGCTTGGGCTCAAACTGTTCAGTTTTAAAGGTACCAGTAACCAGCACCTTGAGCTGCACTCGAAAATGGACTGGTAGCCAGTACAGATGATACAATAAAGTAACATGTTCCCAACACTTGGCACTGTTCAAGATTCTACACTAATGGAAGTTTCCAGGTAGTTTTCCAAGCAGTTTTCAAGGGTGGTCCCACATACAGCACATTACAGTAGTCTATGGCATGCATGATTATGGCCAGGTCTGACTTAGACACAAAGATTAGCTGGTGCACCAGCAGAAACAGCAAGAGCACTCTTGGCCTCAGTCACCACCTGAGCATCTAGCACTACAGCTAGATCTAAGAGCAACCACAGACTGCGAACCTGATCTTTTAAGGGCGGTGCAAACCTGTCCAGAGCAGTCCACTATCCTATCCCTGGCCCAGTAGGCTTCCTGTCCACTAATACCGCTGCCATCTGGATTTAATTCCTGCTAGTTTACACTCATCCATCCAATTCACCGATTCCAAGCACTGGTTCAAAACTTCCACAGCACCCTCAGATTGAGATGGTGAAGAGAGATAGAGCTAGGTGCCATCTGCATACTGATGACAACCAATCGTATACCCCCCCCGCCCCCAGATCTCCCTCAGTTGTTTCATGTAGATCAAGGGTGCACAAACTTTTTCAGGTGTTAGGTGATCTATTGGCGGCTGCCTGCCAAAAGGGTATGTGTCCCCTTTGCTTTCCTTTTAGCTAATTATTTTCCATTGCTTTCCTTTCCCTCAAAGATTCCCTCCACCTCCACCATGCCCCACAATTAGGCAATGAAAAGCGCAATTATTTTTTAACATTGTAAACACCACAGAGCTACACTGGTTTATTTCTTATACTTTATTTCCCAATTTAATTTCATATAATTTATTCCCCTAACTTCCACTTTTTAAATTTCCACGGTTTTTCATTTCCCTCAAACACCTCCCCCTCCACCAGCAAGTAAATGTTTTGCCTTTGGCACTTACTTCTGAAAACTGCAGCAGCACTCAGAGGGCAGCCTGCCAGAGTGTTGGCTAGAAACCAGGTCAGGACTCAGGAGTCATACAGCAGACTGCCAGAGCGTAAGCTAGCAGAGGCTTCTGTTCTCAGACGGCAGGCCTCCTGGTAGTGGCACTGGGTACAGCAGCAGCCGATCAGAGGAGAAAAAGTGGCATGGGAACGGTCGGCAGGTGTTGGGGCAAAACTGGCTGCAAGGCTAGCCAGCAGCTGCTTTCATTTAAAGTAAAGATTTAAAATCAGTGCGGGCACACAAAAAAAGACCTTGGGGGGCTTTTTGTGGCCTGTGGGTAGTGCACCCCTAATGTATATGTTTAAAAGCAAGGGAGATAAAATTGAACCCCGCAGGACACCATAGGCCAACAGAAGTCCCCCAGCACCCACTTCTGAAAGCTACCACTGCAAAACAGTTTCTCTAACCTCTATCCCAGGACCAGAAGGATACCATGGCTGATGGTAACAAAAGCCCCTGAGATGCACTGCCCCGGACTAGTTCCCAGCTAGATCTTCAGCTAGAACAACCAAGGCTGTTTCCATCCAAAAACTAGGGCAGAAGCCAAAAGAAATGGATTAATATGATCAGTTTCATCCAGAAACTCTTGGGCCACCACTACATGCCCAAACACCTTGCCCCCAAATGGAAGATATGACATTGTCCAATAGGTGTAAACAACATTTGGGTCTAAAGGTTGCTTCTTCAACAAAAGATGAACTGCTGCCATTTTAAGGCAGGATAAGATAGAACCCTCCCATAAAGAATTAATTCTCACCTCCCACTTTGCCAGTTCCCCCCACACCAACTGCCTTAACAAGCCAGGATAGGCAAAGATTGAGCACACATGATGTCCTTACTGATCCAAGAATCTTGTCTGTATCCCTCAGCTGCAGAAGCTGAAAATAACCTATAATCACAGGACAAGCAGCTGCAGAAAGTACATCAACTGGCTCTGTTAATGAAGTTGGCAAACATAAGAGTGATTTTATCCATGAAGTGTCTTACAAATTGGTCACAATGGGCTACTGAGCTATCCTCTAACTCCTCCTGTGTACCCTGATGTTCCATCCCAAAAAGTTTCATTAGCCGTTATCGCAGATGCAATGGCGGCAGCGAAATCCATTTTCTTCACTGCTACCTTATGCAGAAAATGTGCTCTGGCCCTGTTCAGTCAGGTCCATCACGAGTCCCCCCTCACCACTGCTCTACTCACCCCCCCCACCCATTTCATTACTCACAGATCTTCCAAAAACCAAGGGGCTACCTTAGTTCTATGGATGGAGAGAGGATGCTCAGGGGCAACCTTTTTAACAGACTGGGTCATTTCCCCATTCCACAGATGGGCCAAGGCCTCAACAAGGCCATCAGCCATGTTGGTAGGAAATTCTCCCAGCACCATCAGGAAACCCTGAGGATCCACAGGTCTCTGAGGGTGGACCATTTTAATTGGGCCCATATCCTTGAAGATATTAGTAGCAATTCTAAAGCTTATGTCAAGTCTTTCATAATATCAAGTTTCACAGTGCCACTCTTTTAGTTATGGCTCAAATAGTTAATAAAGTTACTATTATTAGAACAGTGGCTTTGGCTGCAGTGTATGTACCATTGTCTAGAACAGGAGTATTATTATTCCTTATTTATTTATTCAATTTATGGTTTGCCTTAAGCTGAAGCTTTAAGGGCAACATATATAATACAAACAAATACAATAAAACCAATGATAAAACACATTAAATAAATTTAAAAGAAGCAACAATAATTTAAAAGTTTTAAAAGAGAGATTTAAAAAAGGGTTGGCAACCTGCCCCAAAGACTGAGTACAAGGCAGAGGTGGGGGTCTCTGAGCACCAACACACTAAATTCCTTCTTTGAACCCAGTTTTCAGTGCCAACAGAAACCTACGTATTTCACAGATGGCAAACTCTTTTTTTCTCCCTTTCCCTTCCACCAGCCAACTCATTCCCCCTAACTCTTTCTCCCTCTCACTCTGGATCATCACCCATACACACATTCTCACCCAGCTCACCACCTCTAGACACTTAGTTGCTAGCTCATTCTCTCGTGTGCACGCGACACACACCATGTCCCCATCCATCTAATCTATCCATATTCTCTCTCTCTCTCTCTCTCTCTCTCTCTCTCACACACACACACACACACACACACACCTATCTCCCTTCTCCTTATTGCAAGCACACACAAAACTCACCCTTTTTCAGGATGCCTCCAAAATCTCCCGTGGACCCTTTGGACCTCCTCCTCTCTTTCTCACATGCAGCCTCCAGCAATACACGCACACCACCCTCCCATACCCCCCAGGTTGCTCCCAGCTGGCTCCCCCACCCCCTGCTGCTCTCCTTCCCCACTTTGGCTTCCTGCTGACTTCCCTTATGCTCCAGCTGGCTTACCGCTGCCTTCTTGCCGCCCCACTGCTCTCCCTTGCCCCCCCCCCAACTCACCAGACAGAAGTGACAGGAGTCCCTTTTTCTTTCCCCCTTCTTTTTCTTGGTGGTTGGGTGCATTGCAGGAGAATGCAGCAGCCTTTAGCTGCCCAACATCTTCATTCCCTAATAATGTTTCTGAACCTCACATGTGTCCCAGAGCCATTCATGGGGACTGAAGATGGCAGTGGCTAGAGGCCCTCACTTTGCTTTGGAGCAATCCCAGCTGCCAGTGAGAAAATGTGTTATTATTTTTTTTAAAGTGGGAGGGGTACAGCACCTCAGTGGACACCAGTAAAAGTGTATGGGGTGCACTGGCGCCCATGGGAACCGTGTTGCCTTCCCCTGGATATTGCTATTTAGGAATTTTAAGTCATGGTGACATTTGCTTAGTAGATAGTATTGTAGAGAAATGACCCTAAATTTGCCCTTGAAGCATCGGAACCCATTACAAGAAATGTTAGAATGACTTAGCAAGAAATTGGAAAGATGCACATGTACAGCCCAACAAATGGAAAGGGGGGGTGTTAAGAGAAATGTTTGGGCTTTAAAAAGAAGAAGAAAGGATTAAACTGGTGTTATCTGTGAGCATGTCATGAGGACTACTAAATGAGCGAAGCCTAGCTACAAAGATAACACACTTGAATTATCTGAACACTTTTTCTGGTTTTCAGTCACTGCTAACAACAGCTGCAATATTGTAAGTTTAAAAGCAGTGCACTTGCCCATACACAAATCCACCTGCTATCTAGGAAGCTTTTAATTTTGTGCTGCCCCCCATTTGAGTGGATAGCATTTATATTGTAATGAAATAAACATTTCACATTCTTCTTTTCTATTGGCATAAGAAATGGTAAAAACCTGAAATGAAAATATTGACTAAAACATATTTAGAAAAGTGGGGATGATGCAAACTTTTCCCCATCCACTGGGCAATAAAATCCTGTTTTTGCATTCAAAATAACCCTTGTAATCCAAACTTATTTTTCTTTGATAGAACTAATTAATATAAGATTAATATTTGTTGGGCTTTGTTTCAATATCAATATCATTCATTTTGTTTCAGTAAACACAGTTCAAAGTGCATCGTTAATAAGCGTGGGGAGGGACACACCTGTGATGAAAACCTGAAAATAATTTAAATTAGCTTGGATTATTTTAACAGCTCAGAAATAATACAGATGTCTGCTACACAGCTTTCAGATTTGTGCCATAACAAGTGCAAATTATAAAAGTACAAAATACTGCAACCAAACTAGCACATACAAACATTTATTCTGAAAGTTTAATTCTACTCACCATTGTTCAGAATTACATCATCAAAGCACTTTATGGCAGTGAAAATAGCTCTTACCCCTCTGACTCACTCATCCATTATATTCCATTAAAGCTGCAAAATGTGCAATCCACTTGAAAAATATGTTGCTTTTTATTTATTTTCATGAAAAGTTAGAACGAAATAAAGGGGGGGGCATTGTACTGGGAAGATATATCCAGTTCTCCCCTGCTGTCTTCCCCACCCCACCCCACTGTCCTCCACCTCCAAATAACTTAAGGATAGTTTAAAGTTTTAAATGTAACTTAAATGAAGTGCATCTCTTGATTCATAATAATTATAGTTAAAACATTCTAAAACCTCATAAATTACTTTCTTGGAAAAAAGGCCGCAAGCCGCTGCTTTTTGATTGGAAGAATATGTATTTCCTGCGAGTTCATTTTCTTTAACTTGACGTTCCTGTTTTTGATAGGTTTCCTAAGAGCTTCTGCATTATCCCGGGCTTCTGGCTGGTTCTTCACATCATAACACTGCAGCACTGAGTCCTGGGGCATGTCCCTTTTGAAGGAAAAGTTTTTTGTGGAAACCCCTGAGAGGCCTTTAATCTTGCCACAGAAAATAGTAGGGACTGCATCTTTGACGGAAACTATCACTTTGGCCGTCTGCGAAGTGCTCACAATTTCAATGTTATTGCCTGTTGAGGGTTCACAGGGTGCTATACTAGTCTGATCCACCAGCCACTTGGGTTGCTGTCTCAGGAGTTCAGATGAGCTGCTACTGATCACTCTGCTTTCAACCTTTGCTGGGGCCTCGTGGGGTTTTGAAGGAACAAAGGGTGAAACTGCAGCACTAGAAAGTTTCTCCACCATAGAATGAGTGGTGCCTTCCATCATGGATCCAGAGCGACTGGTACTTGTCGTTTCAGTGCTGCCTCTTTTCCAACAAGAAGTAACTGACAGGTCCAAAGCACCGTCTTCAGGTGAGAGCTGGGAACTGTCATCACTTTCCTTAAGCAAAGGGGATGTTTTCATGGAGAGGTCGAGGACCTCGTTCTCGTTACTCATCTTGATGACCGTGTGTCGATTCAGCTGGGAAAGCCCCCTGTGGTGGATGAAATCAAATGGTTTACTTTCTTCCTTCTCCAAGGGAGTCTGGGTGCCTTTGCAGGAATGCAAGATGAATGAGGCAGCTGGTTTAGGGCAGTCCAGGTTGGCCTTAGATTCAGCACTATGGGGCACTGGGATGGGGATTGGGATGGGGACTGGGACTGGGACAGGGAGAGGGACAATCACTGGGTATGGTACCAAAAGTGTGGCTGGGGGGACCAGTGGGGACAAAGGAGAACTGAAGGGCTGTGGAGGGACAGAAGAGCAGTCTGGGGGTGGCTGATAGGGCGATGAACCTAAGGCGCCTTGTGAGGGAAAGAGGTCCTGTAGAACTGCAGCAAATCCTGGTGTCTGAAACAAAGGAGGCAAGACAGACTCCGGAGGGGGGTTGGATGGTTTCTGATCCAAGAGCTGTGGCTGCCCAATTGGGGCAGAAGAGCTTTGGAAGAGGTTGCTGTGAATGGGGTTGGTAGCACAGGGAGAGCTCTGAGGTAACACCAATGGGGAATTTAAATGCTGAAAGACATGCTGCTCTAAGAGGACAGGCAGTGGGACTGGGCCTTGAGTGGTCATGACATATGGAGTGTTACTGTTTGGAGCAATCTGAGGGGCGGTGCTCCCTGCTACTTGCAGATGTATTGGTAGAACCACCGGACTGTCCCCTAAACAAATTGGCTGGAGCACTGTGGCAGCTACCTTGAGAGCAACCCCACTTTGCGACTCTGCTGGCGGTGTTAATATTGATGAAGCAGGGACAGTTACTAGTGGAGAAAGTGCTTTCTTCATTAAGTCTGATGAATTGATATTCCATGCTTCTGCTGTTATCAGCTGGGCAACTCCATTTTCTAGTTTGTTGTTAGCTATCGCCGAGGGCGAGTTGGTAACGTCCATGGGCAGGTTTTGCGTGTCCTTATACAGTTCCTCCATTTTACAGGATTTCTGAGGCTTTGCAGAATTGCAGTTTACATAGCTGTCACTGGCATCCACTTTATCTCCAAGCTGCCCAAAGCATCCACATCAACACTATTTGGCCTGCAAAACAGAGACACGTTTTAAGCACTGCATAAATCTGTTGCTTACAATAATATTTGCAACTATATTTTTTAAGAGCACCTATCGCCAAAACAGAATGTTAACCATTTCTGCACTTTTGGGACAAGAGGTTTGTTCTATCCTACTGTGTCCTTGGTACGTATATAGTATACAGTCATGCCTTGGATTGAGAGCATAATTCGTTCCAGAAATGTGCTTGTAATCCAAAACGCTCTTATATCAAAATGAAATCCCCCCCCAAAAAAATTGTACAGAGATTTTTAATTTAAGCCGTACTACAGTACTTGTATTGCAAGACATCACTTGTATATCAAGTAAAAAATAAATAAATAAATATTTAAAAATTTGCTTGTCTTGCAGAACGCTCTCAAACCAAGTTACTTGCAATCCAAGGTATTACTGTATCTGCATATACAGAACATACATCTCTAGAGTGTTATATGAAGAGTCCTGAGGAACTTAAAGTTAGCCATAAACAAAGATAATTTAAAGACTGAAGCAGCTACAGACAAACACTAGAGTGCAGAACAAGAATTCAGGCTGTTCATTTTATACTTTTAAACAAAGCTTCATGCAATGTTATCATGTGACACAGGGAAGCAGCTACAATGTTTACACTCAACAAGAACTCGAAATTGAGGTGCCCTTAAAATAACCCATGATAAAATTATGCATTCTGGATTTGGAAAGCTTCACTTACACCAAAAGAGTCACATGATTTCTGCCTTCCAAGCTCCTAAAGCCTGCCAGTCCAAGCACACGTTTAAAGATTGCATCAAGCAGCATCACAGAGCCCCCGAAGTTCAGCAATGCACACATGTATTTTGTTCATTTTGTAGGCTTTTCTCTTAGTCAGATTTAAAAAGAAGCTTGCTCTTCAGGGTTATACAATGACAGAAATAAAAGGGAGACAACTTTATTAATAAAGATATAAGGAATTAAAATCAAAGCTGCTCCACTTTACTCTGACAGACTAATCTTAACTGCACAGGTCACCAAAAAGCACTTTTCTGCTGTAAACCATGAGAGATTTAGCACATCATTGAGAACATTCTGCCCAACCCCAAGGCAATAAGTAGAAATCATTCTTGCCATGGAAGCTTCAACACTCACACAGATACTAATATTGTAAGATGCCCCTTAAGAGTGCAATCCTATGCATGTTTAGACAGAAAAAAGTCCTACAACTCCCAGCATGCCCCAGCCATGCTGGCTAGGAGATGCTGGGAGTTGTAGGGCTTTTTCTGTCTAAACATGCTTAGGATTGCACCCTAAAAGCATGTTTCCTAATGCGGAGCTTCAGAGCCCAAGTAGTTATACAGATGTATCACATATCTCCTAACAATCTTTTACCTTTATATTCTGCCCCTCTGTCTGCTCATTGGTCCTTTGGGACTGAAACTTATTACCACCATCATATCAATATACTGTTGAGATATCTTTTTTGTTATTTGGCAGATGAAAAACATAATAAATAAATCATTCATTCATTCATTCATTTATTTATTATATTTATACCCCGCCTTTTTTCCTGCAAGGAACCCAAGGTGGCTTACATAATCCTCTCCATTTTATCCTCACAACAACAACCCTGTGAGGTAGGTCAGGCTGAGAGTCAGTGACTGGCCCAAAGTCACCCAGTGAGTTTCATGGCCGAGCAGGGGACTTGAACCCGGATCTCCCGAGTCCGAGTCCAGCACTCTCTCACCACTACGCCACGCTGGCTCAATGATATTACCAATACCCACATTGACAGGCACACTGACACTTTCCTTATACAAACTGAATAACTGTCTTTACCACTGGATGATTCATGACGAAGAAGATTTCAACCAAAACAGATTTCTTTCTGGTTGTCCATCAACCACTTTTATATTGTGTAATCTCACCTTTTTCATTAGTGATACAATTTACAAGGAGAGTCCACAAATATTTTGAACTTCTATTGGTTTTTGTTTGTTTTTTACTAATGAAACAACCGCATCCATTCCATGTATCTACACTCTCCTTATAATACTGGTGAATTGCTCATTGTGCTTTGTACCATTTTGCATTAAATAGGTGTATGTGTTATTTATTTTGTTATTATTGTGACATTATACATATACTTGCTTAGTCTTTCCTTTCCTCTTTTGTTTACAAGAGGCTTATCTCCCCACTTTTTTGTTTTGTCTACAACTATTCTATAGAAGAACAACACGGTTATTAAATGTTGATGAGAAAAATGCTCCACAGAAAACCTGGTCCAGCCATCTCTTGATAGGAAAGAACAGTTTCTTTAAAACTAGGTAACTGGATAATTTCAGGCTATTCGTTGTCTTCTCTCTTATAATCCCACCACATCAGAGCCTGGTCCTGTGAATGTTTACTGTGACTAAACAAAACAATCAAATACTGTATTTGTGAAATCCTAGGAAAAGCTGTTCTAAATGTATTCTATAAACACTGGCAAATGTTAAGGCCAAACCCTGATAAACATAGAGAAACCCTTAAAATGCAAGCCACCGAGTAGTCCATTTAGCAATAACTGCCAACTCTAAAGCTGCAACAGTGCAGAACACACAACTTCCCCTCCCCACTTTTGGACATTCATGCAGGCATTAGCAGCATTCGACAGTTGCTTTGCTCAATTTAAATGGACCACTGAAAATGAGTATTTAGTCACTTTAGCAATGAGTATTTTCAAAGAGAAACATTATGAAGAATTTGGAATATTTCAGTGGGGAGTGGGGATAGAATTCTAATTATAATTCCCAATAGGACAGCATCCCAATAGGACAGAAAGATTAAGGACACAATCCAACACAGAGTTTTGGGGCATTTAAGCTTACTGATTGCAATGAGCTCAGACACAACTAACCCTGTGTTGAACTGCCGCCTTAAAATGTTGCCTTTCGTTCCAACCTGACACTTGATACATTGCAGCCATTGCTACTTTGCCCCAGTATACCAGGCATGGAGAACCTCTGGCCCATGGGGGTTCCCCATCCAGACCACCAGTTTCTTCCCCACCTCTACCCCCTCTCCCCAGTCAGGAAGAAGCTCTTTATCTCCAATCAGCAGCTGATAAGAGCTTTTCCCTTCTCAGCACTCAGCTTCCCTGGTGACATTCAGGCCAAAAAAGGGGTCCTACCTCTGCAATATATGTTGGTGCAAGCTGTGATCTTGATCACTCAGTATAATCTAACCTAATCAAACTGCAAAGAGCCTCCGCAATTAATATCTGGAAACTGAAACATATTGGAGACTGACCTCTACCAGCGATATCTTTTTCTCACCTGCCCCATTTCTCTCTTTAATATCTGTCCTTGAAAGCTAGCTCACTGCTTCGTAATTTTAGTTGATCCTAAGTTACTGTTATGTCTAACTATCAAAGTACAAAAGGATTCACACCAGATATGCATTATTGCAGAGCCAAAATACAGCTAATAAGCACCAGAAAAATGCAAGTATATCAAGCATCTTTTTCTAAAATATAGTTTTAAAACGATTTCTTTTTCTATGGTTTGGATTGTTTTATATACTGCTACTTAATTAATAGTGATCTTTGTTTTCATGTGAAATGAATGACCTTGCAGGACCCAAGGGACCTTCCATTCCCCTGCCTAATCCATTTAACTATGGAAAATAAGAGAAATTATACAGAACATGATACTTCAAAGGAGACGTGTAAGGTAGGCCAAGGGGATTAGTATACTGCACAGAACAGGGAAGAAAACAGATAAATGAGTGAAATAAAATATAAAAAGGGACCACAACTCACTGGTTTGCATAACAGTTTGGAATGCTGGAGTTGGAGGATAGCTAGACCAAGCAGAGACAAAATGGTATCATAGACAGTGACTTGGAAGAAAAGCTTTTGATTCCACACACCCCACCACCACTTTTAACCACAGTCAATATATTTTGTCTTCCATTATTAATGCTCCCCCTTGCTCTCTTTAGGAATATATGACATACATACAGATCGACACACACACACACACACACACACACACACACACACACACTTCTGGCATTGCTTTAGGTCTGCAAACAGAAAAAAACTCTAGAAAGTAGAGCCAGAAAATAACAGATACTTGTAAAAAAAACATTAGCTGATGAACAACAGAGATGTATGTGCGTGTGTTGTGTACACACAAAACTTTGCCAACTCTCCTCCATTTTGTCCCCACACTCCTATTTTGACCTCTTCAGTATCATGTCTGTACAACTAGCTGGCAGGGTTGCCTATCAGGGACACACAGATTTGTACATAATGAGAAGCCATCATGGGTGAATTTCCCCACGGAGCTTCTTATGGTGGTGGTGGCGGCCACCTTATAGTGGTGGGGGAGATCTGTAGCTTGTTTTATGTGCGAACCCATCAAGGGTAGGCTGTTGGGGTGGTTAACAAGCCCCCGCAACCCTAAAACAGGCCATGGGTTCTGGGTGGCTTGTTAAGCACCCCAACAAGCCACCCTTGCCGGCTCCACATGTAACAAGCAAAAGCATGCAGTACTGGCTCGAATATTCAAAAGAGCCACTGCTGCCACAACAAGAAACCCTGAGGGGAAATTCATCCACAGTGTTTTCACATTACATACAGACCAGGTCAGTGACCAGGTTCACAGAACACAAGAGTGGTTAATAAGCCAGATGGAGCCAGTGTGGCGTAGTGGTTAGAGTGTTGGACTGGGACTTGGGAGATCCGGGTTCTAGTCCCCACTCGGCCATGAAACTCACTGGGTGACTTTGGGCCAGAGGACACACACTTGATTTGGTTTTCTCAACTGGGCAAGAGGATGGTGAACTGAAAGTAGGGAATTTACGTACATCTATTCCATTGTCATGGTCAGATCACTTCCTGTCGAGGTTTAGAATCCAATGGATTCCAGAGGGATTAGGAGGATTTTCCTGCAGGTATGTTTGCTGGTCCTGTCGAAGCCAAGGTCACTCTGTGGAATGCACAGATGACTCAGGCAGTTGACACAATTGTGCCAAAGCGTCCTCTCCCTCTGAGCAGAACCTGGCCAGCTCCTTGGTATACACCTGAGCTGATGAAGGAAGAGGGAAGATGGCTAGGGAAGATGGAGGGAAACTCGTGCCGAGTCCAACCGAATGCAGGTTAGAGCTCATTTAATTAATGCAGTTCCATTAGTAGAGGTGCCCAGACCTCTGTCGGGTCCAGTTTTATTGAATGAGTTCCAGCTGTTTAGGCCCAAGGATGTGGATAAGGTGCTTGGCCAAATCATGGCTTATTACATCTAATAAGGAGAGGATATCCAGCTGGGTCCAGGAGGAGACTGTAGATTCCTCCTTGAGAGAGGGAGTGGTACTGGCCTCTTTAAAGGAGGCAGCAATTAGTCCACTCCTGAAAAAGCCTAAACTGGACCCAGATGATGTTAACAAGTATAGGCTATTAGCCAACATCCCCTTCCTGAGTAAGGTGCTTGAGCAGGTGGTTTTGATCAACTCCAGACACTCCTTCAATGAAACTGATTATCCAGACCCATTTCAATCAGGCTTCAGACCTGGTTTTGGAATGGAAACTGCCTTGATCACCTTGTGGGATGACCTTTGCCAAGAGAGGGACAGGGGGAGTATGACCCTGTTGATTCTCTTGGACCTCTCAGTGTGACCCTGTTGATTCTCTTGGACCATGGTATCCTTCTGGACAGGTTGTCTGGGCTGGGACTTGGAAGCACTGCACTACAGTGGTTCTGATCCTACTTAGATGGCTGATTCCAGAAGGTGGTACAGAATTATTATTCTGTGCCTTGGCAGCTATACTATGGGGTTCCACAGGACTCTATTCTATCCCTCATGCTATTCAACATCTACATGAAACTGCTGGGGGTGGTTATCTGGAGGTGTGGGCTGAGGTGTCATCAATATGCAGATGACACTCAGCTCTATCTCTTGTTTTAATCAAATCCAAGTGAGGCAGTGAGTGTTCTGAATCAGTGCCTGGGCAGGGTAATGGACTGGATGAGGGCCAATAAACTGAAACTCAATCCAGACAAGACAGAGGTACTGTTAGTGGGTGGTTCATCTGCCCAGGTGAGTGATGTTCAACCTATTCTGGAGGAAGATGCACTTCCCCTAAAGGATCAGGTTTGTAGTAGGGGTGCTCTAAGATCCAGCATTGTCTCTAGAGGAACAGGTGGACTCAGTAGCATGGAGCACTTTTTACCAGCTTAGGCTGATATACCAACCATCTCCTTATCTAGATAGAGATAGTGTAGCTTCAGTTATCCGTGCTCTAATAACCTCTTGTCTGGATTACTGCAATGTGTTATATGTGGGAATGCCATTGAAAATGGTCTGGAAACTTCAGCTGGTCCAAAATAGGGCAGCGAGATTGTTAATGAGGAATGGCCAACGTGATCATATATTATACCAGTACTTTTCCATCTGCACTACCTGCCATTCCATGTCCAGATCTGACATGCTGGTATTCGAAGTGCTGGTATTAACATTCAAAGCCCTAAATGGTTTGGGGCCAGGTTACCTTAGGATTGTCTCCTCCCATATATACCTGCCCAGACTGTAAAATCGTTCTCAGTGGTCCTTCTCTGGGAGCCCCCAGCAAAAGAAGTGAGTTGGGTGGCTACTAAGAATCACAGACTGTAGAGTTGGAAGGGGCCTATAAGGCCTTCGAGTCCAACACCCTGCTCAGTGCAGGAATTCAAGTTAAAACATCCCTGATAGATGGTGTGGCGGAGTGATAGGCAGAAACCTGGGGAGGGCCAGCCTGAACATTCCAGAGGCTCTGATTGGTTTAAGCAGAGAGCATAAAACCCCAGGAAGTTGGCAGTTAAGGGGAGTCGGTTGTCAGTTGGGGAGAGAGTGGGTTGGAGTGAGAGAGGGAGTGGGAGGTTAATAGAGTAGGTAGGGTTAATTAGTGAACGTATTAAGGACGTTGCCTTGCAGGAGGACAGAGCTTGTGCAGCCAGCTACATGCCACCTCTGATTTAAACCAAGAATTGCGCCCCTGAGGATTATCTTAACGACCTGGTAATACCAACACATCGCAGGGCGTTTACACTGGCGCGCTTTGACTCTTTACCATCAGCTCTTTTGGAGGGCAGATACCGAGGAACACCCTATCCCCAGCGAACCTGCCCATGCCAATCGAACGAGGTAGAAACAATTACCCATGTATTATTACACTGCAGTTACTACAAGGACATTCGTTCCTTTTACATTGCTTCAATTTTAAGAAATGCTCCAGGCAGATCAGATTCATTTTACGTCTCTCTCCTCCTATCGGGTTCAAGAAATGAGATAACTCAGAGAGTGGCAAGATTTTGTGCCCAGGCATGTAAGATTAGGAAACAGTCGATAAAACCATCTTAAAGACAAAACTAAATTATCTTAATATATTTGTTTTATCTTTACTCTTGTAAATAAATAACATGATGTATGTATGTATGTTTTTTACGTTTGGTCTATGACCGTAACTAAATAAACTGAAACTGAAACTGAGTAGGTAGGGAAAGGTGGTACTGAAGAAAAGAGTTCAGACAGGAAATCTAGTAACTAAGTTGTGAGAAAGCAAACATGATGGCTTATGCTGGCTCAGCTTGTCTGAGTGTGGAAAGCTAAGCAGGGTCAGGCCTGGTTATTACTTGGATGGGAGACCCCTCCTATAGTTTCCTGCATTGAGCAGGGGGTTGGACTCGATAGCCTTGTAGGCTCCTTCCAACTCTATGATCTATGAAATCTATGAAAGGTGTTAGTATAGAACACTTCATAGGAGTTTCCGCTTAGGGAGTGAAGGACCTTCTGTCTGAGGAAGAAGGTGAAGCTCTGGACTAGTGAGAGGGACAGTTAAGTTCCCTGGTCTTCTGATACTGTAACTTCAAGTAACCAAGCCAAGTTGATACAAAGAGCACTGTATAACATCTGCCTACCTTTAACCTGAATTCAAGCAAAGAACAAGTCTGAATGTACCTAACTGTTAAAAATCCAAGGTATCTGTTCCTGAGTTAAATATCAGTTTAGAGACTTTGTTAGAACAATAAATCAATCTTTTTATTCAAAGTTTTAAATCTCCAGAGTCTGACTGGTGGACAGGAAAGTAAGAAGTGAATTAACGGAGGGGCACCCTACTTCAAATAATCAAATAAAACAAACTGCTCTTAATAAAGACAAACAAATGTGGGTGAACAGCTACATATAAGACCTAAGACATATAATCGGCTAACGCAGACAGAAGACGGAGCTCTCACCAGCAGTCTAGAGAGACACATTTAGCTGTGTGAGAAAAGAAGACAACTTAAAGTCTGAAGTGACCAATACAAGGTGGCACTTAGTGAGAGTGAAGTACACATTAAGGGTTTGAGGAGGGGTCCTGTCCGCTACAGATGGCTGTCTATCAGAAGAGGGCCTTTTCTGTTCTGGCACCCTGATTGTGGAATGAGCTTCCCAGAGAGCCTGGTGCCTACATTGTGCTGTTTGAAGTGCCAGTGAAGACCTTTTAATTTTCTCAGGCTTTTTAGTCTTTCAGTTGCTGTTGTTTTAAATCTGTTACAGTATTTTAAATCTTTGCTTTGCTGGTAGATTTTATTTTTGTTTTTACTTTTATTTTATACTGCAGTTTTAAACTTTTATATTGTATCTTATGTTGTATTTTATGATTTTAATTGTTGTGAACCACCCAGAGGGCTTCGGCTATTAGGCAGTATAGAAATATAATAAATAAATAAATTAAATCAAATCTAAAGAGAAGAGAGCACTGCTGCTCTCTACAAATCAGCAGGTAAAGGCAGCTGGTGTTTTGCAGAGAAGTCTGGATCCAGCGGCCTCTAGGGGTTATGGCCATATAAGAAGACTTCTAGATATGATATACCATTACCCACGCTGTGCTCCTGTGGAATTGGTAAAACATACTGATTTCTTGGCCAGCTCCTCCAGCAGAATAGAGCCAAAGGCCACAGAAGGAAAAGGTTCCTCTTGCACTCATGTGAAATTCCTCAAGTCATTTGTGTTCCAGAAAGTCTTACTCCTGGAACACAGCCATGTCTATGTATATAGAGTTGCGTGTCCTGAGCAAGTATGGTTACATACATGTACTAATTATTGGCTCTTTCTTGCAGATTGAATAGGAATTTACAGATCCTTGTGAGAAGCAGTCAAGTTGTTTTTCCCTTTTCTCATCACAATCTGATCATTTTCATATCTTCCTCCAATGCTCTCTCCATCTGCTCTGCCATGCTTCTCCTTATGCCTGGAACAGTCTCATCTCTTCATCATCAAGCTCCTTCCCTTTAGAAGGTAAAACATGCTCACATGTTACAGGTATCAGAGTGTGCTGATAGGCAGATAGGTGTTCACTATGTTCTCCTGGACATTCCCTTCCCAGTGGAGTCAAGATAGATTATTTTTTTTTAGAAACATTATCTAAACTTGCAGTTCAATGCCATCAATTTATTGATAACGTCCAAGTTTCCCCAACCCACTGACAGGATAAAGATGATGTCAGTCATCCTTGGTCGGGGGTCAACTTCAGTTTATTCAGTTTTACAGCATTTGGGTGGACTAAACCCCAGTTGCACCTAGAATATCAGGTAGAATCATCAGTGAGTTGTTACTAGCTAGTAGAGAATGCAGTAATTAATCTAACATGGGCTAGTTTCTGGGAACATGCCACACCAGCAATTGCTTTCCTTAGCTTTCTGAACATTTCAAGATCCCATTATTGCTTAATAAGAAAGCATCTCTAAATCTACATTGGTTTGCTAACATATTCCTTAAACTGTATTGACAACATGTTTTGCATTGGACACATACCTACTCCTTGCATGTGACTCATTATGCTCTATATAACTATACTTGGAAGGATGGTATTGTGTGCACAGGTAGGTTCTTGTATGTTGTGGTAGTAGATTAGTTCATGGAGGATCTTGCTTTTGATTGGTATCCAATTAACCCCTCCCACCAGTGAAACAGCTCCTTTCAGCAGAACAGGGAGAGGGGCAATTCCTTCTCCGCCACATACCCTCAATCTGCCTCAAAGGATTGGGAGACCCTCCAGAGCATTTTGGAGGGCTGTGGGGGGGGGCTGCAGGGGGGAGGAGAACAAGGAGAACTTCTGCATAAGCAGAAGTCTGCTCACATAATGTTGGATTTCAGTCTTCAACTGAACTTCAGATCTCATCTGGATTTCCAATTCTATGATAAAATTGAGAGTTCTTTTTCAAGTTCTCCTTCATGATGTTTAACACTAAATAGTATTTGTCCAGAAAGATTGAAAAATAAGGACAAGTGAAGAGGTGGAAATGATAGAACTCCCTTCCTTTGTATAGTGGATAGTGTCTATAGCTTAGTATAGCTATTTTCTAGTTTATATTTTCAGATAAATGAAATGTAAATCGTTTTTTTTTAAATAAATTGTGTTATTAGGTGCTTACAATGTAACAGAAGACAGAGATGTACAAGTTTCTCTAAGTCCTTAATTATTGAACACACTATCATGACAGATACGTCACTCACTCCTGTCCCCAACTTACACAACTGTTTAATGTTTAATTTCTTATGGCAATGAAAATAGATCTGTGAATACTGCTAGGCATCCCATAAGGGCAATGACAATACTTCAGTGCGAGTACTATTCAGTGATAAATGTTATTTCACTGCAAGCTACATGCAAATGCTATTAAAGAAAGTGGTGATTAATCCTCTCATGTGTTTAGCTACAGATGATGATAGTTGTGCAATTAAGTCATGTAGCACAGTTATGTGCTACAAGTATAACCACAGGTTTCACATCAGTGAAATCACCAAGCATATTCTAGGTCCTTAAATACATCCTAGAAATGATTTTGGATTAGATTAGATATATGTCCTTAATACTGTACATGCTTGTAGAAACTTCAGATGCTTCCTTAATCTTCATTGCTGTCCCCTTTTTACTCCATTACAGGCATTTCCAAGCTGGAACACAACTCCCAGTATTTGCACTTACTGCAACCATGCATGATAGAAGTAGTGAAGTATCTTGCAGAAGGAATTGAAGAATATAAAAGTAATCCAGTAATCATTATGTAATAAAGCCTGCAACAATATCCTCTCAATCCCTGAGAGAGAGAAAGCAATATTTAGCAACCCTGCATTTTTATTTGTACCCTTAGTCATGCATTCAAGGCACCAGTAGGTGATCCAAAACCACACCTTCAAATAGGTTTGGGTAGGGATGAGAAACAGGATACAGATAAACTTTTTTATAGGATTTTAAAAAAACCTATGCTATTTTATAGTGAAAATTGGGAATATTCTAAGGCTACAATCTAGTAATCTCACAGACTTCAGCAAGACTAGTCTAGAATGAGTGATGCCTAAGTTGAAGCCTAAGCAATAAATGGAAATGACTAGACTGCTGATGTAGTATCAGGTAACTTTTCTAATATCAACACTCTTTACTGGCAATTCCAACAGCTGGATGAAATTGTCAGGTGCATGTTTATTTTCAAAATGATCACTGCTGAAGCAAGGCACAGTATTGGTCATAAAGAAGTCCAATAAAATTGCAATGCACATGAAACTATTGGCACTCCCCCACCCCACCCCACCGCGTTGCTCTCTAATGCATGTGTGCTTTTTATTTTTCGAGGTCACAATTGTTTTCTTTTTAAGTTCTCTTGTCATAAAGAAAAGCACCTTGCTGAGAGAAAGGAAACATTTTAGTCGGCTTGTGATGACTGGTTTGATGTAAGCCATCTTTTTAGAAATCTGAGAGGTGATATGAAATATCAGAGATGACTCAACCAATCCCGTGATAGATTTTGTCAGGAAGTAGTCTCTAGTTCATGAAAGCTTAGGCCATAATAAATTTGTTAAGACTCTAAAGTGCCACAAGACTCTGTTATTTTTGCTGCAACAGGTTAACACAGCTACCCTCTGGGAATTAGAAATTCCTGACATCTTTCCCATTAAGAATCTTGAGTCCAAAGAATAAAATGGAAGAGTTTCATTTGAAAATATTCTGTTATCTGTGTAACAACGGTATTTGTTAGCTGAGCCCTCCATGGATGTTTCTGAATAACTGCAGAATTCACCACCTGAAGCTTTGCTATTAAAAAAAACAACTAACAGTAAGGGAAAATAAATGTGCTGGTATAAATATAATTGATAAAATATGTACTATAGTACCTCAGTAGAAGTGGCCCCATTGAAGTCACAGAAACATATCTATTGTGTCAGGCTTCTGGATGAACCTCTAGTGAAAAACCCTGTTTGTTGTTATGGGAACACATTTGATCACATTTGGATTATCAAAACCTGATTTAATAAGTCAGGACACGCATGAGCTTTGTGCAACTGCACATAACCTTTGCTCCCACTTCACTCCACAAAATTTGGAGGAAAGGCCAGGAAGCCATAGTTGACCATAGCTTCCCGTTATGTCCAAACCAAGAGCTATTGTTAGTGGCTCCCAATCCAGCTAGGATTTAGAAGCCAACATTAATTAATGGTTTCATATCCTGGCTGGTTTGGAAGCCACTAACAATAGTTTCCTGGTTCAGCCATAATGGGAAGCTATGGTTAACTGCAGTTTTCTGGCTTGTTCATGCACTCACATGTACAGAAGCAGAGGGGCTGCATGCAGGTACATGAAGCATGTGCAGCTTATTAAGCCAGGATTTGAATGCCCAAAACTGTAATGCAGGGGTGGACAACCTGTGGCCCAGATGATGGACTGCAACTCCCATCATGCCTCACCACTGGCTATGCTGTCTAGGGCTGATGGGAGTTGCAGTCCAACAATATCCAGAGGTCCAGTAGTTGCCCAGCCTTGCTGTAATTAACGTGGATCTGTTTTCAGTACCAGGTCTCAATCCTGAAAACTTAAGGTAATAAAAATGAGTGTCTCACAATACATGTTGAAGGCCTCAAACATAAACTTACTAGACCCACCAAATTAGCTTCCAGGCATACATTGTGCCTTGGCACCTCTCATTTTAGAAGTTAATTACTGTCCACCAGCTGCCAAAGTGATGAACATGGATTGGACTGTGCATAAATTCATGTGATGGATGTGGAGATGTTAGTATTTTTTCAGGTGCATGTCTTATCACATCTATTAATTGGCACAGTAAAGAAATAAAATTCAGATGTATCAAATACTGGTGAGAAGGAAAGCAGGTGTAGGAATGTCTATGACTCATGTTGGGAAACCAAAGGTTGTTTATTATAACCTTCAAAGTTAAGCTATGCCTTCCAACTCAGTGCAAGAGGCTCATCACATTTCTAGCACCATAGCCCAGGCTTTTCATGAAAAGATACCCTGGTGATAGTTCTGTTTTGATGATCACTTTGGGAATGAGATCTTAGGAAGCACATATAACTATGCTAATATTAGAAGTCTTTTTATACGGAAAGTTAACATTCTCCTATGGGAAAATAAGTTTTAAACAAATTGCCCTGTTTGTAATTAAAGGCTCCCTGTTGACAGATAATTTAGTATCATTTTTCACTGATATTATAGTCCACAGAAAAACAAAGAAAAATGAGCTATTCTGAGAACATAAGCCATTAAAAACAAACAATAGTGTTTGGATTTTTAAAAAAATATTATGAATAACTCTTGGATTTTGTTTCCTTAGTAACTGATATCTCAACAAGAAGATAAAAGGATGTTTAAAATTCAAACTAAAAAAAAATATAACCTTTCTTGATGGACTTTTCAGGAATCCTGCATTTCATAGACATTTACAGTTTTTGTAAATCATCCTTTATCTGAATAGTTGCATCTCTTCATTATTCCTAAGGGTAGAATGCACTCTTACTAGCAAGGCATTGGAACCACATCCTCACAGCTTCTTCCCAGGAACGTTGGATAAAGGAACCACGTGGGTGGGGCTAAAAACATGGGCTTCCCATATGAACATCTTCTTCCATCTCAAGAGCTTGCAAAGTTAGAATTTCACTCACTTACGTAGTGGTATAGAAGCACAGTGATTTGACCAAGAAATTGTGAAATCGATCAAGTAATTTGAGGAGAAACTGTTTCATGAAATTGTTTCTCCACCCGCCCCACCTTGTTTTGCCAAATCAGTTCACCAATTCATCAGCACATTTACTTGGAAGTAAATCCCATTGAACTCATTGAAGCTTACTTCTAATTAGACAAGCATAAGATCTCTGTGAATCATTCATTCCACCCCCATCATCCCCATGCACAAAAGATGGCACGGGACATATTTTAAACTCTGGGATTTTGAAGACACTCTTTAAAAAAAAGAAAAGAAATCCAAATGTAAACCCCCCCCCCCAACAATCCTAGTATTTCAGGTTTAAAAACAGGGTGGCATGGAATGGCATACTCCATGTCACAGTGGGTGATTCGTACCTCCAGAAGCTCATTTTATTTGAGAGGTGCAAACGTTAAATAATCCCTCCAAAGGACAAACACTTGGACCTCTCAAACAAAATAAGCTCTCACACACTGTAAAAATGTGTATTTTTCTCTAGCGTGTCAACTGCTATCCATTAAAATAGCAGCTCCCGGTGAGTGGCAAAGGAGGCAGCTATTTTTAATGGTAACTGTGGCGTAACCCCACAGTTCAGTTCCCTGGTGTATGTCTGCTTTAGTGAGTATAGAATGTTGAACTGAGTGGGTGTGGTTTGTGAAGTCTTAGAAAGGGTGGGGGGAGGAGTATATAAGGAGTGTTTGATGTCAGAGTTAGTCGGGTTAGTGTGTTATGGGAGAGTGTTTGGAGTGTGGGGAGAGTTGGGAGTTAGGTTTAGTTGAGTGGAGAGTTGACTGTGTTATGGGAGTTAGGTTAGTTGGTTTATTCGTGTCTTGTCAGGAGTTTTAAGAGGAATCAGTGATTGTATGAGGAGTGAAAGTATTTAGAATTGTAGGAACTAAGATTTTGAGAATTAAAATAAACTTATTTTTATTTTGTTTGCTACCCAAACCCTACGTGTCAGCTTGGCATTATTAACCTGCATTACTTTCAAATCTACACACACACCTTTGTACCCTCAGTATCATAAATTTAAAAATAGATCCTTCATAACCAGTATTAATCTTTTCCCTCATTAGTAGGGGAAAGGTTTCATTTGACCCTCCCCTCAGGTTTTTGTGTTTTGTGCCTGAGAAGGGTTTATGCGCCTGGTCCTAAAGTGTAAAGGGCCGTGTCGTAGCAGTAACAGCCATTTTAATTTTCCAAAAATTCAGAGAGTATCTCAGAACAAAATGAGATATTAGAGCTCTGATTCACTTCCCCCCTAAAACAAGTTCATTCCCCCCAAATATAGCCAATCAAAACAACTGATTTTAAGTTATGTGAAACAGCTGAGAACTGGTCTTTGTTAATTTGCTAGCTTGGGAGATGGTAATATAATAATTAGTAGAATTTCTTGTTAAAGTAAGCAGTGAATTATTTTAATGGTAGTGTTTAAGAACACCTAGTGGGTGGACTGATATTTGTTCTCATTGCTAAAGAATTTCTGTAGCTTACATCTCTACAGGGAAAGGAGTGAGGGTGGGCTGGGAACAAAAATGCATTTGATTTAAAACACTAGCCCTTTCATCAGTATATCAAAGTCACTGACATTAGAATATTTGAATAATCTATCAAGATGGCCACTTGAATCAAATTGTTATAGCAAGGGAGCTGCACAAAAGATTCAGCCTTAATTTGGACTGATCTGGACTAATCTGTCATTAGTAAAAGAAGAGACACACCATGTAATATTGAACCCATGTGCACAACAGTTTAAATGCATTTTGATATTCAATTCCTCAGAGCAAAAACCACAAAGTTTTAAACAGAAAAAAAATCAATCCTAAGCTTTGTTTCACCACAAATTGGGAGATGTACCAACCATTGGGTTGTATCCAATGGTGTCATTTCATTAGCGCAATGTATCTGCTGCTTGTGGAAACCCTGTTTTTATTGTACCCCAAGTGTCAAATCCAACACTAACATTTACACTCATACTGAAAGAATATTATACCAGCCAGCACTCACTGTGACATGAAGATTTAAGACTATGATCCACTATTTTCCTTTAAAAAAGAAATATTTTACATTAAATTCCCTTAATTTCACAAGAAAGACACAAGTGCAAATAAAGTGGAAAGAAAAATTTCACAGTGTTGTAATCTAAACTCGCAACAACCCACCAATCTACCCATTTCAGATAACAAGGTTCGCTTGGATATTATCAGAGTGTAAAAATGTAAAAATGTACAGAGAACCTTCAAGGAAAATATATTTCTTTTCTATATAATGCTCATTATGAAGCTTGGGGGGTAATAGAGGCCTATTTCGACAGCACTGTCCCTTCAAGATGTCTCTCTCACTTAGTAATTATTATCTGCTGAGAAGGGAAAGAAGAGAAGATTAAACACCCTTTTCAGCAGCTCTCAATGTATTTCCAGAACAGTTTAAAGGAACCACATAAAACCAAAAATCACTCTTGTTTGTAAATGTCATATAAAGAGAAAGGTTATTTAATTTAAAAATTAAAAAAAATGCTCCCAAAACACAGAGCAAGCTTGAAAGCTGAATTAAATGGTTATGGTCAAGTACGCCTAGTCTGTACTCAATATCACAGACAGTGATACAACATTTCAGCCTCATGCTGAACCAAATCATAGAAGATTACTAATTTTTTGAGTAATAAATATCCATGAACCCTGTTAAGTGGCATTTTGCATTTGTTTCAGAACAACTCGATACAGCCACATTTTCCCCCACATACACCCACCACATTCAGAAAAGTATGCTTATCAAACAAAAAACAAGAACCCCATCACCAATACCAAATTATTTCACCACTATGTCTTTGTACTGGCATGGGTTTACTTTTCTCACCAAATGACTCATATACATTGTTGACTTGCACACAACTTATTGGTATATAGAACACTGGTGTTGGACATTGACATAAGGAAATTATTACATTTTTATCCGATCCTTATTCCAAAGAGCTCAGGGTGGCATACTCTCATTTTATTCTCACAAAACTCTGTCAGATAGGCTTGGCTCAAAGTCACCCACAGAGATTCATAGTTTAGTCCAAGGTTGAAACTACACCACTCTAACTTGAACAAGGCTTATGAAGAGATTCCAGCATTGAGAAGAATCAACTTCCCAATCCATTTGAAATAGTGTTCCTTTGGTTAGTGACTGTAACCTGTCTTAAGACAATGGAATTTGAACCACAATACATGTTACCATCTTCTCATTACCTGAGTGTTATTAATACTTAGCAGTAGTTCTAATATTTATTGACATTACTACTGGCCATCATCCTATTCAGCTCTTTTAGTTAGTAGTAGTACTCATAGTTCTTATGGCACTCAATGGTACAAGTACTACAAGTGTTAGTATTATTGAATATGGTACTGAGCAACTGATAGCAGAATAAACATGTTGCAGCAGGCAAAATGCCCATAAAGATGTAGGATTTCTCTTCCAGTAGTTTTCTTTGGGCTGTGACACTGTGAATTCCATGAGAATGTTTGAAGGGAATGACACCTATAGGATTGCTTGTGCCCAGGGAAGAGAGGGAGAGGAAAGCCATATTTGTGTTAATTCTTGTAGCATCATTTAAGAATCCACTGTTGCTAACATAATGCAAATTCAGGCTGCCACAAACTCTGACAAGATGTGCTCTTTCACATCTTCTCTTCCCCCCTTTTTATAGTAGGAGGCTGGTAGGTAATGAAATAGCAGTGGTTTTCTATTGCTAAACTACAATTACTTCAGGACCTGATCCTGCGAGTCACTGGGAGCCATCAACTCTCACTGACATCAGTAGGAAGAGCAGGCACTCAGCATTTGACAGGGTTGGGCCCACTACTGCTGCAGGCGAAAGCTGACAATTGCCCTGCAATTACTAGGATGTTCCTGTCACAAGAATACTGGGTTACAGAAGTCATATTACTATGATCTGGAGTTAATTACTTCCTGGCTATAAGTACCAGCTGAATAAACCAGAAAGGAATAAGCGCATAGCAGTTATTTTTTAAGCCAATAAGTGAAGATCACATAACAGGCACCAACTGTGATAAATATCAACTCCAATGTATAAAGAAACACAGACAAATCTCCTCTCCCTCCTCACAAAAATATGACACTTCCTTTTTTTGATGAGAGATTGTCTTTAGTTATTTTAGAAATAAATACAATTTGATCAATTAGATGATGTGTGGCCCGTCCATCTGTTCTGTTTCTTCTCTGGTAAAATTAAATTTGATGCCAACAAAAACAAAGACAGGGCTGGAAATCTTTTGATATTATGGTGGCTTTAGTGCTGCCATGTTTTGTCCTGAAAGGCTCTATGCCTGTAATAGCTGCCTGATAGGTAAAAATACAACATCCATAGTTTAGTTTTCCCCAGCATATAGATGCACTGTGGGCAAATAAGCACCTATAAGTTTTCCCCAATGTGATATAGCACAACTAAATTTAGACTGGGAAAACTGAGTGATGAAAAGAATTAGCCTCCCACAGGACTGTCGTTCCAACCTTGCAGGAAACTTTTACTTCTTTTCTTTAAGAAAGCTCAGACGATCCAATCATGGATCTCCCACATCTTGTCTAATGTGGCCCTTAACTGACTACCTGGGGCAGAATGTGGATGGGGATGCACAGCACATTTGGATACATATCCCATCAAATGCAGGTATGGATGGACAACACCTGCAGATCTGCATTGGATGTGGATGCAGGATGCTATCTATCTGCACGACATCATTTTTAATGGGATACTCTTCTGGATGCACATGCTGATCCACACTGCAGCCCAGCTAGTCATGTGAAACTAATTGTGGCCAGAGCTGGATCAGGGTGAAAGTCTTGCCAGGCAACTCTGATGGGCAACAAAAACACCTGTACCATATGGCTTGGCAAGGAATATTGCTTTAGTTGCCTAAGCAACAGGGATGTGTTCCCTCTCTCCATTCACAAGCAAGACATTGGATAATAATGGCTGCTGCAGACACAATACACAAAGGAGTAGAATGTAGTTTTATTTCTTGAACATTTTGCACACCCTAAAATAGCAACTTTCACAGTAAAAAATCAAGTCTCATGAAGATTTGATGCCAGACTATTCCGAAGTATAGAAGGAAAAGTATGACATTTTGACACCAACAATAAATCTTTAGCATGGTTTTCTGTTTTGTCCAAACCAGAAAACAATAGTTACCAGCTTTGGAACAAACCAGGATATTAAATCAACTTCAAACTGTGGTTTAATATCCTGGCTTGTTCCAAAGCTGGTAAACATAGTTTCCTAGTTTGGACAAAAAAAGGAAACTATTATTAATTAGAGACTTACTGGTTTGTTTGCTCATGCTGCAAAGGGAGGAGCAAAGGGGCTATGTGAGCAGCCAAAAGGTTTGTTCATATTTGTGGAGAAAGCCTGACACGAATACACACACACACACACACCAGTCTCCTTCCAAGGGGGGGGGGGCAGGAAGAGAGATTGAGTTACAGGGAAGCAGCCAGACGGACCGGCATCCCAACAATGGAGAGTCTCGGTTGAAGTCCACAAAACCCAGGAAAGGACCATCAAGACCATCAAACTATCAGGGCAGTCTCAAAGAGCTGTAAAGTACCCAACACGTCACCTTCTTCCCGGGCAGGAATAAGCCCACCTGACACGAAGGGGCAGGCATAAGCCCCCACCTGACCGCGAGGGCGGGGAGAGCGGGAACCCAGGGGTAGAAAACCCCTCTCCCCTCCTTTTGGGGGTTGTTGGGAACACGGGGTACTTTGATCAAGATTCGTCCTCCAGTGGCGGCTGGAGTAAGCTGTTCTCTTCCCCGGATCGGGCAGACCTGGAGCCAGGCTGAAATTGACCAGCGTAAAGTCTTTAGTCTAAGGTAACTGACTAATCCCAACGCGCTAGCCTGGGAGCCTGTTCATTGATAAACTTGGGGATCACGTCAGGTCATGTTGACGTTATAGTATTCCTAGAAAGCTGTTAGTTCCACTCCGTATATTGTGTAAGTAAATAAAGCCTTATTTGGTCATACAAAGGGCTGGAGTTTCCTCTTGTGTGCGCAAACCTCCTAGTCGGTTTCACCTGCTTGTACGGGCTGTAACTCAGTGCCGGTTAAGCGCCGAACTCACGCATAGGATCCAGGTGCTGGTCTTTCACAATATTATTATTAAGCCAGGCTATCATCTGAACTGGGCCATCGCACCTATTTTATACAGCTATACTTGCGTTGAACTGTAAATTCTAACCCATGTACTCAAGAAACATACCATATTGATGCCATAATATTCTTGAAGCCATCTTTTAAATCCAGAGATGAAAAAGTGGGGAAGAACTCTGATTATTGATAAACACTATTGTCTTTCAGCTCATCTTCATATACTTGTAGCACAAAACTTGCACATGTACAGAAAGGACAGATTAGACACGAGAGAACATTAACTAGATGATCTTTTAACTTTGTCTCACTTGATTATCACCATCCTGAGTACTAACTGCTCTTATCAAAACCAGACTCCAGCCTGTTGGAACAAATGATTTTAACAAACAGTGGCCTTCCTCAGTCCCTTGAACCTTCTGGACAGTTAACAGGCAGTCTCTTTCAGATTGTCACATATGTGCCTTGCTAGCATTATTAAGAGTGTTCTTGCATTGGCCAAGGTCTGCCTTCTATCCTTTATGTTCCCATACAGCATTTTAAAAATTCCTACTTCCATATATTTTTCAGAACAGTTGCTTGCTGCATTTGTGAATTTAACTATTAAAGCTAGATCTTTATTTTCAGAAGTTAGTGCTGTCTCATGTCTAAAATTATAACCATGGTAAAGTGATGCATAAAATGACCCTGCCAGATTATTTTATTTATTAGCTATGTCTTTGTAATGATAGTTTTATTTGATTATTTGGCTGTGGTTTGTTTTCTTTTTCTTTGATGATTTTGTAAAGGCTGATGGTTGAACTGACAATAAATCTAATTTGAAAGTCCAGATATGGCAATACACTTAACCACATTCTAGGCAGTTTCATCATAGTATTTTGTACCAAATAGACTAATGAGTCTATTTATCAGGTTATAAAATTATCTGAATAAATAGAAAGCAATTAGCACAAAGGCAGAATAAGTTGTTGTAACAAAAACGGCCTCCCCACTCCTTTCTGTAACATATTTCTTGCCCAAAAGAGATGTCTGGACATCTGTAAGTACCAAAATATTTTTTACTTCACATCGGAAGTTCTACTTTCCGCTCCCCCTCCCCCATGACTCAATATGTTAAGGTACAAGCAGGAAACCCCTGAAGGTTCTATGATCAAGGTGACTTCATGCAGGAATAGCACTTCATACTATTGATTGGTCATTTTGAATTTCCCCCTCCTCTTTGGAAGTTCCCCACCCTCCACAGAAATAGTCTTGATTGCAAAATCTTCCTTCATGCTTCTGGCTAAGAGTCAAGTTTTGTTTCCCTCACACAGACCCAGGTGGGCCTTTATTCTCCCCATATGCAAGCTGCTTAAACAAAATTAGGTTTCCTGCTAAGTGTTTGTTAGTTAATTCTGTGTTTTATTTTCTTTTTAAAATCAACTGTTTGGGTGTTTAATAAATATATTTAACTGGAAGATAAAGTCGATTAAGTTCTTTTGTATAGCTTGGTTTGGTTTTATTCATGTGTTAGACCACTTGGTACATGCTACAAGGGTTTCATGGAGTTATAAAAGAAACCCTGTAAAAAGGTCTATTCTGTTCCATAAGACCAAACAGCAAGTCGGAATTTCCTGCAAATTCAGCCTCAGATTCATTAATTTTTGCAGGTTGTGGGAACAAATACCCCAGAGTAATTTTTTTTTTTAAAAGGTGTCTTGCAGCCTATCCTGCCTTACGGGGTGAAGGTTCAGACACCCGTTCATCACAGTTGAAATCCTATTGTTTGCTGAAAATGATTTGAACTTGCCATTCTGTATCTAGCCCAGCAGTCTCTCTTCCCAGACCATGCCCCCTCCTATTGTGCCCTGCAGCCTCTGGTTAGGAAACAGCTGAGCAGCAGAGAAGAAGGGTGTAGCTACAGAGTAGACAGATTTCTGAGAAAAGGGAGGAGCAGAGAGAAAAAGAATCCCCCATTCACTTTTTACTTTGGCCCCAGTCTCTACTGCTACATGTTCCCCAGCAACTTTCCCTAAGGGAATGTGGCCCTCAGCTTTACGAAGTTTCCCTGCCCCTGTCCTATATGAATCTTAAATGACACAATTTGCATCTCAGGGCAGAAGGCACAAAGCAATAGCAGCAAAACTCCCATATCAAAATGTCTGAACCAAGAAGTTGCAGCAAAACTACAGTCATGCCTTGGATTGAGAGCATAATTCGTTCCGGAAATGTGCTTGTAATCCAAAACACTTTTATATCAAAACGAAATCCCCCCAAAAAAATTTGTACAGAGATTTTTAATTTAAGCTGTACTACAGTACTTGTATTGCAAGACGTCGCTTGTATATCAAGTAAAAAAAAATTAAATAAATATTAAAAAATTTGCTTGTCTTGCAAAATGCTCTCAAACCAAGTTACCTGCAATCCAAGGTATTACTGTAGTTGATCTACATATCTTGAACACTATTATCCTGGTAACCTGCTTGCTGAAAAGAGGAACTAATCTCCTAAGGATTATGTCTCTATTTAGGTCCACTTCAAGTGAAGCTACTTAAAGCAATTTTATAAGAAGAAACAAATTGAGTTCCCATATTGGATTGTCAGCATTCCTTTGCACCAACCTCAACCATTAAGATACAGTACTGACAACCAAAGCTCACATATGGTGGCTTGAAAGTTAAGGATTAAAAGGTGGATCTTGTTGCTGCTTTTTTAGATCTTGCTTTGTCTCTAGATGGCCCCAAGTTGTTGCTTGCATGTCTCCTGTCTATATACAATTATTTCTTCCCGACAGTGGTTGCATGCCAGTTTGTTAGGCTTACTGTTGTTCTTATTATTAAATACTAAATATACACACAGATATTGATGCATTCTAATTTGCTAGCTCTGTGTGCGTTTGTGTGTGTGAGTAATAGTTACTACAGACACCTTGAATATTATCAATTAGCCAAGGCTTATTCAAGATTAGAAAATAAAAACCTTCTCTTCCCAGCACAAATAGCAGGAAAGGTGGTTCTACTTATGAGTGTTGGTGGACATGTGGACATGAACATGCATTTTTTAATGTGGTGGAATAGGAGGGATAGACAATGGCTCACCTCATGTTAGTACTTTTAAAATAACTTAGAGCAATCCTATGCCCCCTAGACAGCATCCCAGGGGCCATAGGATGCAGTGGATCTCCCGCTCTGATGGATCCAACAGCCTCTCAGCCCCCAATCATGCCCCTAGCATAGAGGGGAAGTTAGATGGGCTCTGAGGCCTACCTGACATAAACTTCTTTTCAGGAGGGCAGAAAAGCGCAAAAAAAAAAAAAAAAAGCCTCTGTTGTTTCTCCCACCCTGCTAGCAAGAGCCTGGCAAGATGGGAGCCTCCAAGATTGGAGTTCCTGCAATTTGGCCTCCTCGCCAATAGGATTCTACTGTTAAAAGTTTTCATCACATTTGCACAGAAAGCATGAGATTTCAATCTACTCACCATTTCCATACCAATTTCTCATTTCTCTCCTGCACTTCCACCTCGAACAGAGCAACAAATAGTGCTACTTCATTCAGGGAATAGTTTGAGAATTGCTGGTACAAAATATTGTGTTAGAGAGGATCTACAATTCTATAACTGTTTCTCCATTCAAAAGTCCACCTAACAAGTTTTGTTATTCTTTGAACCTGTATCAGATCAGGAAGTGATAACTACAGTATATAAAGCACAACTTTTATTGATGTATGCTTACATCAAAATAGAAACACTGTCTTCTGCTGTAATTTCCACTATAATTCCATTTGTCATACATATTTAGATCTTTTTTAAACAATAGTGAGTTCAGTAGCTTTTTGTTTAAATTGAAGCCATTTGCCAACATGAATTCTCTTAGCATTAGATCTTTCTGAAGCTCTTATATAATGTGTTATGTGAAAATGCAGAATTTCATTGCTTACTCCTTGCTTCAGGTCATTATCAATGGATATATTAAAACGTGTTGCGGTGTAGATCCTGGGGTCATCTTTCTGTTCAACTCTTTTCACAGCAAGAGTTCACCATGATTGACCTTTGCCTAATCCATTGCTGACTCTCACCAAAGGACATTAATGCTCAATTCTCTCATGTCAGTTTTGGGAAGCACCCAGTCAGAAGGGTTAAAAAAAACCCCACAAGGACATTATCAATTGGATTAAACTTCTCCACAATTTTATTGACCAGTTACACAATTAAGACTGACTTCAATGAGTTTATATAGAAATCATGACTTAGAAACAATTTGGCTCTTTTCTTCACACACACTTTCTTGCACACAAGAGACTGAAAGAGTGATATTGCATTATGCACTTTCATGTCTTCTTATATACATAAAAATTACCTTGTATGGAAACTGTTATACTAAACCGTTATACTAAATACGTATTTAGTATAGTTTATTTATACTATACTAAATAAATGAGAAAAAGTAGTTCAGCAGTTTCCTATCAAAGTTGTTTTAGATTTCCTGGCGAATGATACCTGGCTGGCCCTGGCAATTCATTGGTATGTAATCTATGAAGGTATTCTAGAATATCTTCCATAAACATTAACATGCAAGAGTTCTTCATTTGAGAAGGTTAGTTCTTTACTTCAGAAAATAATTTCACTTCTCTGCATGTACCTACATGATTCACAACTGACTCTCTTTCAAAGGCTTTCTCAATAATTTGGCAGGCTCTCAGTGTCCAATACATTAAGGGCGCAATCCTATGCAAGTTTAGACAGAAAAAGGGCCTACAACTCCCAGCATGCCCCAGGCAGCATGGCTGGCTGGGGCATGCTGGAAGTTGTAAGCCTTTTTTCTGTCTAAACTTGCATAGGATTGCGCCTTAAGAATATTATTACAGTTTTAAGCCTTCAGCTATCATTTCTCAATATCTTTCTTGGTCTCTAGCATAACCACAATAAAGTGCTACCATCACTTCACTGCTGCCATCAGATGGCAACTCTCTAAATATTCCATCCACATTAAATAATTGGATGGTTGGGAAAAGAAGTTAACTCCTTGTTTCTGACACAGCGTGTTCAGAGCCCCGCCCAAGAGATTCAACTACAATCCCGCCCCAGCCCCACCTACCCTGCCCACCCCCAGCATTCAGGAGGCTATTGATTCTTTCCTATTGGTGGTTTATTTTGTTACCAAATCTGATCATCATTAGGATGGGGCTAAATATCTAACCCACCATTTTTCACTTGGAAAATTATGCATCATGAGAAGGCAATACTACCGGTATAATGCCTCTATAACTTTAATCCCACACTAGTTACTTTCTGCTTCAATGCAAAGGTTCATTCTGTCTGGGGTATTAAACTGAAGGTTTAACTGATACTGATAAGAGATAAATCCACAAGCTATTTATGCTCACATAAGCATTTATTTCAATAAGTAGAAAGATGCCTCAGTGAACAGAGCTGAATTCTCTCTTCTTGGCTGTATTTATCAAGCACCATTACAGTGGTTCTCCACTGATGGAAGCATCAAGTTTGAATCTCGAAGGCATTACAGTATTAGTGCATATAGATGAATGATTAGATATTTATTGTACTCCACAGCAAGAAATTTTGATAGTTCCCTATTTCACAGCTCAGTGGCAGGGCATTTGCTTTGCACGCAGAAGGTTACAGGTTCAATCCCTGGCACTGCAGACAGAACTGGGGAAAGATTCCTACCTGAGCCCCCCACCCCAAGAGCTGCTACCAATCAGTGTAGTAAACACTGAGCTAGATGTACCAAAGGTCTGACTCAGTATAAAGGCAGCTTCCTGCTTCCATGTTTTTATATGTGGAGCAATGCTAGACCCATGAACTAGAGGATAAAAATACAGGTACCAAATTCAGTTGTGTGCATTTAAGAGCATTCATTACAAATGTTCCATGCATAAAATTATTACTGTTTAAAATATGATTACAATACAATTATAATCAATTTAACACCAAAGGCAGGGCAAACAAGCACCATGTGTACACCTAACGAATTTCTGCACATGTATGGGATATTGCCAATTTCTGCTTCTAGCTGTAGCTCCTCATACTGTGTCAGATACTGCACTGGATGGTCCCCTAACCTTCATAAGTACCTTTGGAGGTGCTTGTGAGAATACTTGTAGGTGGAACCAAGCAGTCCCAGTGCATACACAGAAGCAACGTCCTTCTTATTTGAATTTTGGTGTTGGTTTAGATTAAAAACATAATTGAGACTGCACCCCAATGTATGTGTACTTGGAAGTAAGTACCATTGACTTCAGTGGAAGTCATAACTGAATAGATTATGTACTCAGAATTGGACTATCAGTCTCTGAAATCTTTTGTATCAGAACCTTTGAGAATCATCTTTTTAGCAACCATTTAAAAATAAATAAATAAATCTCTAGATAAAAAGCCAGAAGACAGAAAAGTGGATTGTTGCAGCTCAGTGATGGAGCACATGCTTTGCATGCAAAAGGTCCCAGGTTCAATCCCTGACTTTTCCAGGTAGGGTTGAGAAGGCTCCTGTCTGAAACCCTGGAGAGCTACTGCCTGCCAATCAGCATAAACAATACTGACCTAGATGGACCAATGGAGTAAGACAGTTTTCTATTTTCCTACAAAAGCCTGTTTTGTACTACTAGCAGTTTGATGACCAAATATTTGATCACCACTATGACATAAGCACAGGCAGATTGGGCAAGATGTTTCTCAGTTGCTGGTTATCAATTCTGCAGTGCGTTTCTGCAGCAATGCAGCTATATATAGTATATTCTGGTTGCATACAGCACAGACTGGAAACAGACATAGAAATCTCTAGTGCATTATTTGAAAATTAACACACAATAAGTCTTCAAATAAATCATAATAAAGACTTCACACTTGATGGTGACCTGTAAGCAACACACACAACACATAGTACAATGGACATTTTAACTAATTTAAGCAAACTCAAAGAGCAAGAAAATTATTATAAAAGACTAATTATTGAGCAACACAAACAATTTTTTACATATATAGATTAAAGCAAGTGATCTTTCCAACTGCTAAAAATACTTCACAATAGGTTTCCAACAATATTCATACAGAGATTTCTCTAGAGGAAAAGAAAGCAAGCTTAAAATGGCCTTAGGTACTAAATAATATTTATTGCCACCAATGTGGGATGACATTACACTGTGGGAGGACTTTACTAATGAGGGAACAATCAAGTGGCAATAAAAACTTTATGGCATTCCCACATCAAAACATATATTGCTCGTGTCACTTTATTGTGTTGCTGTTTGTCCTTTTCAGTCCTGTTCTTACCTATGTTACCCAGTGTTGCAACCATGTCACTTATTTTCATTGTCCCCCTTCCCCCCCCCGCCCCTTACATCTTATACTCACAAGTTATCTCCTTCTTGCAGCCTTCTAATGCACAGCTTCAACAGTGCTTACTTTCTTTTGATGTTAAGCATTGAGTGAGCAGAGTAAGTACAATGAGTGTTTCATATTTAAAAATAAATAAATAAATTGCTAGTCCCTGAATACTATCTCAACTGCTTATTTGTTATTTTCTTCAAACATCACTACAAGAAAAGATGATGAATCAAAATTATCTGGACTTTTAATGATTACTTGGTTGCTAACATATTTTGTATCTACATGGATTCAATCAAATCAAATTCCTGGATATGAACCAAAAAGCTGTCCTCGTCTACTGGGGCCAAATTCTGTTGGCATTAAGAACAACTCTACCACGTCGAGAGCACTGAAGGGATGGAGGATCATAAACATGCAAGCTGCTATATTAATATGTTCAGATCACTGAATAATTCATAATAAACTGCTGTGCAGATGCTAAAATTATTGCTAAAATTTCCATCCAGAGAAGGACCATTTTTTCATCCCAAGAAACATAATGAAAGGTGCGTGCATGGCTATATAATTCCTACAGAACTATCTGTCTCTTTAGGTGTTCTTTTCTGACCCATGAATATGTAGTGAGCTACCAATGGCCTTCAAATCCCAGTCTCTTTGGCACCAGGAAGCTGCCTGAACAGACAACTCTCTGGACTGCACAGGCTGACTCAGCCAAGGATCGGATGAGGAAAGGGGTTATCATTCAGTGATAGAGCACATGCTTTGCATATTTAAGGAAAATTCAATCCCTGGCATCTCTGGTTAAAGGATCACACATAGCAAGGCCTCTGCAGCTGTCAAAGTATATTGTCCTAGATGTAAGACAAACATCATTGTAAGACAAAAATGTAAGACAAACATCATTGTAAACTCCAGTCACTATGTATTATGAGAATGACTACTCAATCCCTTGTGCACATCCCACTTGAATGGAGATCTCAGCTTGCACGAGGGAGTGGGTTACGGGTGAGGTGCACAATTGGCAAGGGATGGCGAAGATGAGGGAGGTGACTAAATCAGCAGTGCACCAATCTATTTTAAACACATGCACATTAAGCAGAGTTTCAACCAAGGTTTGAAGTGGTTTGTAAAGCCTGGCTAAAGGGAAGGATAGTAGCACCTTAACTGGTGCTACTATCATAACTGCAGCCATAGCAAAACCAAAAAGGGAAGGGAGAGGAAAAATGCATTCCGTGGGAAGGGGGCACGTGTTCCTGAGGTTGGCTGCAATGTGGAAACCATGGTTTTCAGGGAGCTAATGTAACATCAGTACCAGGATAATTCTGCAACATCCCTCATAAAGCCTCAGCTCTACATTTAATTAAGAAACAACTGCCCAGGGAACTATCATGTAAAAACAAAAACAAAAACAACCACCCAAAGCAAAACACCAAATCTCTGTATAGCAATGTCACACCAATTATCAGAAACAAGAGATAGAAAAAGCATAACAAATGTATGGATTTTCAACCATACTACTCACTTTAAAATCCAAGCAGGTCAAATACCATAAGGCCAAATGTCGAGTGAGGGATAAATAAAGGAAATAAAAAATATTTTCAAATCATGAAGAGCACCGTTAAACTGAATGGAAGAAGCTGCCCAAGCAGGAAGAGTAACCCCCTCCTATTCCACTCTATGTCACTTCCCAACAACACGCAACTTCTGTCCTTAAGGCCTTACTTAATTAACTGTTCAGGAGTTAAACTGTCAAAACATTTGATGATACCAGAGCAGTCAGCCAATGGCTAAGGAAGTATAAAATGTATTCATTTATTTATTTTATTTATACCCCACCTTTTTTCCTGCAAGGAACCCAAGGCGGCTTACATAATCCTCCTCTCCATTTTATCCTCACAACAACCCTGTGAGGTAGGTTAGGCTGAGAGTCAGTGACTGGCCCAAAGTCACCCAGTGAGTTTCATGGCCGAGCGGGGACTAGAACCCGGATCTCCCGAGTCCCAGTCCAACACTCTAACCACTACGCCATACTGGCTCTAGACTAACATCAAATGTTGTCTTTCAAGTGCTTTTTCTTCTGGAAAAATTGTAAAAGTTACGTACTCCTTTTCAGCAGCTCTATGAGTTCTATGCTTTAATTTGATACTTCATGCTTAATTCTAAGTGCCCTAAAGCATCACCCACATGCTGGGTTGGAGATTGCTATTGCAATTGCAATATATCATCAGTGCTGTACGGCAGAGGTGTTTGCATAATTCAACCGTCTTGCCAGCCCCCTCCCCCCCCTCCGCCTATAAATTGACTTGTTTGAGCCAAATGGATAATTTTATTAAACACCCTACAGGACTGTTAGCCAATTGTACCTGAGGAGAAAATTATTTAATTGCCACCAATATGGCAATCCAGGCTTGGGCATGATAGCAGATACACTGAACCAGATCATAGAGAGCCTTTTGTTGTTGTTATTTTGGATCTAAGGCCTGGTCTCCTTCAATTCCAAAATATCCCATCTCCACTCATGACAATAAAATAAAAAACAACAACACTCAATTGGAGTAAGTGTGGTGAGACTTCCAAGATATTAAGTAGTTTTCAAGCCTGCTCAAAACATCTTTGAAATATAGTAACAAATATGTAAATCAAAGTTTTCTGGAGTGTATTATCATATATTTTTTGTATTTATTGTTTGCCATTAGGTTCAAAATGGTAAACTTTAATCTGCCCAATATTCTTTCTAATCTGCCCAATATTCTTTCATCCCTTCCAGTTTTTAATCCATGTTCCTATTCAGACTTCTGACCTTGCTATGACCTCCAGAGAACAGAATGACTCTTCTCCAGATGACATCTGTGGAACTTTGCCATGGAAAGCACATTACAGTGTTACTGTATACACCAATATACTGTATACACTGCCATGAGAGGATATTAGACCTTCCTCCTGTTTCAAATCCTTCAGAACTGGGGGAAAATAAAATACTGACTTTATGTGTTTTTAAAGAATTGCTAAAAGCTGCATGCAACTTTCCAGGGAGGAAAACAAGCAGGGACTTTACAGATTTTTGTAACAGAAAAGAATTGAATACAATTCTTTGTTAAATGTCAGACACAGCAATATAATTATTCAAATGTAATCAGAAAGTCTGTGTGTATTTTTTTAAAGAAGGAGTGATCTAAACATCTGCTTAAAGAAATTATTAAAACATGATCATCTAAACTACATTTCTTGTTTCCCCATATACTTTCAGTATTGCCAAGGCTGTATGTATTCTGTTCACTGTGTGTGGCAGAAGCTTACCCCAGGCAGAAGAACTAGCTTTCTGAGAATCTTTGGCCAATCTAAGCAATGATCCGAGAAGTGAACCTCTTGCAATGCCGATGCTGGGGTTCAACCCTTATATTGCACATAGTCTCAGCTGTATCCCCTGTAGCATTACAAAGGATCTTGGGGCACACACCTCCAATCTCTCAGTACTTTATTGCTGCCCCAAGCAGTTGCATGTGTACAGTTCCCAACACACCACGGGTGTGAAATCAATGTTAAACAGCAGCTATAGCACTAGTAGAAAGTCTGGTTGTGTAACGTAGTATCTTTTTGTATTCTGAAGAGGGAAAAAATAGTAATTGTGGCAAAGAGAATTATACCCCCCACACACACACGCACGCACACGCGCGCGCGCACACACACACACACACACACACACATATATACACACACACACAAAAGACAAACGAGCTCCTTTAAAACAGCCCACAACAGTTGTGGCTGTTTCCTGTGGTATGTCAAGAGGAACGCCTACATTGTTATTCTGTAGAGGTGGTATCTGAATGCGTGACACAATGCAGTCTGGTCCAAAAACAAAACCATTCACAGCCAAACCAGCCTATTTTCTACTTATGCTCAACATGGGGAAACACACAAATCATTTGTCAATTAGAGTGCCATTACAAGAACATTTGTCGGCTCCCATTTTGTTTCTCTTTCTTCTTGTTTAGTTGCTGTTCTGGAAA
Organism: Shinisaurus crocodilurus; assembly: GCA_021292165.1. Lineage (NCBI taxonomy): Eukaryota > Metazoa > Chordata > Lepidosauria > Squamata > Shinisauridae > Shinisaurus > Shinisaurus crocodilurus. Next base: position 200,374,833 of record CM037878.1, on the reverse strand, counting down.
ACCATTTTAGCTCTAACCAAACAGACTTGCAAAATACACAAAGCCAAAATACCCTAAATCCTAAGTGTTTATTTGCATGTAAATCATAGAACCTCAGCAGGTTTAGTCAGAAGGAAGATCTAGAGTTCCAAGGGATATAATTCCTATTTATACATTTCATTCATGTTGTCACTAAATACTTTCAACATAAAATTGGAAACCAAACAAATATCAAAACATTCCTTTGTTTGAAGATTCCAATTTCTGAGTAATAAGTGTTGTGTGCATACACACCAATCATGTCTACTGGCTGGAGACATTTTGGCCCCACTGAAGGCAATACACATGGTCTTCTATTTCCAACCCCATTCCAATCACACTTATATAGACCCATCCCTCCTGAGGTTGCTTTCTCCACCAGCCTTTCACATAGCTTGCTAGACACAATATAAGGCAAGTCCTTCCTTTCTCCCTGTCCATCCTTGTTTAGAGAAGGAGTGGCACTAGAGGACAATGAAAATTAGGGCCAGTTCACACGACCCAGGCTGCCGGCGGGGGAGGAACCACGGGGCCGTCTGCGGGGTCCGGCGGGGCGCCGCACACGACCGGTGCCCCGCACAGTGTGGGCAGACCCCGCAGTCCCCACACCGCAATGCCGGCCTCCCGGCGCTAGGGGGAGAGGCCCTGGGATGCCCAGAGGGGCCGTTTGTCCTTACAGGATGGAGTGGCGGCTGCTCCAGCCGCTCTGGGCTGCTGTCTCTGTGGGGACCCCGCGGGATGGCCGCCCGCTGTTCGGACGGCACAGTGACCACACGCGGTAGGGGCTTATCCCTCTACCGACCATGGTCACTTTGCGTGCATCCCGCCTGCGGCTGTCCCGCGGGGGCACCCCCGGTCAGCGTGCACACGACACGGGAACCACGGGGGACTTGCGGTTCCTGTGTTGCGCGAACAAGCCCTTAATGTCTTTCTGGAGTGGGATGGGCCTCAGGAATCTTCCATGTCCTCTCTCTCAGGGTGTTTCTAGAAGATCACTACTGCTTTTATGTAGTAAAAAAAGAAAGAAAAAAGAACCATTTGTCTATATCTGTGCTGTAATGAAGGGATTTTGTATTTGCAATAGTGGTACTGAAGCCCCTGGCAATGACCAGATGAGTCTTCCTAATGTCACAGAGGAGTCAGACAGGAAATTTGTGGCTGCCAGTGGCTAAGCTGTTCCTGTAACAGAGTGGTATGACAGGAAGAAATGCCTAGCAAAGAAGCAGGCATGGACCTTAAGATAGCAGGCCCACGGCAGTAGGGGGACTAAGAAAGGAGGTCTGGAATAGGGTCTAGGTTACACAAATGAGGGCAAGAGCAAGAAGAAGAGCCTACGGTTGCATTCCTAAGAACATTTACTTGTGAGTAAACCAGTGAAGACAGAACAACTGATTGCTGAAGAAACATGCTTCGAACTGTGCTATGAGAAAGAAAGGCAAAGTAGGAGACTGTGGAGTAGAAGTGAGCTGCAGGAGATAAAACCATAGGCAGTATCCACCTGGACACTAGCACTAATGTAATTTACACTGCATTATTGTAAGGGTTCTCTGGCACAAAGCCAGGAGTATTAACTGGCATAGCAGGTTTTCCAGGGAATCCCGTAACCCAGCTAATGCTATTGGCATTGCGCTAGAGGTCCCTTACAATAGTGCAATTTAATTTACATTAGTGCTAGCGTCCCATTGGATACTGCCCATTATGTGGAATGTTAGTTTGAAATATTAGTTTGAAATGATTAGTGGAATCTTCCACCATGAGCCAGTATTCTCTTTAATACAGCAGACATCACTAGCACCATGTGTACGTGTAGTCGCTCTTGACAGTCACTCGCATGATTTATGCAAAAGTAACTGAGGTTAAATTATTTGCCACATAAAACTCCTCACATATAATTTCAACTTTGCAACCTAGAAACATCTGAAATAAACAAACCCATATGTTATTTAACAGAGGCTGGACAGCTGGGCCTAATTAGGGTCATTTGTATTTTCTTGAAGAAGAATTCCAGCCTACTATCCTTAGGTCTTTAGTCTAGGACAGGGCTCTCCAACCTTGGGTCCTCAGATGTTGCTGGACTACAGCTCCCCAAATCCCTTGCCACTGGCCATGCTGGCTGCGTATGCTGGGAGCTGTAGGCCAGCAACATCTGGGGACCCAAGGTTGGAGAGCTCTGGTCTAGGATGAATACCCTGCCATTTAATATGACATCAGCAACATAGCTAGTGGCACCCTGGTCTGCTATTGTGGGTTTTTTGGGTGGTGGGTGGGGGCATAGCTATACCTACATCTGCCCCTTATTTTAAAAAAGAAAACCATATGTAAATGTCATTGCTTTGACTTGTCTTGAATACTAAATGCCTGGTTCAGACATATTAAACCATACAAGAACAGATTGCAATGAGCCTAGAACTCACACGCCCTCCTGACCTACTAATACTTTGCACATGATGGAAGCCTACTGGAAACATTCACTTTCAGTTTTCAATGAATTGCAATGTCCCAGTACATTGCAACTCAAGAAACTGCGGTTTATTCTCATTATGGTTTGAACCTGGTTCATTTGAACTAACCACAGTTTCCTGAGCTTGGATGCAACAGGCAGCTATGGTTTATTCAAAAACGCAAGTTCAACTTCACACCAACCTTTCCCAATGTGGTGCCCTCCAGATGTTTTGGACTACAACTCTCAGCACTCCTGACCATCGGTCATGCTAGCTGGGGGTGATGGAAGCCAAAGTCAAAAATATCTGGAGGGTACCAGGTTGGGGAAAGCTCATTCACACAAAGGAAGTAGGGAAGGAAGAAAGCATGTGTGAGCCAGAGACCTGGTTCACATGTAATGGTAGCAAATCATGGTTAATTAACCCACGATTTGCCATGGTGCATGCCGGATGTGTTCCATGACCATTTTGAATATTGTTGCTACGTGATGTCCAAACCTGGACACTATAGGTTAATTAACTGTGGTTAACAACGCACAGTTGACCTACAATTATTAGTCAGGTTGACTGTGGCTTGTTTAACTCATGATTAACTTATACTGTTCAGGTTTGGACATCATGTAGCAACCCCCGATTGGCCTGATCAGGGGTTGAATATTCAAAAAGCCTGTGGAATGCGCTCAGCACGTGTCATGGCAAATTGTGGGTTAATTAACCCATGATTTGCCACTGCTACATGTGAACAGCCCCAGAGGCTCACTATGGCTTGTTCTTGTAAAGATAAATCATGGTTTAGAACAGCCTTCCTCAACCTGGTGTCCTCCAAATGTTTTGAATGTCAATTCTCATCAGCCCTAGCCAGCATAGCCAATGGTCAGGAATGTTTGGTTGTTGTAGTCCAAAATATCTGGAGGGCACCGGGTTGGGGAAGGCTGGATTAGCATTACATCTAATCTCATGTCTAAGGATAATTTTGATACAGCTACATCTAACTAACTTTGCAGCAGACTACAAATAGGAAATTCTAATGAGGGGCAACCTTTCTATTAACATTAAGTTTATATTTCACTTCTATCTGGTTTGCCAGCCAGATGGACGATAAATAAATGTAAATAATAAATAAATAATAACCTTCTGCAAAAAGTCAGAAATCTATTGTTTTAAAACATTTGTAAAATCCTCATCTTATACTAGAAGTGTATCAGTTCTCAGCCCATTCGACTGACTCCTGGTCTCACCAAATAAACAGTTTTTCCAGTTGTGAAACTAGCTCAGAGTTCTGAAATAGAACTTCCACTATTTATGAAATCATAAAGACCAAAACCTCACCTTTTGTTACTTGGCAAAGGTTTCTCTAATATTTAATTAAAAAAAAAAAAAAACTGGCTACATGTGTTCGGCTGTCTCAGTGGGGCCCCTAGTGGAGATCTCTATTTATCACAGACAACTACTATAAAATTGATGTGATATTCAACATCAAGGATATTAGAGGGAATGAATGGCGCTTGAGAAGTTGGCTTTTCCTCCAGTAGGTTCCACAGCAAATGTGATGGGGCACAATTTCTGGATTTTATCTGTCCCACTAATTCCTCCCTTTTCAGAGCCACCAATATTTCATTTCACAGAAAGAGAAAGAACTCCTATGCCCATGCTTGAATATATATGGGAGGACCAAAACATAAATAAATAAACCAAACATCCTTTTTGAAAGAAAAAGGCCAGCACAATCCACTAAAAATAGGAACATACTATTAATCAGCACTTGACATCCTTATTTTAAACTGTTTCACAAGAGAAGTCATGTTGAAAAGGGAGGGGAGATTACAAGTTTATTGGAAGGAACTCTCAAAATATTCTCTTTTGAAAATAGTATTTATATGTAAGGACCAATTAATGTAAAATAATAGCAAATAAATGAGCAAGGTAAAGCTCAAAAATGAAAGAACTGACCAAAGATATGGTCAGATGCAAGTGTTTATTTTTCCACAATGTATACTATGCAAGGTAGCACTTTTGTTGATGTAAGCTCTTCACTGAAATATTTATGCATGCTCCAATAATCAAGATGATAATGCACCTTCAAAGCCAGAAACACAGGAAAACACAAACTCACAATTACCTTGTCCAAAACAAACAAATGCACCAAAGGTGAAAGAGAAGCAGATCAATTATTTTTCTACTGAGAAACCTTAACTAAGAATTATAATTTTTTAAGGGTTTCACAAAAGAAATTGCTCCGCAATGATTACAAGCATTTTCTTAAAAAAAAAAAATAAAAAAAAAAAATCAGCCATGTTAAATCTCATAATAGCCATTGCTTTAGATTAGGGAGTATTTCAAACCAATTGAACCATTGCTTGAAATATTGCTTACTATTGAAATACTGGTTATTAATTTTAAGAAATGGTTAAGTGTTTTTTTTTTTTTAAATCCTCAAACCTATGACCTATCACTACCTTCCATTGTTTTTAGGAAGTTTAGCAGGGAGAGATCTATGCACCCATAAATCTGCACTTGACCCTAGTACCCCCTCTTCCTTCATCGTTTACACACCATGTCGCTCCCTGTCCAAAACCTACTCCTGGGACCTCAGCAACTGAAACACAAAGCAGCAGCTGTTTGGCAACATTTCTAACCCTAAACAGAAAATGCAACGAGATTTCATTTCACTAAACATACAGACCTCCTTCAGTGCTCAGTGAAACAATAGCCACTCTTTTATGGGAGAAATCCACGGGGGGGGGGGGGGGGGGCAAATATACTCAAGCACAAATTATTCATTCAACTTTTCAACCCAAGGAGCAAAGCCAAAGAAGATGTATGAAATGTAACCACTATAAATGGGAAGATCATTGATTATTATCCAAATCTGTTTCAATAAAAGCCCCAACTTTCCTGGTATATTTGGTATTACCTCTTAAGATTCTTTCCTCTCTCCTCATACTGTACTGGTGGTTCCCAGAACAGGAGAATGATTCCCTTAAGGCCCAGAGCATATACATACTGCACATCCAATTTGGGACTGCTACATAAAGTCACAAAGAGGCAGATGCTGTCAGTAGAAGGCACAGTAGAAGGGAGGTGGGGATCACCCTCTCCACCTCCCCCTTCAATGATTTAGCTAAAATATAACTTCACAGTAAACCCTGCCAAGCGGAGACCTTTAGAGCAGCCACTGCCTTTCTAAAGCATCCCTTTAAACTAGGAATCAATTCCTTTCTGTGCAGCCAAACCCATCGGATAGGCAAAATGGATGCTTCACAACAACCTCAGTCTCCTCCTCATGGACCAAAGTGGATGGAAATCAAGCCGAAACTACAGCGAAAGGGGCCTTCTCTCCCCGTCTCCGGGCCATGCCTTATCATTATAACATCCGCCCTTCCTAAATCACGTTGCTTTCCTATCTCCCTTCTTTCCCCCCATTAAAAAGAGACGGTTCCCTCCGAAGCATCCTCCTGAAGAGCCGGAGACAGGCACCTTCGTCCCGGTAGCTGGATAAACCATTCCTCCCTGGGCTCAAGCAACCTGTCACCCGGCTGCTGCAGCAGCAGCACGCCTCACCGCCGCCCTGCAGGGCTTGCCCGGTTCATCCGCCAGATCTCCACCCCCTCCCCCGCCGCCCCCCAGCAGGCAAGCCCGCGCCCGCTCCCCCTCCCTTGCTTAACCTTCAGCTCCCGAGCCCTCCTCCCAAAGGCAGGGCGACGCGGGGGGAGGGGGTGGCTGGCTGGCTGCTGCGTCTCTCCCTGTCTTCTCCTCTGCCTATTGAGCTTCCCCCATCTGTTTCCGCTCAGGGAGCTTTTTACCTCGGTCTCTTCGCCTGCCGTTGCCTTAGCTGGGCTCCATGGATCGGGCAGGCTCGCTAGAAAGAGGCGCCTCGCAGCCTCCTCTCCTCCCTTTTCGCTCGGGTCGCCTGCTACTGCTGCAGCAGCTGAGGAAGGAGGAGGAGACCCTTCCCCTCCGCGTCCTTGTAGCGGACGTATCTGTCAGGCTCCGTTCGCGCTGCTCCCGTCTCCTCCGCCCGGTTGGCAATAAGGAGCCGCGGTGTGTACTGCTATAACGCGCCCTGCCCTGCTGCTGTCTGGCGTCTGAGTAGTAGCCCTGGCCGCTCGCTCTCTGTCACACGCGCGCGCGCGTTTGGGGGGGGGGGGAGGAGAGACGAGGGGCGGGGCGGGGCGGTAAGAAGCTGAGCTGTGCCCGCCTCCAAATTGGAGCTGGGTGGTTAGAGCGCATGCCTGCCGTCGCCGGCAGAAGGGGCGGAAGCGGAGTGTCTCGGCACGAGCCCGGCTTGGTACGCGCCGCCGCTCCCGGCACGGCGGCGGCAGCGGCGCAATTGCCGCGCGCGCAAGCAAGCAAGCAAGCCAGCGCGAGGTGTTCGGGTTGCAAAGGGCCCGGCTAGCTCCGGGTGGGGCTGCTCGGAGTGGCAAGGAGGCGGGGAGGGAGTGCCCCTGGTTTTCTTTCAGGGCAAGGGCGCCGGTGTTGTGGGGAGGAACCGAGAGGAAGCCTAGCGAGGGCAGAGAGAGACACCCCGAGCAAGGGGGAAAGAGCCGTAGGGCGGAACTGCCATAAAACGGAAACCTAGGGAGGGTCGCCGCGCAGTTTGCGTTGCAAATTGATCTCGGAGTAATTCAGTGGAGCTCCGCGGGGAAGAAACTTCGCAGATGCCACAGCCCATGGTGGCCACGGACTTGCTGGTTTGAGAATCGCTTCAACAAAATGCCACTATTCTCACCACCTCCACCAACTCCTGGCGAGGTGTAGCAATTTCATGTCACCTCTAAAGGTTTTCTGGGACAGGAACAATGCCAAGCATAGGAAAGTGAAACAACATGAGTGGCACCCTAGTCAATAGGTTGCTTGTTGATGAATCAGCATCGTCATTAATATTATATCACCGTCAACGAAAATGGCATTTTGAAGTATCATTAAAAACAAGCCCCTGTTCCACCGAGGTTTTAATCAAACATTGGACACGGGAGGGAATAACGGGCAGGAGGAATGAAACAAAAATAAACGGGGATGTGAAAGAAAGTTGCCGCCACCTTGGAGACCTTTTGTCACAAGATGGGATATATATCTAAATACTGGAATGTTGACAGTCCCTGTATTTGGGGCATGGTCAGCATACATTATACTTTAAAAAAATATATCTATTGGCTCAATTCACAAATTATATAATTCCATCCTTCATTTCAAAAGTATTTTTTGCTGTAGCACAGTGTTGTTGTTTTTTAAATGTTAAATTCTGCTAGGGCCTTTAGTTACTTATGAGGAAATTAATTCAGTTCATTAAGGATGATTCTTTAATATTATAGAGTCTGAGAGACCATAGGATGCTGGGGATTTCCCCCTCCTAGGCTGCAGACAGAGCTACAGAGAGGGAAATCTGAGCCCGGATTTTACTCAGCTCTGAACTCAGGGAGGAGGGGCGGGACCGGACGTGCTGGTGGGCAGGGAGGGGAGAGGCCATGGATCTGCTGAATCCAATGGCCTCTCAGGCTCTGTCCTCGCCCCTGGCAGCACAAATTAGCTAGATGGGCTCAGAGGCCCAAGCCTCAGTTGCTCCTCCCACCCAGCTGGCAAGAGGCTGGCACAGCATAGGACAGTGATGGCGAACCTTTTTGAGCCCGAGTGCCCAAACTGCAACACAAAACCAACTTATTTATTTCAAAGTGCCTTAAATTTGGCAGGAAGGAGGAGGGGGCACTAGCTAATCGCGCCCTGCTCTGTCTCAGGGCACCGGGGGGCGCAAAGATTCGGACGTGCGCGCACTGTGCTTCTGAGCTGTCTGTTCAGTTAGAAGGAGGGCTGGGTGCCTGCGCAGTCCGCTTCTGGGGGTGGAGATGTTGGAATGTGCCTGCCTGTGGAGGCCAGCGAGGAATGAGTGGAGAGGAGTTACTATGGAAACCCGATGCTAAATGCAGAAGGGGACAGTCTTTTCGCGATCTGGCGACCAATGGCTCGAGTGTCCACAGAGAGGTCCCTGCGTGCCAGCTGTGGCACGCGTGCCATAGGTTCGCCATCACTGGCATAGGATAATAGGAAGCCTCCAATCTGGGAGGCTTCCTTCATTTTGGTGTAATTCCATAGGATTGCACATTGAATCTATCCAAATACATGCACAAGGTTATTTTAGGTCTGTCTTGGCTGCTATATGTATGAACAACATTTGCTGTTTTAATTTGCTGTGCTATTTTAATCATTTGACTAAATGCCAAAAGATATATATATATATATAGAGAGAGAGAGAAATAAATATCTTAGAGTGCACTTTCCCATTTTTGAATCATAGCACAGGAAGTTTAACTATGGCTTGGTCAGGTGTGATGTCTGAATTGGCAAACTATGGTGCATGATCAATCAGCAACCCAGAATCACAAACCATGATTTGTACTAAAACTATGATTTGTTGTGATGTCTGAATTGACAGACCATGTTTATGGGCATTACTCCACTGCTAGAAGTCACTGCAGCTTAAGTCCTGAGCAAACAGAAAATTAAAGCAGGCAAGCAACTATAAACCATTAGGTTTGTCTCATTGTTATGGGGGAGAACCCCCATAACTTGGAACCCAAGACTTGGAACCCAAGAACAAACCATGAGTTCTAATCCTGGATTGTCTGTCCCACAAGAATGCACAATTCTGGCTTCTCACATCATGCTAAACATATTTAGCTCAGCAGGCAGGCAGGAGCCAGCACACTTGCTTGCTTCCACTTGTTCATGACTACTTATGGGTAGTTGTGATATGCAAATTGGATTTTAGTTTGGAAAGTCAAACCATGGTAGGTTCTAAACTAGGGTTAGTGTAAACCATGGTTTGTTTTGATGCTTAAATTGAGTCACTGTGCTATTGATTGATTTCTTAATTTTAGGACTTTAGGCCAAATCTACAGTACATGGCAGAAGATGTAGTAGTTTGATTTTCAGTGTTCCTCATAATCATATTCTTTTATCAATTAGCCTAACAAAAAAGGGTTAGGCAGGGTGGGTAATCAGTCTAAGAGTGTTCAAAGCATGTACATGGAGTGGAATAGAGACTGATAAATTTGACTGTTAGGAGCCTATGAGTAGGATATGGTCCCTAGTCCTTCCAGCACCTGTTTCTGCTATTGGTGTTAATGCTGTTTGAAAAGGAAAGCAATTTCAAAGGAGTGGACCATGCACCTTGACCTTGAATTTAGTAAAGTAGGATGCTGCTGCAAATGTAATAATGATATATCCAGTTATTAAATTGGGTTACAGCAAATTGCCAGAAGGATTCTGGCTATGTTAGGTTTTTTGCACATATGATAAGTTACAGGGTCTCTGCTCCATCAGATATCCTAAACTACTGCCTGTAAAGAAAAGAAACCTAAAACACACTTGAAATATGCCAGAAATAATCAAATCTAGCTGCGGCTTGAGGGATCGTGACCTTAATTTAAAATCAATCAAAAAGCCTTCTGTTGATGGCAGCTGGTTGCCCTGTTCACATGTCTAAGCTGACGTTCTCACAAGCCTGCCATGGTCAATTTCCTTAAAAAGTTAGGGTGAAAGGCTGGTGTGTCACTTTACTGTAAGTCTCTTGAGGAAAGAAGATACTATGGCAGTGATGGCGAACCTTTTTGAGCCCGAGTGCCCAAACTGCAACACAAAACCAACATATTTATTTCAAAGTGCCAACACTGCAATTAAACCTGAATACCGAGGTTTTAGTTTTAGAAAAACAACTCATACAGTTGTCCGAACTAATTAACATCTTTTGTCTTAAAAGAAAAACACAATAACAGAGCTTTCAATGATACAAACAGTTTTTTGTTGGGAAAAAAAATCAACTCAAAAAATTATTATAGTACTATAAGGGATTCTCAACTTGTAATATTATTATATGCCAGACTGAAATTGTATGGGGCAAGCTTTACCCCGGGTCCTTTCCCTGCTTCTACAGGTGTCGGATTAGTAAAAGTAAAAGTCAACCTGTACTAGGATGAGCAAGATAAACAAGAAAACTAAACGTGCTTAACACATTTTAAACACTTTATGTCCTGGACTGCAAACACTGCATTAGGTAAAAGTTTGCATCGGGCATGCTTTTGCACAATTAATGTGATTTTTGCTATTGCATGCATGCTGATAATTTGTCAAACCTTGGCTCATACTCCATTAGTTTGAGAGCAACACGTGCAGCACTCAGGTCAACTGTTAGGGCTTTACATCCAAGCCATGCTCTGTGCATCATTCTTCAAAATCTTTTAAATGTGATAGCAATGTAGAAAAGAATTCTGTAACAGGAATTCTAGAATAAAACCATTCTGTTCCACACTGTGAGAAAGAACAAAATCATTAGTGTTTTGCAGAAGGGGACGGTCTTTTCGCAATCTGGTGACCAATGGCTCGAGTGCCCACAGAGAGGTCCCTGTGTGCTAGCTGTGGCACCCGTGCCATAGGTTCGCCATCACTGTACTATGGCCTCAAGCTTTACAGACATGGTAGATGACTACTGGCATTACGACTGCTTCTACTTTGTATTAATTTATGGAGTTCCATAGGTGTGCATTGGCACATTTATCTCACATGTTACATAATCTATTTTGAGGCATTTATTATTTTACTTCAGAATTCTAATATGCCAAATTACAATAACCTTAAGTTGTGCAATATCACAACAAATTGAACCCTAAACCATACGCCCCAGTTTGCGTGATAGAAATAATTGATGAAAATGAGGTAACTTTACCCCATTTGCACTCCTCGTGAAGCCTGAAGCGTATACGAATGTAGAGTTAGCCACATGTCTCTGAAAACAAAAGACCTCAGAAGTGGTAGCCCCATCTTCTATGGACTGCCACTTCAGAGTTTTGTTTAGTTTAGTTTAAAAGATACACATGCCGTAGTCTACACATGCATGCCTCTCACACTTGATATTGGTGGGTTAGACCCTGACACAGTGATACTTAGAGTAGACCCATTGAAGTCCCACTGATTTGATTGGTTATACTCATAAGTATGACTAGGTCTGGATCCAACCCTGCATATTTTATACCTGGGGACATATAGTTGTGGGTGAGGAAGCGTTTCCCAATGAAAGAGATTCCCCTTCTCCTGTGAAGTTTTACCAAATAAATGAACAACCCAAAAATCCTGTTTGGACATACAGCCTTGGTCCAAAGAAGTGAGTGTAGAACAGCCTGGGCTGTTCTTGGAGTCCTTCTAAAAAGGTTAAATTTTTGCCAGCTGTTTGGCAGGGAAGCAGGTGGGAGGTGGGAGACTGAATCCAGTTTCTCCTTTCAGACAACTGAATATTAACTTTTTAAAAGGGCTTTATACGTGCAGACTCAACTATCACTCTTTTCACATAGCTGGAAAAATGTGTGCAGAGTTTGTTTTCATGCGCATAGTGCCTTGAGTAAAAGACAATTTAGTAGGGATTAGAAATGTAAACTATTTAGCAAGGCTCATATCAGTTATGCATCCAAAATAACAAGGAATGTTATAGTTTTAAAGACTAGAGCAAAATGATCACAAAATATGCCTGGCTTTGAAAATGGGTCATTCCAGTAGGTCACAAAACATGTCCAACATCCCAAAATGGACTGAAAAACCTGGGTTAGATTCAACACACAAAATTGCATGAAGCACTTTTTATGTGTTTTTAGATGCCTTTTATGTGTTTTTATTAAAAACTACCTTGTAAGGGCAATGTGACTTGAACTATGGGTTAGAATTACTTCAAATAAATAAATACATTTTCAGGATCTGTAACTGTATACCAAAATGCTCAGAAGTATGTGTTCTGCTTTCTTACTGCCCAGCCCGGGAATCATCTGAGCCAATACAATTTGCTTTTAAATTGTTTAATCCCAATGGCTTCAAATCCAGCTACTCTGACTTAACTGATTTTCATGTATTCTTGGTTTCTGGGAAGCTGACAACTTCTGGTTCAACTCTGCTATAAGCCCATACCAAACCAGATACTTTTTAAGTAGGAAGGAGGGAAATCCCAGGAAAAATGGAATTTGTGCCAGAAACAACAATATATGATTAAAATGTAAATGGACATATCGTGCGCCGAAGGCATTATTACATTTTAAAAAAATCCTTTTTGCAGGAAAGATGATCAAATAATATTGATAATGAAAAGCGATTATCCTGCCAGCAACACACCATGACTCCATGCTGTATATCTTTGTGGCAAATGCTTTTTATGCTCCAGCACTTTGTGAATAATGTATTAGTTTAGCTCTAAACACCTTTGAAGTTAGATTCTTGACAATGTGCCCTGCAAAAATGGGGTTAACTATTACACAACTCATGGCTTAAATCGACTCAAAAACGGGCTCTGGATACAGTTGGAATGCTGCTTGAAGGATCATTGCATTGCATCCAGGCTTTCTGAGCTTACAGGATTTGGTCCAAAATGTTTTATGGGCATCATTCCAGATGGGCCTATAAACTCCTCTTTTATAATGTTTTCGTTTATTGTAATCATAATAATACCTAGATCTAATAAAGAACATGTATAACCACAGTTCTCAAACTGTCTTGGTCTTCATAATTTCCAAATAATTGGGTTCTACAATAAAGGATTAGATGTACTAAAGCAGAGGTGTGCAACTTGTGGCCCTCCAAACGTTTTGGCCTACGACTCCCATCATCCCTCACCATTAGCTATGCTGGCTAGGGCTGATGAGAATTGTAGGCCAATGCATCTGTAGGGCCAAAAGTTGCCCACCACTGTACTAAAGGGCCACCTGCAACCTTTTCTTCACTCATCAGGCTGCCTGGTATTCTGTGCTGGGTTGAGTGGATCACACCCAGAAAGGCAGATCCTAAAATATACCCACAGAGATACAGATCTCTTATGTGCTCAGCTTACCTATATTTGAGCATTAAATCAGCCAATATGTAAATAAAATTATATGGGAGTTTGTAAAGTATTGAGATGTTACGTGGTTTGGGTAAGGAAATAAAATATCTGATGGTAGCTGATAACTTGCAATGAAGAGTCTAGAAATTTGTTCAGCATACGCTTTAGAAGTTATCAGCTGCAAAGTTATAAAAATATTTTAAACAACCATTTGGTCATGCTGGTGTTAATATGCATTAATGAAATGTGCAGATGATCTGTAACACTTCTGGTGCTGATGGTTCTCTCATGTGACCTTCCATGTTAAGCAAGCTGAACACCCGGAGTTTATATAAATTATTCACACATGATGTGACACTTCTGTTACATGTTGACATCTTTTAACTAGGAAGTTATAAATATATACTTGTAGAAAATAGGGTGGAGAAAAAAGCTTACTGAGCAGGCCTAAAAAGAATCAGAAAGCTGGACAGCCCTCAGACTGACATGCAAGCCAAAGGACAAACTAGCAGCTGGCAGCTGTCAAACAGCTAGTAGAGAAGCCAGCTGTAGTATTTTTGTTTGTTTGTTTTAATGAGTAGGTTCATTAGGTCAAAAGCTTTATCTAATATTCATTGCACAACACACATATATATTTAGGGAGCTGTCCTGTGCAGCACTCAAACAGCAGACTTCATGAGTCAGAAAGCCTTCATTGCCAACCAGGAATATAGTAGAATATAGTGGACTGGGATTTGGGTTCCAATTTATGTGTCAACTACTGGCCTGCCTGCAGCAATTGCAAGCAAGATGAGAACATGTGCTCAGGTGTTCTTGCTGAACAGAGATGCTATAGTGAATTTGCTTATGAATTTAAACTGTTTACTGAAGTGAACAGTAAGAAATCAAAAGTGATTCCATTGTCTCATGGGAAAGCAGCTTTATTTGCCAATGCAGTAACTCATGGAACTGGGCCATTTGGCACTTGTTTTTTGTTTTTTTACAAAGTGTCTCAAGAATCACGGTCTGTTGAAGGAGGAATGCACTAAGTATTGTAATTGTATCGATAAGGTGTTTTCCAAGTCCTCTTTCTTAGTCCCTCATTCCTCTTCATAAAAAATGCTTGAAATGTTTTTAACCCTGCTTTTTGATCATTTCTCTTTTTCTGATTTTTTAAAAGATCTCCTTGAAAATTATTGGGAGAGATTTCTAGAAGACTTCTATACTATTCTATATTATTTGGATCTTTGATGCAGCATCAGGGAACAATTATTTTTTAATAGAGTACTACTAAGGCTGGGTTTTGTGAACTAAATGGTTTTCAAGGAGAATGGTGGATTGCCTTCTTGCTAGTGCTCAGAGACTTTTCATCCATTGGTTGTTTTAATTCATCAATGCCCTTCCATTCTTGTATGTACTCTTATGAAATAACTATTGCTGAATACTGTTTGGCCTAATAGCATGCTATGTGTATACTGTGAAAAGGGGTAATTATCACAAAGGATCCCACTGCACACAAAGTAACTAGACAAAAAAATATTTCTAGCACCTTTATCCTAAGCTATTTTTTATTGGTTTGGCTGTGTGCAATTGGTTTGTCTGCCTGTAACAGCAGTGCATGAGTACCTGTATTTTTAAAGTTGTGTAGCAGAATGGAATTCTAGAAGACATAGCTATTATCAACCCTGCATGATAAGCTGCATTGCCAAAATTATCTCTTCTACACAACTATGAAAGATACAGGAACTGTGAACCAGAAAGTCCACAGTAAAGCTTACCTCTGCCATGAACCACCAGGTTGCCTTATGCAAGCTATCATTTCTCAGCCAGCCTTCTCATCTGCAAAATGGGATGATACTACTGGCCTACCTTCCAGGGTTGTCACAATGATTAAAATAACATAAATGAAGCCACTTTTTTTTTTTAAGGCTGTATAAAAGCTAATGTGTCATTCTTTTCAGCAACTCACCTGCAACACCTGCTATTAGGAATTTAGGGTTAAGTGTAATCTCCTTCAGAAGAGATTACCTTCAGGATCAGGACCTCACAAACCTGGAAAGTGTAAGGCAGGAGACCAGGCTACTAAAGAAGCTAGTAGATCTAGGTGGAAAATTTAAGGAAAGCATACAATGAGACACTGAAGAAGAGGATGCCATTTATATCAAGTTATTTATTATATAAAACTAGTGACTGTTCTAGGATCAGCCAATAGGAGCTCCAACTGCTGTGGATTGTACCAGGGGCAGAGCATTAGCTATAGCTCCCTGGGGTAGTTTAATGGCATAGGAAATAGGAGTTCTTAACAGTGCAATCCTAGATATATTTACTAACAAAGTCCCATTGAGTTCAATGGGACTTTCTCCCAGATAAGTGGATTGTACTGTAAATCTCTGTCCAAAGTCTGAGACTTTCAGTATCTGACACTTTTAAAATGTCATGAACACTGTGTTAGAATTCCTCCTAATAACTTGTTTTATAAACTTTATAAAACCTTATAAAAATAAATGTTATGTATTTATTATATTTATATTCTGTCTTTTTTCCTGCAAGGAACCCAAGGTGGCTTACATAATCCTCCTCCTCCATTTTTTAAAAATCCTCACAACAACCCTGTGGGTTTCCCGAGTCCCAGTCCAACACTAACCACGATGCCACACTGGCTCTAAGGTTTAAAGTCTAGGCAGTTAGGGTATTGTCTCAAGACATGAAATTGGTTCCAAACAATCTAACACAGTGATGTGCAAATTGATGAAACAAGGTCAATATGAAGGACCAGATGGTAGGTTGGTGTCTGCCTTCAGAGATCAAGCTGTGATTCATACATCACACATTAATCATCATCCTCTGTTGAACACTTTCACACTTCTTCCCTGTGTTGGGCTAATCAGAGGCTGGTTTTGAGACATGTGTAAGTTGTACGTATAGTAAGTGACATGTACCTGCTAGACACGCAACATTTTAAACAGAGGAAAGTTGACCAAGTGTAGGTATCAGTACAGTACTAAGAATTGGAAGGGGCTCTGGTTCAGCAACAGAACTCAGATCCAACCCAGAGCATTTTTAAGACCAACATTTGGAGACCCACATTTATTAACCTCAAGAAGTCCACAAAGTGAAGAGAGCAGAGGAATTTCTGCCAGGCCAGGGTCTGTAATTTGGCTCTATTATTGTCAGGCTAGGTAAACTTGGTGGGGCGGAATAGTAACTTAACCTACCTTATGAACCATATCCTTTGGGAATGCAATAACACCTCTGTTTTCATTTGTGAAGAGCTTTCAAATGCATGGCTGGAAATACTAGGCAATAGAAAATGTAAGAGTTCCTTCTTACTGTCACTGCAGGACACTTGTGTAAAAGAGCGAGAGAAACCTTCTGTTAATAATCAAAGCCCCCAGAAGTACAGAATGGGGTGTCTAAATCATTTTGGAGTCAGGAGAGGGGTTATTAAATCATGAAGTGAAGAAAAGGAGAGTCTAGGTTAGAAGAAAGAGAATTTTAATATTAAACGCATCTTATGGAAAAATGAAGCTATGTTCTAAAAGCCTATTACAGTGCCCATTTTTATGTGACATACATTAACCTATTGTCATTTCAGTTTTCCTAAGTCAGGGATGGGAATATGTAGCCCTCAGATGTTGCTGGACTACAACTCCCATCACCCTGACCACTGTCTATGCTGGCTCAGGCTGATGGGAGTCCAACAACATCTGGAGGGGCATCAGTTTCCCACCCCTAAGGGGAAATAAAATGAGCATTTATTGGTCTTCAATGGGTTCCCCTGACCTACTTCAGCCTTTGAAACCTGTGAAGTGAAGGAAGTAACTGCAGAGCAACACGAAAGCTCTAGTGAGTTTATTTAGCTCTGTCCGAAAGCTGTGAGAGGGTGACTATATCATACAACACAAAAAGGTGGAGTTCCCATTAACTAGTGAGATGCTAGAACTCACAAGCTGCCATCCTTCTCTCAGTGAAAGCAATAACGAAACTCCAATGCAATTAAGGGCGCAATCCTATGCATGTTTAGACAGAAAACATTCCTACAGCTCCCAGCATTCCCCAGCCAGCCATGCTGGCTAGGGAATGCTGGGAGTTGTAAGAATGTTTTCTGCCCAAACATGCATAGGATTGCGCCCTAAATGGAACAAGAAAGCAGTTGTTCAAAATGCACAGTCAACACTGTGACTGTACTGGAGGAAAAGGTTTTGGGTGTGATATTTTAGAATATATGTCGTTCTTTACATTTGAGATAAATGATGTCAAACATACAAAAAAATAAAATAAAAATCCACTCAACTCTTTAAAGATTGCATCATCCAGATTCATTGTGTGTCTCTTGGCTAGCTAATCCTATGCAGAAAGCTTTCTTCTTTATCCAGATGTCTTGCTGCTCTGCATTTTGGATCTCTTCCAGAGCTTTCAGATAAATGTGACGATAAGGTAACATGTATATTAATCAGCAAGGTGTACTTTTATAACAGCGTCTTCAGAATCCTTTTTGGAACTACCATATTTTCACTTGCAAAAGCAAACAACATGGGTGATACAACTCAAGATAGATCAGTTTAGAAGGTCAGGGGAATGGAGCATAATAATTGTATTTATTTATTTAAAATGTTTATATACTGCCCTTCATCTTACAGTACTATTAGATGTATTACGGTACAGTTTACAATTTTTAAATTTATTTATTATTATCCTAATAAAACCACAACAAACTACCAAAAAAAAAAAAGGCAGAAGATATATCAAATAGGCAGCTACACCACCCAGCTTCATAAACCAATTTTAAATTCCTGGACAAACAAATGGGTTTTGACCTGGTGCTAAAAGGAATATACCGTAATACCAGTTGCACTTCCATGGGGAGGATGTTCCACAATCAGGGTGCCAAACAGAGAAGTCTCTCTCTCTTGTTGTCGCAATAATGTACCATATAGGTACTTGGAGAAGAGCCTGCCCTGAAGATCTTAAGGCACAAGCAGGCTGCGACAGGGAGATGGAAATATGAAAAGAAAGGAAACAGAATGGGTGCAATCAAGACCTATTAAATTCATTGGGAGTTTTATAATGGACAATGGGCAGTACATTGTACCTAATGTTGATTTCCAATGTCTAAGCCACAGTTCTATGTACACTTACTGGAAAGTAAGCCTATTGAACCCAATGTGACTTACTTTTGAGTAAACATGCATATAAGAAGGCTGTGCTTTTAAACTGCTGCTACTTTATATTTAGGGCAGTTATTTCTTGGCAGTCATTTTCCTAATGCAATTATTATTCCTGGTACTTTGCAGGAAATGCTGGGATAAATGGTTCAATGTGAAAATCATACATGTAAATTAATGAGAGTTCCATTTCATGGCCTAGATATGGATTAGTCCATCAGTTTATTATTTTTCCATCCCTGTATATAAAAATCCTTCAAAAACCCATGCTTGAAATCTCAGGCATGCTGGCGCTAGTGAGCTGTTCTGTGACAGCTCCTACAATCAGTGCAGCCTCCAAATGAGTAATATTCATTGTGCCTAGCAGCTAATGTCATGGTGATGGCACATGACATTATGTTATGATGCAAATACAGAGTGATCCAAATAGCTCATAATATATCAAATGTGTAATGTATGTAAAAACAATCCCAGTAGCACATGATATAAATAAATTTGTTATGACCGAAATGATATACAATTTAAATGTCACATCCATTTCTGAAAAATTGAGGCTAGAAGATGATGACCTTTTGCATGGTGTCCCAATCATCCCTAGGCACATTGTATCTTTATGAATTTATTACTACACTGCATTGTAGTACATAGCCCGAGAAAAAGAAGCAAGTGACCCATGATCTAAATTTCTTTCTTTTTTTTAAAACAACATTATAAAAATATGGCAATATCAATATTTTATTCCAAGGGCAATATGATAGCAATCCACACACAACTTACTCTGAAATTCCATTCAACTCTGCATGATTAGTCTGGCAAATCAATTTGTGAATTCCAATCTTTGTAATTACAAATGCCATTTACTAACATGATGGATAGGATTTAATCAAGAGAGACTTGGACAACAGAAAAACAGGAAATAGGCTGAAAGCCAAATCTTCACGTATAGCCTTTTCTGGTCCACTTATATACCGTAGTACATATTTACTGACATCTGCTTAGATATGAAGACACAGTAGGGAAGCACAGAGCCACCAAATAACAACAACAAAGGAGTTTAGAAAATTGTGTGATCATGATGGGTGGTGGTGGTGGTCACACCATTTACTGACCTAGTTCACGCGATCGCAGTGTGGTTAACAAGTCATGATGGCTATTTATCCCTGCCACATGTGCCAGTTGTGTGCCAGCCAGATTTCCCTAATTACTCTTGCTGGCACAGTTCGCTGTGTTGTTCAGACCTGGCTGGTGTGGCTTGTTTGGGGTGGGCAGCAACCCTCAAATAACCTAACAAGAGCCCATGGGTTATTTGAGGGTGCCTGCCCCCTCAAACAGGCCATGTGCCTGGGTTCAGACAACACAGCAAGCCATGCCAGTGAGGGTAAGTAGGGAAATCCAGCCAGCAAGCAACCAACAAGTGCAGCAAGGGAAATAGGCCACTGTGTCTTATTTCCTGCGCTGCGATTGAAAACCGGCTCAGTGTGTCAGATGGAATATTCCCGAGATAACAATAAAACCTATAGGCTACATCCATACCACAGTCATGATAAAGTAGTTTTCCCAGGTACAAAATGCTGTGCAATCTGGGTGGGGGTAAATAATTGGCCTCAGAGGTTGTATATTATGTGCAGTTATGAAATTCTGTTAAATTACACAATGCAACCTAAGACAGTAAAGCATATTTGGCCATGAAAAGTGGAGAAGGAGGCAATCGGTGCTGCTGTCTCCTAGTCTCCTGCGACTAGGAGGCAGCACCTAGCCATGGCTCACTAAACTAGCAAGTGGCAGGACCTGTCTTTCTGAACAATAATGTCAGATGCAACAACAGCAGTATTTTAGGTAAACAACATTCTTGACTTGTCCCAGATTTTACCAGTGGCTCCTTATAGGAGTCAGGTACTACAATAGTAAAATAGTAACTTCTATTTTCTACTTTTAATTTCTTTACTTATTACATATGTATAATATTCAAGGAGATTATACGGTCAAGAGCAATGGGCGGGGTGAGTAAAGAGAACTGGGAGTATGTGGTATCACAGGAAGCAGAATACAGGCCTGTGGCTTACGCTGGCTCAGCTTGTCTGAGTGTGGAAAGCTAAGCAGGGTCAGGCCTGATTATTACTTGG
Organism: Shinisaurus crocodilurus; assembly: GCA_021292165.1. Lineage (NCBI taxonomy): Eukaryota > Metazoa > Chordata > Lepidosauria > Squamata > Shinisauridae > Shinisaurus > Shinisaurus crocodilurus. Next base: position 200,354,261 of record CM037878.1, on the reverse strand, counting down.
ATGGGAGACCCCTCCTCTAGTTTCCTGCATTGAGCAGGGGGTTGGACTCGATAGCCTTGTAGGCTCCTTCCAACTCTATGATCTATGAAATCTATGAAATCTATGTAGCACCCATCCCTAAAGTGGCCATGTGTACTACTTTACAGAAGACAGTCCTCTATTTGAAGGGCTGTCAGAGAACATTGCTCTATTTGAACGTGTCCTCTGGTCGACCACCTGCTTGCTTGACCCTTGCCCTTCATGGCTTATTACGGTACATCTAATAGAGAGGGGATGTCCGGCTGGGTCCAGGAGGTTGTAAGTTCTTCCTTGACAGAGTGGGTGGTAGCGGCCTTCTTAAAGGAGGCAGTAATTAGGACACTCCTGAAAAAGCCAAACCTGGTCCCAAATGATGTTAACAACTATAGTCCAGTAGCCAACATTCCGTTCCTGGGCAAGGGGCTTGAGCGGGTGGTTGCCAGTCAACTCCAGGCACTATTGAATGAAATTGATTCTCTTGACCCATTTCAGTCTGGCTTCAGACCTAGTTTTGGAACAGAAACTGCCTCGGTCGCCCTGTGGGATGACCTTTGCTGAGAGAGAGAGACAGGGTGTGCGACCCTGTTGATTCTCTTGGACCTCTCAGCGGTTTTCGATACCATCAACCATGGTATCCTTCTGGACAGGTTGTCTAGATTGGGAGTTAGAGGCAGTGTGCTGCAGTTGTTCTGATCCTACTTGGATGGCCAATTCCAGAGGGTGGAGCTGTGGGATTATTGTTCTGTGCCTTGGCAGCTATGCTGTGGGGTTCAATATCTACATGAAACCACTGGGGGAGGGTATGCAGAGGTGTGGGTAGAGATGCTTACGAATCGGTGGGGGGGGGCGCCTCGACTCTCCGCGGCGGTGCCCCCCGCCTTGATCTTCTGAGCGGCGCGGAGCAGTTCTCCGCGCTGCTCAAGCCACCGCCGCTGGTCCCGTCGCATCACATCCAGCCCCGGAAGTGATGCGACGGGACCCTGCGCAGGTGCAGTACGTCACGCGGGGGTCCAGTGTGCCTGCGCAGGGTCCCGTCACATCACTTCGGCGAGCCGCCATTGGATCGAGGTAGGCCCGCTATGCCCACGCGAGGCAATTGTGCACACCCCTAGGTGTGGGCTGAGGTGTCATCGATACGTGGATGATACCCAGCTCTGTTTCTCCTTTTTCATCAAATCCAGGTGAGGCAGTGTATGTTCTGAATCAGTGCCTGGGCATGATAATGGACTGGATCAGGGCCAATAAACTGAGACTCAATCCAGACAAGATGGAAGTACTGTTAGTGGTTGGTTCGTCTGCTCGGCTAAGTGATGTTTAACCTGTTCTGGAGGGGGTCACATTCTCCCTAAAGGATCAGGTTTGTAGTTTGGGGGTGCTCTTGGATCCAGCAGTGTCACAAGAGGCACAGATGGACTTGGTGGCATGCAGCACCTTTTATCAGTATACATCCTCATCTGGACAGGGATAGCCTAGCTACAGTTATCCATGCTCTAGTAACTGCAATGCATTATACATGGGCTTGCCATTGAAAACAGTCCGGAAACTTCAGCTGGTCCAAAACAGTGTGTTAATGGGGACTGGCCAGCGTGATCATATTATGGCAGTACATTTCCGTCTGCACTACCAGCCAGTCCATTTCTGGGCCTGATTCAAAGTGCAGGCATTAACATTCAAAGCTCTAGATGGCCTGGAGCAAGGTTACCTGAAGGATTGTCTTCTCCCATATATACCTCCTCGGACTGTAAGATCATCTTCAGCAGTCATTCTCTGGGAGTCCCCGCCAAAGGAAGTGAGGTAGGTGGCTACTAAGAAGAGGCCTTTTCTGTTGTGGCACCACAACTGTGGAATGAGCTTCCCAGAGAGGCTTGCCTCGTGCCTTTGATGTGCTGTTTGCAGCGCCAGGCATTTTAGTCTTTCAGTTTCTGTTGTTTTAAATCTGTTACTGTATTTTAACTCTTTACACAGCTGCTAGGTTTTATTTTGGATTTTATGTTTATTTTATACTGTAATTTAAAACTTTTATATTGTGTTTTATCAAGCTGTATTTTATGGTTTTAACTGTTGTGAACCTCCTAGGGAGCTAAGGCTATTGGGCAGTACAGAAATATAACAAATAAATAAAAATATGAAGGGCTGTCCAGTGCTAATCCAGTCTAAAGATTAAGAATCCCAAGAAGCCAGAGCCGGGCCCTGAAGTTGCCCATCCTCAGTAAACTCCTGGAACGCAGATGGAGCAGTCTTCCCCCCACTATGGTGAGATGCACGGTATTTCTATTTAAATTACAAATGAGCATATTCACATTTTATGTAAATCTTGGTCCCCTTTCATCCTCTTTTTCGGTGATACATTTCCTCTTTTTTGGTAATGCGTCATGGCCACTCTGTCCACCCCCTAGCAGCACTTCCTAGCAAGAGTCTCTCTGATCAGTCATGAGTATCCCCTTTGAGTATTGGAAATACTGAAGTAGCAATCCAGTGCACACTTACTTGAGAGTAAACCCAACAGAACAGAGTGAGATTTACATCTGACTAAACATGTATAGGATTGCACAGCACATGTAAATAATGTGGATATATATTCTCCAGACTTCACAAAGTTGGCCATGGCAGCCTTTGAGAAGTAAAATAAACAGTGTGAATTAGAAAAGCTCTGTGATTTAGAGAATTTGGCATTTGTTCAATGTCGTTAACTAGAACTTTTTGAAAGCATGAAGAAGCAATTTCTTGTTGATTTTTCCTGATTCATTCACATCCACTTTGCCACCAGGAAATCTAAGACACATCTGGAGGGTATTTTTAGACCAGCTCTCATCCTACATACATGAAATTTTTATGGCAGGCTAACATATTTTAGCTGTTTTTAAAATATAATCTCTTTAAATGTGGCCTTTCAAAATAGTCATGGTGCATCACGATGAATATATGCTCTCTCTATCCATCATTTAAACCAGTCTTCCCCAACCTGGTGCTCTCCATTTCATGTTGGCTGGGGATGATGGAAGTTGTAGTCTGACACATCCAGAAGACACGAGGTTGGGGAAGGCTGATTTAAACAAATCAGAAACAGCATTGTTAAAAGGGGGAAACAGCAGCAGCAGCAGCAGCAGCAGCGGGAGACTCAAATTCCTTGTAGACAAAATACTAGAAGAGGCAGAGGAAACAAGCAACACCGCTTTTGTTTGCTTTGCTGGTGTGTTAAATTGATTGTATGTGTGTTAAGGTTATATGGCGCATAAAGCTTGTCATATAACCTTAAAATGAACTGATCTCAGGTTTTTGTTTTTAAAAAGAGCAGCATTAAAGCACATTAGCTTTGGGCTGCCTTGTAAGAAAACAGCAGCGACAATAAGCAAATACATAAAAATACTAACATCAAATAAATATAAACAGTGTGTTAAATTCATAGTCCTGACCCAGGCACAGTTATTATATTTATTATTATATTTATATAATACTCCACCATGGATACCCAACTGTGTGCCCTGTTGGAAAAACCAGTGCACAGATAATATTATGGTAAAATGCCCTGGAGGATAGATACCCTGGTGAATGTAGGGAAGAAGGTGTTGTTGTTGTTGTTGTTTTTAAGTATATTGAGCCTAAGCCAATGGTGTTCTAGAGTCACAATTGCCACCATGAATTCTGCCTATGAGGCTGTGTGGAAATGCTGCAGCTCTGGTAGATCATGGGCTTGCCAGTGGTAACTGAGAACTCCCTTAGGGTTAGTATAGAGAGCTATGACAAGGGCAGACCAGAAAGGATCAAGCAACCAGCTATACTGGCTCTGACCAAATGCTTCTGATACACACACAGTATATAAGTGCTGTTGGTGGCAAGATGGTAGATGAAAAGAAAAGTGTCTATTAATGCAGCCTGGGAATAGGTGTCCCGAGCTTGAATTTCACTTTGAATTTAAGTCCTAGTCAATTGGACTCTATGGAGGAGATATCAATGTAACTTCCAGTAAATTTGGTACTTGAGAATCTGTAATTAAGAAATGTGTGTTAACTTTGAAGGGAGCATCCAAAGAACATACCAATTAAAGAGGAGAGCTGAGTGGAAAAGGGATGAGTAAAACATTCTAGGTCACAGCGACTATTCAAAGTCCTCCACAAGTAGTGATTTAAATAGGGTCTAAATAAACATGTAAATTGCTGTTCTGTGGCAGCTGTTGAACTAGACAAGGAAGGGTAGAACTCTAGCCCTAGTCCCAGGAAAGAGACTGGCATGCTTTGCTGCCTTCCCTTTGTACAAGAGATGGGGGTTCTTCCACTGTACAGTGGGGCTGCCAGGCAGGACCAGTACAAGACAGTTTGGCGCCCTAGGCAAGTTCAGGTATTTAGCACCCCCTCCCACTTGAGCCCTCCTTCCCTCCAGCCCTATGCCCAAGAAAGCCCACAGCCCACGTGGGGAGGAAGCGCTCAGCGCACCGGCAGGAGGAGTCCCAGCCCGGCTCCTGCCGTGGATTGAGATGCGCGCGCCTCTGCAAGCGGCTGCCCTTCTTGGAGGGCAAGATCCAGGAGCTCGCCGCGCCCACCGCTGTCTTCTTCTGAGCTTCGCTGTTGCCAGCCCGGCCTCCTCCTCCTCCTGCTCAACCCGCGGTAGTTCCGGGGCGGTGGCTCGGTTCTCCCCCCACCCCCCTCACTGCGAAGGGTGCAGAGGAGGAAGAGGAGCGTCCCCGCCCCTGGGGAGGACTAGGAAGTCCGGATCCATCCGGTGCTGGTGTTTGGCGCCGTGCGCCCAGGGAGCTGGAGAGGAGCCACCGTGGGAAGCGGCGGCGGATCCTGCCCGGCTGCCGGTGGGCTGGCTGTGCCCCCTTTAGCCCACGCGCCCTAGGCAGCTGCCTAGTCCGCCTAATGGAAGCACCGGCCCTGCTGCCAGGTCACAACTCAGAACAACACCCTCTCCATCTTCTTAACAGCTCTGATGCTGCTTCTACATGACTCTTTCCATAGTCCACCACTCACTTTCTGCCCCTGATTGCTGTGGGACCACCAAACCGGAGGCCTGCTTGCTCTAGCAGGTGAAAGACAGGGGGAACAGTGGCACCCAAGGAGTGAGACAGCAAAGCCATGGCTAGGTTAATAATTCAGGAAGTCTGCCTATACTAAGCATAACACTTATTGGGGTGAAATTTCTTTCTGCAAAAGACAGATGGTCTGAACAAGCTTCAATTAGTGCAGGCTTCAGGTTCAAACATTGCTGTTTGCCAATATCCTTCTTAAAATGCAGTGCCCAGAACTGGACACAGTACTCCAGATGTGGCCTGACCAGCACAGAGTAGAATGGAACAATTACCTCTTGTGATCTGGACACTATATGTCTGATAATGCAGCCTGTATTTTTCAGTAGCCACAGCGCACAGCTGGCTTATATTGAGCCTGTGATCAACTAAGACACCTTTTGACAAGTACTACTGCCAAACCAGGTTTCCCCTGTCCTGTATTTGTGACACTGATGCAGGACTTCACATTTATCTCTGTTGAATTTCATCTTGTTGGTTTCAGCCCAGTGTTCCAGCCTGTCAACGTCATTTTGAATATTGACTCTGTCTTCTGTGGTGTCAGCTATCCCTCCCAGCTTTGTGTCATCTGCAAGATAAGCATCCCATCTATGCCCTCATGCAAGTTATTTATAAAAAATGTTGAACATCACAGGGCCAAAGGCAGAGCCCTGTGTGGCTCTCCACTTGAGATCTCCCTCCAGTTTGATGCAGAGCCATTAATGAGCACTTGCTGAGTGTGGTTGTTCAACCAGCTGTGGATCCACCTAATAGTAGTAGTTGTCCAGGCCACATGTTACCATCTTGTCAACAAGAATATCATGGAAGACTTTGTCAAAAGCATTGCTGAAATCAAGATATGCTATGTCAATGGCATTCCCATGATCTACCAAACTAGCGACTCTCAGAAGGGGAGATGTAGTTTGTTTGGCATGATAGTTGTTTTTTCTTGAGAAACCCTCCTAGTAATCAAAGCATTCTTTTCTAGATGCTCGTGAACCAACAGCTTAATAATATTTTCAAGAATATAAACTTTAGTATGTTTTGATTTTTTGTTATATAACTGTCTCTATATTCTTTCATCCTTTCCCACCATGAATACCAACCAATATACCAATATTCCCCATCATGAATACCAACATCCCAGTTACCAAACATACAAAACGAACACCAACACACACACACACACACACACACAACCAAGCAGCTTGGATACAGATATAGAACAAAGGGTAGCTGGGCTTTTCTTGAATATAAACAGCCTGAGCCTAGGCAGAATTAGATATGCCTAACTCTTTTGATTTCAATAAACATAGGTTCAACTACCTCTGCATAGGATCAGGCTGAAAGACCTTAGGAAAATATTAAGTAATAAATGGGAATACTCAATTTTTCTAAATTTTGTGAAGGGTTGCTTTCTGTTTTGTTTTTTCAATGCTTTTTTAACTTTTTCTGGATATTTCTGGGTGCACATTTTATACTTTAACTGAACTTAGATGCTGATTTTAATGCAGGTTATTGCTTGCTTTATTCTTGCAACTTGAAAAATCAATAAAGATCTTTTTAAAGGAGATCTTTTAAAAAATGTTTACAAGGTCAACAATCTATGGTGCCTGCAAATTGCAATCTCTCTCTCTCTCTCTCTCTCTCTCTCTCTCTCTCTCTCTCTCTCCACACAGATGTGCTGCAGTTACTAGACCAGCTGGCTAAGTGAGCATTCCTTGGCTTATGCCCAAGCAGATCCCCCTTCCTCATTCTTCCCCATACTCCTCCCCCCACTCCCTATGGATGTAACATCTTCCATGTAAGAAAGACCATAACATTTCACAAGGCAGTGTGAATGTAACAGTGGGAGGTGAGCAGGGTGCATGCTCCCTTCCAGCAGGAAGCAGCCTGGTTCTTTTATTTAATTAACTTGCACCTGCTGTCTTATTTCCGGGGACTGTGCCTATTTGTGCTACAGACCAATAGATAGACAGCAAGGTCACATTACAATAGCGCACTCCTATCAAAGAAATACAGCAAAGCTTGTCTTTCCAGGTCCTGCCACAGGCATTGTTCTGTGTGTGTGTGTGTGCGCGCGCGTGCGCATGTGTGAAAAAGAAGCAAGCTGAAAGGGAAGCACCTCATGTTTCAAAAGCTAAATGCAGCTGTTGAATTAGAGTGTTGAATTAGAACAACGTAATGGTATTAACAGTGTTAAGGCTGTGTGTAGATTTAGATGCATTTTTTAAATGAACGGATCTTACTAAAGCTATAGTATAGCGCACTAAGTCTTCCACAGCCCTTATCTTTTCACAACATCTTTACACTGTTACCCTGAGGCTGCAGCCCTTTACTCACTTGATGGGGAGTAAGTTGCAATAAACTCAGTGGGACTTATTCCTGAGTAGACATGCATAGAGTTGCACTTGTGAGTTAGTTAGCTTTCACCCTTTGCACCTTACTGCATAAAGACTTCCACACAAATCCTCCCACATGTGTTGAAAGAATGTGCAAGTGGAGTTGTAGGCCCATGGGGGTCTGCCCACCCTCACAATATGCCCTGGGGATAGAGTCCCCACTGCCAACACAAGTAGCTGTCACAATACCTGGCCTCCACACTTTTGGAACCCATCAGAAGGTGGTGTACACGCATACCAATGTGCATGCATAGAGTTCCTCCATGGAAGGGCATCCCTGATTGTGCCAGGGTCCCTCCTAGCATGGAGGAATTCTATGCATATGCATTGGCACATGTGTAGATCCCCTTCTGATGCTTTCTGAATATATGGAGGGCAGGCATGAGGCCATCAGACGCACCAGCAGTGGGATGGGGGCGGGGCGGCGGCAAAACTAGCTCATGTGCCCAGAAGGGCCTCCTTGATGTGTTCTTTCAGTGTATGGAGAGGGTCATGTGAACCCTCTTCATGCTAGACATGCATGTGTGTAACCTAACCCCAACCACCCCTTTTCCTGGAAAATTTTTCCAGGAAAAGTCTAACAAAACTTAATAATAGGGGCAATCTGGCAAGATTAAGATGTAAATATTTTCTGGATCCTGAAGACAAAGAAAACAAAAGCTGTTCATAGACTCCCAGGGCTGGCTGGCTGAACCATTCACTAGACTAGGCAAACTTAAAAGGAAACTTACCATATACCAGAGGCAGTATATATCACACGGGGTTTGTAATGTCTGGCTCTACAGTGTTGCTGGGTATTCATGGGTACAGTCTCATTTTATGCAGAAACAACTTGTCCTGCCCATGTCCTTCTTAGGACAGCCAAAAACAAACAACCCCAAACCCTTCAGCTGGGAATGTGACCCCTTCTACCACTTTCCTGAAGATCTAGTTTATATGCCTCTCTGCATCTCTCAGCTTTTCCAGGTTAGCCACCTTGGCTTCAGGGAAACAAAAGCCAGTAGCTCAATGCTTTACAATATTACCACAATAATTTTGACCACAAGGCAGTCATACATATGACACAGTGCAAAGGCTGGCTAGGCACACACCCCTGGTAGTTTTCTAGCTAATTTCTAGCTATACAGATACCTGACTGATCTTCAGTATGAAATGCCTGGAAGGCCAGTGCAGTGCCAGTATGTGTACACATAGCCTCTGAATGTACTGTATTTTTCCGTGTATAAGACGCCCCCGTGTATAAGACACCCCCCCCACTGGGCAGTTTCGCAACTGCACGGTTCTCTCCTCTGCTTTCTTCCGTGTATAAGATGACCCTCAATTTTTAGTCTAACAATTTTAGGGAAAAGTATAGTCTTATACATGGAAAAATACTGTATATGCAAGGCTCAGAAGAATTTTGACTGCCAGTTTACTCCTTCCTCATGAATGGTGGTTCTTGAAGGTGACAACCCTGCCTCAGATTACATGTGTGTATTCAGTTATTTATGCCCTTTCTTCTGGAAACATATGTGCAAAAAACCAAGGCAGGGCCGGCGCTACCGCTAGGCCAACTAGGCTGTTGCCTAGGGCGCGTAGCGGAAGAGGGCGCAGAACGCTGCGCTCCTCTTCGCTGCCGGCGCGCTCCTGCCCTGCCCGCCTCACCGAGAAAGCCAGATCAGTGCGGGGGATTGCGCCTGGAGTAGTGGTGGGGCCGAGCCTGGGCGCCTCCCCCCCACCTTGCCTCGCCTCCGCGCCGCCTCCCCCCCCTCGCCTCGCTTCGCCTCTGCGCCGCCTCCCCCCCCGCGCCGCCTCCCCCCCCTCGCCTCGCTTCGCCTCTCTTCCGCGCCGCCTCCCGCCCCTGACACCTACCTTCTCCGCGCTGTTTCCTGAGCCCCGCCCGCGCTCTGTTTTGGCGGGAAGAACCAGGGCAACAGGGCTTAAACAGCCCTGTTGCTCTGGTTTCCCCCGGCCAAAAACAGAGCGCGGGGGTCCCTTTTCGGAGGAGGCGTGGGAAGGTAGGTGGGGGGTGGCAGCGGCAGCGGCAGCGTGCGGGGGGGGTCCGGTGGCGGCGGGGGGGCGGGAGGTTGCAGAGCAGGGCTGCTTTCCGGAGCCCCCCCCACGGCACGAGAGGGGGGGCGCTAAATATAATTTAGCCTAGGGCGCCAAACTGCCCTGCACCGGTCCTGAACCAAGGTCATTACTTTCATGTGGCAATCTTGCTACTGATGATATCAACATCTTCCGATGGCTAATAGTACCGTAGCCACTTGCAGAAATCTCTGATTTAGCAAAAGCAAAGTTGCAGCCAAGCTACCTTGCAATCAAATTATGTTATCCATTCTTCAAAGTACATGGAGAAAATGAAATAGCAGAGGATGTGCTCATGACAGTTAATGACATTACAAAAATTACTATAAATATCATATGAAATCACATCAAATACAATATATCAAATGCATGAAAGTAGCAGATGCAATATATGCCAGGGGGAGGAAAGGAAAGACAGCCCTATGGATGTGTGATACCGTGAAATTACATTTGCATAATAGAAAGTGAATGTTAGTTTCAAGAGCTTAATAATACCATCTTCATACAGTCTATCTTGACAAAAATGCCATCTGAACAGAATTTACAGCACAACCCTATAAGCATGTTTTAGAAATAAGTCCTATTGTGGCCAAGCAGACTTATGCCCCAATAAGTGCATTCACGATTACAGCCTTAGTCAATGTTTTTGTGCTGCTCCATTGTCTATTGCCAGTTATTAGCACTGGATGAACAATTTGCAATAACAAACTTATTAAACAAATTTTTTAAACCTATATTCATGGTGAGAAGGAAGCAATTTCCCCCCACTTGTATGTAGAATCTGATAGAGTCTGAAACTGGGGGCTCAGACACCTGGATGGATATGCCCCCTTGATCCACTTGATACAGAACCTTGCTGTCACTGAGAGTCTGGGTTGATCTGAAGTGAATCCATCTGTACAGGATCTCCCTGCCTGTCCCATTTCTCATTATGTCGAGGGATGCTGGCTACCATGTGTACAATGTTACCCGTAATTTACAGTGTTCCTGGATGCAGTTGAAAATGGATGTGGCAGATGGGGGCTCACAGCACAGGACCAGCAAGGATGCCTCTAGGCCCCATCACAGTTCTGATCACATCATCAGGACCACAATAGGGTGTAGTAGAAGCCTTACCAATTCAGAATTGGGCCAATAAAATCAGATCAATTCAGGATCTTCAATAAATATCCTCCAAGTTAATATGGCTTAATCAGGCACATACTGAATTAGACAGGGAAAAGGTCTATATATCACTATTCATATGAGCAATTGAATGCAAATTCAATGATTAAAAAAAACTTGCTGGTTTAAGACGAGAGTTAAGGCTATCTCATGTTGGCTCAAGCTCTACAAAGTCAGGAAACTGGAAGCTTAGGCTGATGCCTTAACAGACGTGCTTCATGATCAGTGATGGTGTTGCACAATGTCACAAATTGTGCTTGCTTACCACTTACCCTCCATGCACCCACACTTTTCCTGGGTCTTTCAGGTCCAAATCCAAATGGGGACGATGGAGTGCCTGGGACCAGCAAAGATGCCCCATGTTGCTCTGGTCCTGTATTGCCTTATGAAGCATCTGAGCCTTACTGTATTGTTAGAGGAATACTCCTGTGAGTTGACCCAGGCCTGTTTGTTGCTTGTAAGGAAGCACAATTTGTGACATTGCACAACATCATTACTGATCACAGGCCATGTATGTTAAGGCATCAACCTAAGCTTCCAGTTTCCTGGCTTTGTGGAGCTTGAGCCAACATGATACTGTATAACATTAACTCTAGATTTAAACTGGAAGGGTTTTTGATAATTGAATTTCCCTGTGTGCTTTTTTTAAGGAAATGTAATATTACATTGTTCTGAAAACACACACAAACAAGTCATTAATTGACTAGATGTATACAAATGAATAGATATGTTCCTATATGTTTAGAACACCCTATTTCTGAGTAAGCCAGCACAGGATTCCAGTATAGCCTTTTCCTTTTCCTCCTTCTCTTCATCAGTGATCTGTCAATCAGTGAGAGTGATTCCCTCAACCTTCAAAATTACCTCACTTATCCCAGTTGATAGTTCGTTCCATGTTACCGCTGACAGGAACAGTGGCATTCAAAACACTGAAGTACTGGCAGCATTCTAGCTTCAGAGTGAAACTGAGTACGCCCAACATAACTTTGGCAGCTATGTTTTGCCATAGGCTTTCATGGGGCAGAAAAACCTTGATAACTTTTACGTTGCTCAGAATTTCACCAAACCAATGAAAGGTGCACCTCCTCAACAAGCCTGAATAAAGTAAATCAGAAGTCTCTTCCAGAATTTGAAATAAATATATGATATGCTGAGCTGCAGCTTGAATAAAAAGTACACATGTGTCAATTTTTAGCACTTTTTAACTTGCTGTATCTATGGCAATTATCAGATCAGTTTGAAATTTTGTGTGATTGTAGATCACATTAAGTAGATGGTGGACACCAAGTTTCAAGTTATTAGCTCTACTGGTGTCATTTTTATAAGGAGTAGAATTTTGTGGTTTATAATGACAAAACCTTATTTTTTGTGACTCACCTTAACTAAAGGAGCACGGGAGTGCCCCTTTACTATTTAACAATGGAAACAGATACTACTGTATTAGATAACATATTTCTGATAGCACATTTTCATTGAACACATTGATTGCTTGGTATATCTTTCATATATCATTGGATGAGCAAAGTGATTATTCTAGTGTAACCTGCTTGAATAATAACCTAACTGATAGGTTTATTAATTCAAACTAAATTATTAATTATTCTTTTCAAACAGACTGAAGGACTGCAGTTGTGTACTGTACTGCAGTAGCAATGGGCAGGGATCACTTTCCACATTCCAGCTTAGAACCCTGATAGAAGCCATTTACATACATCTATTCTAAAATGAAATCCAGAGCCAGGTTTTGTACTGAAGCCAAGATCTCAGGCCAAACATATGGCCAAGAAGAAGTAGGAGTTGGAATATAAAAGGGTAACAATTGAAAACAATAGAAAATATGATTGCCAGATCTAGATTGGAGAATGTCCATTTCTGTCAGAGGTGGTGTCAGGGTGTGGCTCACTAGGGCTGGAGCCCCAAATCTTTCATCTGGAGCCCCAAATCTCTGGGAGGCCATATCCCCACCAATCTGCTGTCCATGGGCACTTGCAGAAATAATGGTACAGGGGCCCTGATGATCTCTGTTGCATCTGATCTCTCTGGATTAGCTGGCTTTTTGCCCACATGTGCTTCACCTCCTGCTGCCCCCTCCAAATCTTTCTGCCTGGGTTTTTTTTTTTTCTTTCCTGAAACCAAATGCCCTCCTCTCCCCTGTCCATAAATCCCTTTTTACAAATAGGGGTGCCCTTAGCAGACAGGCTCCTTTAAACACACACACACACACACACACACACACACACAGAGAGAGAGAGAGAGAGAGAGAGAGAGAGAGGGAGAGACTTTAGAGCAGGGCTCTCCAAGCTTGGGTCCCCAGACGTTGCTGGACTACAGCTCCCAGAATCCCTTGCCATTATCCATGCTGGCTGGGAGCTGTAGGCCAGCAACATCTGGGGACCCAAGCTTGGAGAGCCCTGCTTTAAAGCATGTGTAAATTGGCATATGCAAAGTTGTGCATTTATTTTGTCCTGTGGGCCTAAGCCCTGGATCCTTTCTGTCCCTTTGTCGATCAGTCAATAAAAGAATACAATCTTTCAATGGTAGCGTAAGAACATAAGAAGAGCCCTGCTGGATCAAACCAAAGGCCTATCTAGCCTGGCATTCTGTTCCCACATTGGCCTATGGGAAACCCACAAGCAGGACATGGGTGCAATGGCACCCTCTGTCTCATGTTCCCCAGCAACTGGCATACAGAGGCTATGTACTACATGTAATATACAGCCATCATGACTAGCAGCCACTGATAGCCTGTTTTTTATGCATTCCTGCAGTGTGTCTACATCTGGGCCCGACCTACCATGAGACTGAGTGAGGCAGCCTCATCAGGCAGCAGATTCTGGGTGTCATGAAAGGGCAGCAAATGGTTAGTTATTTAATTTCTTGCTATTAGAATTTCACTGCCAGGGATGGGGAGAGAGGTGTTTGAGGGATTTTCTGACTCATATGCCAAAATAACTTGGCTGTTTTGGGGTACTATGCATCTTGACTTGAGTAGGTGGGTGGGTGGCTGGGGCACCATTTGCTGCTCTGCCTCAGGCAGCAAAATGTCTTGGGTTGGCAATGCTGTGCCTGGCAGGTCACTCTGTGGTCACTTGTCCTTAAAAATTGTAAATATATTCATGGAATGTGAGAACTTACCAAGTGCAGTATGTCTCTCCCTGGAAGGAAATATAAATCAACACATAGTAGTATTTGTTTATATTTTTTTATGTCATGAGCAGAAGCACTGTGTTAAAGGCATAGTGAAAAGAACATATTATTTGTTTTTGCATTAGGCTTTCCTACAGGGCCTTTTGGACAACTGTGCTTTTGAAAAAAGCACAAACATTTTCTAAAAAGGAAATGAACAAAATGATCACAACAAATTGAATTATTAATGCAGTTAAAGGGACATTTTGAAACAGCTTGGACAGAACGTTTGATCCATTTTAACATGGTTAAATTTAGAGATAAACGCCATTTGGAAACCACACGAATCTTTATTCCCACTGCGTGCTAGGTCTTCTGATATGTAAACAGCTAGTTTAGGTTTTGTGTGCATGTTTTTAAAAAAACCTCAACCAACCAAAACACAGTGCAGAATCCTGTATATATATATATATATATATATATATATATATGCGCGTGAGTTGCATGTGCTGATGTGCACATAGAGGTTTTGTTTGTGCAGGCTGCCCCATTCATCTCAATGGAAGCAGCAGAGCAATGCAAGCAAAGGAATGCACAGACAGAGGTACCATTGAAGTTAGTGAAGGAGTTCTTGACTGCAATCCTAGACAGGAGGAGAAGCATATGCATCTAGAAGTGTTTTTGAACTTTTAGCTGAAAATGAACTCATAGTGGAATAGGCAACCAGCTTCACTGTTTTTCCATTTAAAACTGGCTTGCCTGTTGAGCCCAGTGATTGGATGCAGTAAAAACTTTAAAATACCCTGAGTTGTGCAGGTGCTTTCCCCCCAGCTGTCTAGATGTCAGCCATTGTGGACAAAGGAGCTCCGTGTTTACTGGAGCTCCCACATCCATAAGAATTCACTGGTTACCTACTTTCCTCCCCCCCCCTTCCCCTGTGACTGCTGTTCTGTTTCTTTCCTTGCCTGGAATACACTATGACAGATTTCAACAGAGAGCATACATCATATTACTCTGGTGCATTAGCAAAGACATTAGGTTTGCCACACTTAAAAAAAAGAGCTGTCTTTATTACAACCTCCTTGTTCACTCTAGTGTTCTACAAAGGTCATCTGCTCTCTCTCTAGCGGGCTTCCTGATCCTCATAATAAGGATCTGTAAATCAATATTTATTTGATGCTGTGCAGATTCCCTCTTAGGCCACTTCCTTAGCATTATGTCCATGCGATTTAATTTATCCTTATTGACATTTTTGTTACAATAAAGGCCAGAAGCCTATGTCTACTGAGTGCTGCACAGCTACAAATGTTGCTATTACTAAGAGCGCATTACTTGTTTAGTCAGAACTCTGAGGTCAGTGATGAATGAGCATGAACCATTTTGTTGGACTACCACAATATTTGGCTGCTCATACACCATAGTGATCTGTTGCTAATTTTCCCCACGACCAGTTCAGTGGCTAGACTTGTCTCTGAGTCTCCTTGTGAGGAACTGCTCCTGAATTTCATCATGCCATGTGAGACTCACTAGTAGGCAGAGACAAAGTATCAGGAGCCAGGCTGATTTGGGGGTGGTTTCCAACCATCAGGAGTGTGAGACTGTGTCTTCCCATGACTGCAGTGGAATCCATTACTAAGTCTGGCTAAGAATTAGTAAAATTGTGTGTGCCATACAGGAAAGATATGAGGTTAAAATCCAAAGAGTGAAAATGAGAAGCAAAAGAGTAGTCTTGATTTGCTGTCCATGGCTACTTACAGAATGTTCAAAGCTAGACCTCATCTGGAAAGGGATCTACTGTAGCTATTTATTTATTTATTTATTTATTATATTTATACCCCACCTTTTTTCCTGCAAGGAACCCAAGGGGGCTTACACAATCTTCCTCCTCCTCTCCATTTTATCCTCACAACAACCCTGTGAGGTAGGTTAGGCTGAGAGTCAGTGACTGACCCAAAGTCACCCAGTGAGTTTCATGGCCGAGCGGGGACTAGAACCCGGATCTCCCAAGTCCCAGTCCAACACTCTCACCACTACGCCACACTGGCTCTCTCTCTATTGCTCCCATTTGTGCAGGACCTGGGATGGGATGTGGTGGTGAACAATGGGAATATTTCATTAAGACAGGGTGCTTGCAGACATTGGGCTGAAGGAAAGATATTGTATTATGTGCTGGTGCAGTGCTCTTACTCTGCCTGCCTTCAGCATGCTGAAGGAAGGCAAGGGCCATTCCGTGAGGCTTCCTGCCCAAGACTTCCTGGTCCTTTGCCCAGCTGCTTGGCTTTGATTTAACATCTTGCAGACCCAGATCTGGTAGGGGTTTTTTTTTTTTGCTTTTTTAAACAAGACCTCAGTTATTCTTCAAACTGATTATAAAACAGACCCTGGCATAGACCCCTGTAGCAAAGTCAAAATTGATTTTGTTAACCACTTGCACCATAGACAATGCCTGTGAAAGAAGAAAGAAAACTGAGGTAGGCAATTCCCATTTGCTGAATGGAACTTGGGAGAATGCCATTTTGTTAAATGGCTGCCATCGCATTGTCTTGGAGTGTATCTCCCCTCCTGGATAACCTAGAAACAGGATCTGAGTGTCTAATCATATGTTTCTGAGGTCAACTGAGGCATGGAAATGATCCTAACAAAACCAGGACAAGCAATATCTGATTTGAGATATAATTTTTGAAAACGGCAACAGTGACTCTCATGTCTGATGTTTGCAATAAAGACACAAAAAACATTGTAACAATAGAAATATAACAATGTTTGTTTTAATTAATTAGGTCATGTAGCTTGAATAACGAAAGCTGACTAAACCAATCCAGCAAGCTGATGCTTATGTTCATACGTTCTAGTGCAGCCTTCCTCAACTGGGTGCTCTCCAGTTGTGTTGGATTACAACTCCATTATCTCCAGCCAGTATAGCCAGTGCAGGGTGAGGATGACAGGAATTTTCTGTAAGAAAAGCCCCAGTAGTGGAGTGCTAAAAAAAATCTATGCCCTTAGATAGCCAAAATCTAAAGTCTTGCAAGGAGACGCTTAGCTCTGAGTTCCATTCAATCTGATGGGTCTCACTTCAGAGTAAATAAGTATAGAACAGGGATGTTGAAGAGTCCTTGGTCTCGAGTCACGAGTCGAGTCACGAGTCTTTGGACCCGAATCTCGAGTCCGAGTCCAAGTCCTTGGTCCAAAATGGTGACTCACGAGTTCCGAGTCCCGAGTCACTCCCAAAGCTGACTCCATGAGTCCCTATTAAAATCAATGGGGTTTTCCCCCAACAAAATAAAGCTACTTCAGATGTGTGGCTTAAATAAATAAATTCTAGGCACAAGTGTGCCTTTTTATCTCAAAACGCTGCCACTGATTTTGACAAGAACAGACCAGGCAGACAAACCCAAAATAACCAGGCAGGCAGAGGAGGCGGGGAACCCCAAAGCAGGCAGGCAGAGGCATTTGTCTTGGACAATTCAAACTGTGGAACTGGTTAAGAAGAGACCAGGCAGGCAGAGGAGGCAGGGAACCCCAAACAGGCAGGCAGAGGCAGCCAAGCCCAAAATGTCTGAAAGGTTGCATTAGGAAAATGATTTTAAAAAATAAACTTGGATTGTTACTGCAACTGGGTCCAGGCAGCACCTGCAGGTGGCATCAAGCAGGGATGTTGACGAGTCCTTGGTCTCGAGTCCCGAGTCGAGTCTCGAGTCCCATTAAAAATATTGGGACTCAAGTCCGAGTCGAGTCAGAGGGGGGACTCAGTCCGACTCACGAGTCGAGTCCTCGAGTCCGAGTCCCCATCCCTGGTATAGAATCAGGGTGCTGGCAGCTTTTTATTTTTTAGCTATGGCTGAACAAACAAGCACAAGTCTTTTTGTTCTTGGGCATGCTCTATTTATATAATACTCAATATGCAAATATATATATGCTAGCTCTGAGATGAATGATTAATTTTGACAATAGTGTAAGTAGTCTGTGCACTGCAGCCTCTATAAAAAAATAACCAAGTGTGTTATCTTCATGTTGAGGCAAGGAGGATATGTATAACCTTGCCATCTCGGAGCCCAGTTTTAACAGCTCCTGTTTTAATTAACAAATTTAATTTCAATCTATTAGGCAATGCAGGAATAAAATAGAATAGTGTGTGCCTTATTACATATTATTGTTATCAGTGGCCCAGCAGGACTCTAGTCACCATTAAATATGAACAATGGATAAGTTGCAGGAGCCATTCACCGTGCTCAATCAGAAGGCAAGCTTTTGGCTTCTACCTGATACTGTGATAGTGGGGAAAGGGAAAATCTTTTGCAACCTCTTCAAAGTGCAGAGAAATGTATGAAGTAAACTGTACTGATTACTAGGCTTAAAAAAGGCTAACATGCAATTTGTGTTCTTTTTATGTAGATTAAATGCATTCACCACAGCTCATAGAGCTTAGATTCTCAGCGGGGATTCATGGGGTTGAGTATCAGTCAGCCACAGTCAGCCGTTGAACCACAGGGCGGCAAAATCTGCTATTGTGCATTAGAAATAGTCACTTACGGTAATCTTATCTTAATGGGTGAGGAACCCATGGGACAAGTAGGCATTAAAACCAGCAAGTTGTGACATGTTAGTTGTGACATTTAAGGAAAGCTGTAAATATATATATATATATGAGATAACACTTTGAAAGGTTATTAATGAGCCTGAAATCCTCTCAACGGTCTCTTTAAAATGTAGCCAGCTATGGAGCTGACTGGCCCCCTTCTCATCACAGGCATAGGCACAAGAATTCAGCATAAGGTCGTACATAAAATAAACAAGGCAAGAATGAGACAACCTTTCCTCAGGCAAACAGGGAGGACTTGTCATTGTGTTAAGCGGACAAGATGTACTGCTATCACAAGGGAAGTACAAATAAGTGTATGCTCACATATGAACGTGGGCTATATTGTCATGATGGCTTGTTGGTCAACGGCACAGTTGAGTTTATTAACCCTAGCTTTGGTGCAGTCCAACGAAGCCAATGTTTATGTTCTTCTGTTCTAATGAGATTAACAAGCTTTTCTGTAAAAAAAAATAAATAGCCCCAGTGGTGGAGTGCTAAAAAGTAGCAGATCATGGGATACAGCCAGAGTGCACGACTTCCTGGCACACATTTCTGCTGCTGATCTCATGAAAAAGTACCAGTCTAAATTAAGAGAAACATGGGAGCCTACCAAAGCAGGAGATTAATTTTAGGTGGTGCCATAGGTAAAAAGACAATAGAAGCCAAATTGTGTAGTATTGCCTTGTGGCTGGAGGGAATGGGGCCCTTAGAATGGAAAGTCCACTTTCATGTAGTAGAAAATAACCTTCCTTTGGCTGGTAGAGTCTGCCCTGAATGGCTAAATGTGGTGTTTTCCAAGGCACATAAAAAACAAAGATAACCACATTGGTCCCTGAAGGGGGAAAAAAAATTCAAGATCCCGGAAAGCAACACCACCACCACCACCAAGTCCACAGGGCAATGCCTTTCTTAGGACTGACCAAAATGCCACAAAATATTGTATAAGCTTTTGAAGTGGACTGTATGTAGCCCACGAAAGCTTATGCCATGTTATGTTAGGGCATTTTCAAACTAGGTGTTTTGTTCTGTCTTGTGCCATCACCCTGCCTCAGTCGTGGAGGCAGGGGGTCTAGACGACAACATCTTCCGCTCAGACATAACCCTCCCGTTTTTTCCCACCACTTCTTCCATTTCTTTCTTACTGCAGAAAATCCATTAAGCAGAAAAAGACAGAACAGCTGCACAGTGCCTTCTAATTGGTAGCACTACGAGCCCTCCATCTCGAAACACCCTTAGTCTTTAAGATGCCATAAGACTCTGCAACAAAGTAACATAAATGTTACTTTCAAAGTAAATGAAAATGGAAAACAGTGTAATTCCTATGAACCAACTAATCCAGTGTTCTCCAACCTTGGGTCCCGAGATGTTTTTGGCCTACAACTATGCTGGCTGGGGCATGCTGGGAGTTGTAGGCCAAAAACATCTGGGGACCCAAGGTTGGAGAACACTGAACTAATCCTATGATCTAAGTCAGGACCGGGCCTATCATTAGGCAGAGTGAGGCAGTTGCCTCAGGTGCTGGGAGACAGCAGCACAAAGTTTTGGAGGAGAGAGCCTGTATGCCACATGCTCAGCCCTGCACTCCCTAAGCTAGCCTGATACCTTCAGGAGGAGGGGAGGATGCTGTTCCATCACCAGTGTGGAAGAAAGATTCAACTGCCAGTCCAGTTGGCTTTTGTACATGGAATGGGAGGGGATACCATCTTGTTCTTTGCCATGGGAAACAAAATGTCTTGGGCTGGCCCTGATCTAAGTTTTGGTACAGGAAAACGTTTCTGTGTTCTAGAGATAGAAATTAAAATGTAAAGTTGTTGACGGTTTGAGTCTAAGCACTGTGGTCCTTCTGGGATACGTCTGGCATGGAGATACAGGAAGATGCAGAGTGGTGGTCAGAGAAAACAAGATTGGCTTCATTAAAAACAACTCTAGTAGAAACAGAAGGGTAGAGTTAGGCCTAGCCTAGAAGCTTGATGTGCTGTGGCCAGATCCATCCTGTGGAAAGACTAAGCCATAAGTAAAACTTAGGTTGGAATCATTCCAGTACACTTGAACTATGACAGAACATGAAGGGGACATCGTCACATTTCAGTTTTTGAACTAACATTTTTCATAATAAAAGACAGGCAAGGCAGACGAATCCCAGAGGGATTTGCATTGCAAATGATAGTATGCATATTGTGAAAAAAGCCAATGTATAGGCTACGGCAACAATCACAATACACTATATAAAGCACTTGCATATCTGTTTATGTGCATCACATATCTGAAGGAACAATTTAGCTGTAAAATATTGTATATTTGCACAACAAGAAATGCATTTGATAAAAAGGAGCATTTCTTTAAGATTTGACTTATCCACCACGTCCACAAAGCTTCAGTCTTCAAAGACACATTATGTGCTTGGATACCTTGCTTGTTCTGGATAATCTACCTTGTGTTATCCATTGACCTTTGCATACGATGTCATGTTCAATGCCACATAATGTAGAGTGAGTTCTGTTCCCTGACTGTGGTTCACTCTTATTCTGATATAATGATTACGTACTCATTTCATTTTATTTTTACAAGGAAGGAGGAAGATTGCCTTTTATTATATAATATTGTATACATTTTCTCCATTTCTCATACTGCTGCTTATTTACAGATTGCATGTTAAGATAAATACACTTCATGATGCACTCATCCCACACAGACTACACTGTTTTCCCATGTGATGGTTCAACCTTTTAAATTATTTGTTCAGAAGCCTCCACAAACAATGAGCAGTGATGTCTGACCTCGTGACGTCTGACTTAAAATACTCACTGTAAGATCAACAGCAACAATCTGGTCTTGGAAGTTGCTTGCTACATATGTATCTCTTTCACCCTAACTCTACAGGGATTGGTCACTCAGACTCACTGCTGATTGGCTGCATGGACAATTCCAGCAATTTCTAGTCCGCCTCACCTCATGAACACTGACAAATTGTCTTACAATGGCACAGTTCTCCAACATATAGTATACTTAGCCAGGAACATACTGATTGTAGCTTCAAGGCCTGAAATCCTGGTCACCTCCTGGCGGGTCCTCTCTCAAAGCATCTCACCACTTAAGCAGGCACAGACTTCATTTCACTCTCATTTAAGACTCTAGAAGCCTGGTTTGACTGAGGACCTTACAAGTTGCTCATTGGTTTGCAATACACTCACAGTCTTGTAGTGTATCTAGTATTACAACTAATGTACAATGATTATATTTCAAGCATATTTTTACTCATTTGAAAGCTCATGGGGGAAAGGGCAGTTGTTGGCACCTTACCCTCCCTCTTGCAAAGCAGGGACTTTGGGGAAATTTCACATGCTCAGAATTCCTGGCATTTGAAAAACAAATTTGATTGTCCTTTTCCAATTTGCCTGAAGCAGACCAAATGAGAAACTTCTGAAGCAATAATTTATAGTGTCTTTTCCAATTCACTGAAGCACTTATGAATATAGCCCAGAGTCTTCTGACATTAACTGCTTGCTGTTATACTACCATTTCCTTGCAGACCAAAGCAGCTGCTGTTTAAAGCTACACAATTCTTCCCACTGGGGGTTAACTTATGATGCCTGGGTGACTGTGTGCAAAAGCTTAACCCCTTATATCAGTGTTCTCCAACCTTGGGTCCCCAGATGTTTTTGGCCTACAGCTCCCAGTATGCTGGCTGGGGCATGCTGGGAGTTGTAGGCCAAAAACATCTGGGGACCCAAGGTTGGAGAACACTGCCTTATATAGTAGTCCACCCAGAGAAACAAAAGACCATGGAGGTCTCAAGAGACTGAGAGAGCCCCAGCAAAGCAGTGTGCAGGAACGTTTCCGCGGAAGAAGAGAAACTGCACAAGTACATTGCGGGCTGGGGGAGAGATTGTATGCGGGGGAGGGAAGCGTCACCATGCTTGCACATACAGTAGCACCACCCCTGCCAGGCTGAGTTCTGCTTATTTTTAACAATGGATAGAGTCATGCGTCCTCAGACTATTATTTTGGCCTCTGTAGTGGTGATGGTGCCTGAAAATATAGGGTTAATCATGAGTCAAAAATCCTAGTTGCCAAATGAAATTCAAAGTTGAGAAGACAGAGTGAGAAATTTTACTTATATTTAAAAA
The DNA here is from genome assembly GCA_021292165.1 of Shinisaurus crocodilurus. Classification (NCBI taxonomy): domain Eukaryota; kingdom Metazoa; phylum Chordata; class Lepidosauria; order Squamata; family Shinisauridae; genus Shinisaurus; species Shinisaurus crocodilurus. The sequence goes on along the minus strand of CM037878.1, from coordinate 200,331,773 downwards.
GCCATGATAAAATGCAGAAAGGATACTGGAGGAGAAGGTAGAATTTCTACTTCTGTCACATTTAGAATTACTACAGATAATTGTATGCATCTCTCAGCCCAGTCACTATATAACTTTTTTTTTAAAGGTAGCTGTTTATATCTATCTATATAGATGAAGACAAAAGATCCATCTAGCCCATTGCTTTCTGTGTAGATTAGCAACAGCTGGGAACAGTGATTTTATTTTGACATGGAGGGGGGAGGTCTGCCTTGTGGAGACATCTCAGATCCTGAATGCTTCTGTTTAAAACTGCTTTGGACAATACTCCAACAAAGCAATACTTTGAAAATAAAGAGCAGGAAAATGGCACTCAAGCTGGAGGGCAGGACATACACAGATATTAGGCATATATGTGTGTCAATGGATAATAGGATAAGTCACCGTACACAGGGGAGAAGGGCAGGGTACTGACCAACAGTCAGGATCCTCCTGTTATGAAATAACCCTGTGAAGAACTCCTATTCCATGTTTCTTGGACCCAACTGCATCTTTTTAATAAAGGTTTGTCTAAGTTGGCCAATTGTTGGTGGTGTAATACAGCAAATGCTTCTTTTACTCATATGTTTTGGCAATGCCCAATAGTTGCCCCTTTTGGGGAGGAGGTTATAAGGTGGATACATTTTGTATTGGAACACTCCTTAATATTTAATGACGTCCATGTTCTTTCAAATTATTTACCTGCCTCCTGGAAGTTAACGTATGGTCAATGTATGTAAATGGATTTTCCACATCCTCTTGACAGCTAAAAGACTGATATTACAGCATTAGAAGAACAAACACTCACTTCCTGTAATGCAATGGACTGAGGACCTAACAATGCTTTCAACATTTGAACTGGTGGTATTGAGACACCACTTGTGAATGGATAAATATATGGATATTTGGTCTGCCTTTGTTGAAGCTTATATATAACTTTCTTTTTCTTTGATAGCTGTGGCTTCATATATATATACACACATATGTATACACTTCATATGCATCTCTTGAAATTGATCTATTCAAATTCATGTAGTTATATTTTTTCCTTTCCTTTTTAATGGCTTTGTTTTGTTCAAATTCACAATAAAAAAAATTTAACAAATGAAATAAAATAAACTTGGGAAAGAAACCTCACACATTCCCAATTCCGCCCCAGAATCTTGACTACTAAGACTTTAAAAACAGATATTTCCAAGCTGCCATATTCCATCATGACACCTGATTTGTCAGTGCACAAGGTGCAACAGAATACACACAGTCCTAGTTGCAACCTTCCCAAATAGATGCCAAATGGGTTGGTGGGAGGCTAGAGAGTTATCCAGGTATATCTATGTGTATTCTGGCCTTCTGAATTGCAAGAACTGTCTGACAGGAAATTTGGTATGCCAGAGCTGTATAGGTTTTGTAAGCCTGGTTTTTGAGATTTGCCTAACTCACATTGAGCGACACATTGGGCAGGTTCACACGTCACAGCAACCCACCCCGGCAATAAGCCACAGTGGGTTGGTTGTTCTGTGAACAACACACACGGTGCACCCGACAGACAATCAGGCTCACCGTGGGTTGTTCGCTCCCCCCTCCCCCCTCCTTCCCCCTCAGTCCTCCAAGCGGTATTCCAGGGGACATCATGGCAGGACAAAGTCATCTCACCCTCCCCACCATGATCAAGAGCCATTTTCGGTTCCCCATGGCTTTTTTGCATTTTACACTTTGTTTTTGGACAGCCGGCTTTCACAGTCCCTGTTTGAACAACCACTAGATGGTTTTGGACTGGGACATATGGCTATATATGTCCCAGTCAAAAAACACATAAAACCCTTGACTTGTAAAAAAAAACAAAAAAAACAAAACCCTTTTAAAGGGACCCAGAGTTTTGACAGCTAGCTGTCAAAACTCTTTTGCCCCAGAAAAAGGGGAGGAAGCATTTTGTACTTTCCTAAGTAGAGTCTCGGGGGAAAGTACAAAATGGCACCACCCTAAGGACTGTCAGAGTGAAAAAAAAGAGTTCAGGATCCTGCCACGAAGGGGGTGTGAATCACACCACCCCCTTTTTGTGAGCAAAGATCACTCCTCCTTTTGGTTTCTCTTGACAGCTTTCCTTTTGACAGCTGTCAAAAGAAACCAAAGGGGAAAGCACCCTGGAACCTCTTTGGGGAAATGTCCAGAGTTGGTACCTGATGCACCTTGGCAGCAGTTACCCCCCAGGATATTGCCCCAGCTGAGGCTTCAAATTCTCACACTTACACAACTGCGCACATCCTCAGTTGCGCAACTGTGACTAATAATAATAATAATAATAATAATAATAAGCAACCTATTTGCACAGATTTTGTGTGCAATTTCTTTAAAAAAAAGAAGATCTGACAGCCCCTCCAAGGTGCCACTTGGGCAGTTTGAAGGGGCTGTCAGTGGCTGTCAAAATGGGGATCACGAAAGCTGGCTGTCATAATGGTTTTTACGATCTATGGGGGGGGGAGTTTAAAATGCAAAAAAGCTGTGGGGAGCCTAAAAGGCTCTTGATCATGGTGGGGAGTGGGGAAGCCAGTGCTGCTTGGGCACTTGTGGGGCAGCTGGCCCTGGTGGTGGCCACGGCGAGCTCAGGAAGAGCAGCAATGGGGTTTTGCCACTCTTGCCAAGAGAGTTGCTAGCCGCTGGACTTTACTCACAGTGGGATTGGTCATCCAGGTTCGGATGACATGACAACCCACCATGGGTAAAACAACCCCTAGAACAGCCCATGGGTTCTTAGGGTGGCTTGTTTGGAAAAAAAACAAGCCACCGTTGGTAAACCAGGCTGGGTTTGGATGACACGACAACCAGACATGGCTTGTGTCATGCGAACCAGGTCATTGAAATGTCTACCAGAGTATCTAGAATTACTTTCTACATGTTTTTTCCCCAAGGAAAATGTAGTTTGTATATTAATGTACAAAGGAAGTATTGAAGTTCAGGTGTATGGCAACCCTATTGCCATACACACATACACCTGTGTGTATTGTTCACAGTTCAATACGCAGTAAGTTCAAGGAATGGATTCATAAGGCAACACTCCATCAATCTGTGTTTGGATCCCAAGTGTATTATCTGTAATTTACAACCAATTTAAATGGCATTAACAGTTTTCCCCTTTTGGGAATTTGCATTTGCATTCTACCACTGAATTAAATACCAATTGATTTTTTTTTCCTATAGAGGATATAACACTCTTTCAAGCTTGTTTTGAATAATAAACTGCCTGCTCATGAATATGGGGGCAATATGGGGCCTGAATTGAATTGAACTAAAATGTGAGCTAAAGGGATATTTCTCATTGCTATAAGTTTGATGATTACTACATCCAGATTTCACCATTTTGTTTTTAAAAAATCTACTACAATGGAATCCCAATCACTCACAAGAAGATTTACAGAAAGTAGTCAGGAGAAACAGAGAGACAGCCAAGTTCCCATCTTCTTAAATAAAAGGCAGACAGCAGCCTGGAAAAAACATTATGTTCAAACCTCTTGGAGAATATAACTGTGCAATATGTTACTCCTTAGTAACTTGTGTCAGTCAATAAAACGCAAAGAAGGACAAAAGTGGAGGAAATTAAAACAAAGCAAATTAGACAAAAATAATTATGTTGGCCTTTTTTGCCTCATTTGTATGAGATTAATAATTGATTCTGGAAATAAGGTTAGTTCCAGTTATTACTTCCAGGGGTGGTTTTAAAAAAATAATAATTTGGAATTCCAGTTAGCCACATATTAATTGCCTATTTTATGATGGTATCTGTTTTTCAGTACATTTGATAATGTAAATCTAAGAATCAGAACATTTGTGTATATGGGGGGTGGAATTGTCAGGTAGATGTGAAAACAAATTTCATAAATCATGATATTCCTTTTTAAAGTTGAGCTCTTTATCTGTAATTGCCCTTTAAAAGTTCCGCACAAACAGTTCAATTGGATGTTATTGTATTTTATGGTACGGTGTAAGCCACTTGTAGAAACACAAGATATACATTTATTTTTTATTTTTTATTTTTTTAAATATTTTATTTATTTTTCAAAACAAATTATAACGCAGAAAATATATTTAGCAAAATACAAAATTATCACACAAATACAACATAATCAACATACAATAAATCATAAAGTGCTCCCCCCCACCCTCCAAGGGACCAATTAATATACTTCTATCCTCTTGATCAAATAAAGTCTAAATTCCAAAAATATAACATATCCTGACAAGGCATGTTACCCTTCCCCTTTATTAATACATAGTCTAGTAATTGATTCCATATCTCCATAAAATTATTCTTCTTTAGCAATCCTTTTTTGCATTTGATACTACTAGTTAGTTTATCATTTAGGGCTATGTCCCAAACTTCCTTATACCAGTCTGTTATTAGGAAAACATGTTGTACTTTCCAATTTCTCGCTATCATTAGCCTGGCCGCAGTTAACAAGTTTACAATTAACTCCTTCATATTTTGATCACAAATAAGCTTCTCAGTTATTGATAACAATGCTAATTTTGGACAGACCTCTAAATTAGTACCAATAATTTTCGATATTTCTGTAAAAACCTCTCGCCAAAACACCAATACATTTTTACAACTCCACCACATATGAGCATATGTCCCTTTTTCCTGACATCCTCTCCAACATAATGCAGAACAATTATTATCTATTCTATTTAATCTTATAAATAACACAGTTATTTATTTATTTATTCCTATACAGGTTTATTCTGCTCTTCTATAGAAAATATTCAAAGTGGTTAACAGAGTCCAAAATAATTTGAAAAAAACCTACCGGTATTTAAAATTATTAAAGCCATCATATTAAAACACATACAAAAGAAGTAGCAGCATCAGGCGTAGCATCAGAAGATCAAAGCTGGTCAAAGTTTTTTCAGTCAGAAAACTAAACAACCTCTGGAATAAGAACATAAGAAGAGCCATGCTGGAGCAGACCAAGGTCCATTGAGTCCAGTATTCTGTGGCCAACCACAAGAAACCCACAAGCAGGACATGAGTGCAACAGCACCCTCCTGTTCATGTTCCCCAGCAACCGATGTGCATAGGCATACTGCCTCTGATACTGGAGGTAGCACAGATCGGTCTTGACTTGACTGTCCTGCAAAAGGCAAGCAATGATGGAGCCAAGCAGATCTCTTTGGGAAGGCATTCCAAAGTCTAGGAACCATGATAAAAAAACACCCTGAGTCTGAAAGCAATGGGGTACAGAGCAGGGCCTTGGATGCTAGTCTTAATGCTCAGGCAGGGTCTTATGAAAGAGGGTGGTTCTTAAAGTATCCTGGTTTTAGAGAAGGAGTAGGCAACTTTTTGGGACCATGGACACATTTGGACATTTGCAAAACTCTCCTGGGTGCAACCATAAAATGGCTGCCATGGGTGTGCATGGCTAGTCACAAAGGACAAGTCACCTGCCCAGAGGCATTCATGGGAAATTAAGATGGCAGCAGCTCAAGGCTCCCACTTCACTTTGAAGCAATCCTAGCTGCCAGTAAGAAAATATTAAAACATTTTAATAATAACAATTGAGAAGAGTAGGGTGTCTTGGTGGGCACTAAGGAAGGTGTCTGCAGGCACAACATTGCCTACCCCTGTTCTAGACCATGCAGGGCTTTAAAGAAATGAGCCCAGAAACAAACAGGAGGCAACCAATGAAGATGAGGCACATGCTCTACTAGCCCCAATCAAAAGTACCCTGGCAGCCACATTTCGAACCAGTGTAAGTTTCCAGACTGCCCTCAAAGGCAGCCCCATGCAAAGCACATTACAGTAATCTAATCCAGTTGGAAATAAGGCAACATGGTTTAGGCCAAATCCAGTATCATTAGGAAAGGCCACAGCTAGCACAAACAAGCACTCCTAGCCAGTGCTTTTTTTCTGGAGAAAAAGGTACCAGAACTCTTGGATTACATTTCCTCGGGAGTAGATGGCGATTAAATTGTAATGCAATTAATAGGAGAAAAGGTGCTGGAACTCAGTTCCGGTGAGTTCCACCAGAAAAAAAGCCCTGCTCCTAGCTATCACCATCACCTGCATATCTAGAAGTAGCACCAGATCCAGGAGCACCCCCATGCTGTGAAATTGACCTCTTAGAAGTAGTGCAACTCCATCCAGAACAAATTGAATATTTTCCTCCAGAGTGCCAGAACCACAAACCAACAGACCTCTGCCTTGTCTGGATTAAGCTTCAAGTTGTTGATGCTAATTATCGTTTTAGATGTCTCTGCTTGACAAGCCACTATGGATCTGGTGCACATGATCCAGGTGCAGGTGCCTCTTGTAACAGTGCCCTGCTGACTGTGCTGAGTGCCTCACAATGCTCAGTGTCATAGAACGGCATCCTTGAACTTCGTGCTCCTCCCACTGAAGGTCAAAGAGCAAGTCATCACACTTGCTTCTGGGAACGGCAAGAGGAACAACACATGTGGGATCTGGGCTACTCTAGTAAGGAGCAGAGAATTTGGCTCCAGAGGATGACAAGAGGGGACACATGCAGAGCAAACATCCTGCTTCCCAGCCTCCATGCATGCAGGCTAGGATAGTGGCAAAAGTTGGCAGGACAGTATCATATGCAGGGAGCCTATTCATATGAACAGGTTTCACTAGGTCTCACCACAAGGTGGTTGCAAAAAAGAAAAGGGGGGGGGAAGCTACTTTGTGGCCACATGCAAATAAGCTTTCTGACAGGGAAAAATGTTTCCTGTTTTGATTTGTGAGCACATATAGAATCTTGAGGCAGTTCACGGACTGGATTCACTAATTGATTCTCTAATTGGAGCTTTAAATGTTAACAATCTATATACTTGAACTAATGTCTGGAGCTAACCATACTTTTTTAGAATCAATTATTAATTCTGAAAGTAATTACTAGAATGAAACTTTAAAAGCTTCAAGGTGCAAAGGGAATTTTTATTTTATTTTAATGGAGATGCATATTTATGGACCCATGCATAATTTTTCAAGTAATGTAACTGAGTTAACAATTCAACATTGATATACTTTTTATTTATTCAGGCTTGACAGAAAAGTTAAAATATAGCAAGTAAAATAATGTGATAGTGTGTAGTTTATGAAATATGCAGTATTTTTGTGGAGCTATTTTTTAGTTCCATTGTGCGGTACACCCTTCATGATGATTTTGTTGACTAACCTGGGAGTTGCATCATCTGTCATCGCTGTGTGTTCTTGGTGTGACATTGGGAGCCAGTGAGCAAGGGGAGCCAGCCTGATTGGAGGAAAACTAGTAGTGTTTCACTTGGAGCAGAAGCTCCCTTGGGGCAACATGTTCTTAACTTTGCAGCTACTGGAGTGAATTTTCTGGGTGCAAAGGAAGCTATATACATATATCAAGCCTGGAAATATGCTCACCCTAAGAGGACTGATTGGGAACAAGGTATGGGAATGGTCTGCCTCCCTCTGCAAGTAGCATGGCCAGTTACTAGGACAGGTTACCAACAAGGCTTACTAAGGGCAGATCATGCACCAGAAGGGAGGAGGCTTAGAAAATCATTTCCATCAAGATGGAAATACTATGGATCTTTCCATAGTACTGATAAGATATAACAGCAGAAGAAACTTGCAGGCTGGATAGGAAACCCACAGGGGGCAGTATTTAGCCCATGGGACAAATCCCTGCGCTAGTGCCTGCCAACCTTACTGATCCAGGTGACAGGCCAGTGAGCAGAGCCTCCAAATATGATCTTAAAACAGGGGCAGCTAAGTACAGGTGTAGGCTGTATTCAAATAACCTAGGCCAAAACAGTTTAGGATGGTAAAAGTATGGTTACCTTAAAAGGTAAAAAAACCCAGCACTTTGAATTGGGCCCTGAAAACACACTGGCCACCAGCCAGTGTAGCTGGTACAAGGGTGGTACCAAGTGGTACTTGCTCAAAAGCAGAAGATCAGATACATAATATGATATGACCATTGTGACGCCTCACCCCCACCTTGTGATTTGAACTCTCAGCTTTATTATGGTCCAATCCCACCTCCACACTCTCTCAATCTCCTCCGCTGCCACCAACCCCTTCCAGGGTAACCAACTCAGACCACTCCTTTTAAATTTTTAAAAAGGAAACAAGTTTATTTATTTACAATCAAGGGTAGGGAAATAGATAATGTTAAAGGATTCTAAACTTTGTAAAAAAAAAAAAACCTCACTCACTCACTCACTCACTCTGTCTCTCTCAGACAGCACTACCCAATACTCCCCCTCTCTCCCCAGACTTCTCTCTCTCCCCCCCCTCCAGACTCCACACACCACTCCCTCTCGGACTCCTCTCTGCCACCCCACTCCCCCTTGAACAGCACCGTCCACTGTTTATATCACGGGCTTCCCCCCCCTCACTCTCTCAGCCAATCAGCAGACATCCAACATTCCACACTCCTCTCACACTCCCCCTCCCCTCACATACTAACAGCGATAACGCTTTGCCCATGGGCAGGGGCATGACAGCCATCTAGCCCCAACAAGGACTTGAGCAGCCACATTCCATACCAGCTGAAGTTTTCAAAGGCAGCCCCACATAGAGTACATTACTGTAGCCCAGACTGGATGTAACTAGGGCATGCATAACTGAGGCCAGGTCCACTTTTCCTAGATACCGTTGCAGCTGGCATACCAAGTGAAGTTGGTAAAAGACATTCCTGGCTGTTGCCACCTCCTGTACTTCCAGTGATGAGTCCAGAAGGACCCCAGAGAACTTGTTTCTTAATGGGGAGTGCAACCCTGTCCAATTGTCCTGGACCAAGACCCTGAACCCTTATCCTCAGAGGATGCCAACCCCCTCATCCTCAAAAGAAGAGGCTCCTGAAATAACTGTTCAGGGAGAGGACTCAGTTACAGAAAGGCATCATGAGGCTTCCACCCAGGACCCAGTTTTCCAGGAAGACCACAGGGACATGTCCCGTCCCGTCCCCCCCCCCCCGATCAAAAGGAGGTTGCATTGCCATCCCAAGACTCTGGTCTTCCAGCCATGAAGACCCCAGCATGCTACAGCAACCCCCGTGTTGTTGCAGACTGAGACTGCCAAAACAGACCAGGCCCCTTTAAGAGAAAAGGCCTTAGTCAGTGTGGAGGTGGGGCTAACCAGCCTAAAAGGAAGCCAAATCCCTTCTTAAGGTTCAGTTATGATCTGCTGCTTGTTGCAGCAACATACAGACAGACAAGCTTGTCAGGCTTCCAGCCCTAGCACCACTCGGAGCTCTCCATGGTGCCATCCTATTCCCATTCCCACCTCCCTGGGAAATCTGACTTGCCCAAAACCCTGGTAAAGACCCAATCTGTAGTGGAGCCCTGTAGTCCAGGCCTCACCAGCACCCAGAGAAATGATGCCCCCACCACAACAGAAGCAGAACATAATACCAATTCTGGTTGAATCCCTCTTTCCAGATCAGCAGAATTCACCACCAAAAGTACTTCCATCTTGCCTAGATTACGCTCGACTTGTTCTCTCTCATCCGTCCCCAAACCACCTCCAAGCGCCTATTCAGGAGTTCCACAGCCTCTCTGCGATTAGTAGGAAGATGGAGGTAGGGCTGTGTGTCATCCGCATTCCGCATACTGGTGACACTGTAGCCAAAACCTCTGGGAGACTTCCAGCAGTTTCATGTAGATGTTAAATAGCATCGGAGACAAGATAGACCCTCCCAGTACTCCAAAGGCCATTGGGCAGAGCAAAAGTCCCCCAGCACCACCTTCTAAGGCCAACCAGCCCCAAACCCAACCCAGCCAGGCAATCCAGAAGGATACCACATGGTCAATGGTATCAAAAGCAGCTGAGAGGTGCAAGAGGGTTGTTGCACACCCTGTGTCCATTTCCCAATGTAATTCATCCTCCTCAGTGACCAAAGCTGTTTCTGTCCCCAAACCAGGCCTGAACCCAGATTAAATGAATCTGAATAATCAGTATTCTTCAAGACTATCTGGATTTGAGGGGCCACCACCTGATCCTGAAACTTGCTCAAAAGCAGAAGATCAGATACAGGGTGATAGTTATCACATTTTGAGCAGTCTAGATTTTATTGTTTCAAGAAGGCCTAACCACAACCTACTTAAGAACAGTTGGCACTATTCCCTCCCTCAAAGAAGCATTTATTACTTCTGAGATCCAGATACTCAGCCCTGCCCTGGGAGACTTTCAAAGCTAAGATGGGCAAGGATATAGAGCGGCTTTACCCAATATGGTGTTGTCCAGATGTTTTAGACTACAACTCCCAACATTCCTGACTATTGGCCATGTTTGCTGGGGCTGATGGGAGTTGGTCCAAAACATCTGGGTGGCACCAAATTGGGGAAGGCTGATCTAAGATATAGGTGGTAATCCTCAATCTTCCAAGAAGCTTGTCCACATCTTCAGGTTGCACCAGCTGAACTGTATCCATAACAATAGGACCATATGGTGTCCTAGCTGCATCCATCTCTCTGTTAAAAATGTGGTGTCCAAATCAGCGTGTATGTGAACAATTTTATTTGCCAAATGCAACACAAATTGGCCACTGTGAGCCTTCACAGATCTGTGAAGGGAAAGGTGGTGAGCAGAGGGACCCTCCAGTGGTACCTTGTGGTACCTTAGGCACCAGCAAGATGATGGAGAGCTGGGGTGGTGGTGGAAGGGGTGGTTTGATGTGATGTAATTTTAAAGGCAAGAAGCAGAGCTGGACCACCACATCTGATGCAGGCTGTTCTTTCATGTTACAGTCTAGTCCTGACTTGTATATAATGGCTTCCTATCCTGGTAATTCCCCCAGAAGGCAAATTCAAATAGTAACAGAAAATGGTTTCAGACTTGCAGGATGCTGGGGATAGGAAACACAAGCGACTTGTGTTTCATGTTCTTTGCTTATTTGCAATGTCTGTAGCAGAAGTCATATCTTTGTATCTGGAGCACTGCAATCTTAGCCAGGAGGCAACACATGAGTCCTGCTATGGAAACTAAAACTAGTGCCAAGACCAAGGAAGGAAGATCAGTCATTTTTGTTCTCTTAAATATTGTTAATGTCTAAAGCTGCTCCCAGTATGTTTTACTACTCTACAAACTAGAAAATTATATTAATTAGATTCTAATTAAATTTTCAACAATATCTGGGGACAAAACATTAGCTCTTTACATCCAAAGGCTGAAATCCTATGCATATTGAGACTTAACATTGAATACTGAGGAACTTATTTCTGAGTAAGCATGCGTAAGTTTGCACTGTAAACCGTATTAGCATCGATGACAAAGTTTTATTTTTATTTCTATCTCTCACACTTATACCCTGCTTTTCAAAACAAACATTTTTCACAAAATGGCCTACAAATACAATAATGGAATTAATAAAAAATATTAAAAATTCATGTAGTACAAAGCACCTTCAAACGAATAAAACAGCATGGAAGAAAGTGACATGAACATCGTTTAAAACACAAGATGAACTCCAAGGAAATGTCTTACATTTTGTAAACCTTAGCAGTGTAACAGTGCAGTAGGTATAGGATACACACTATGCACACTTAACTGGGAGTAAGTCCCATTGAACTCAGTTGGACTTACCACTGAGATGTGCATAGGCTGGTGACTCCTCTTCCGGTGGGGCTCCTAATCCATTTCAGGTTTTATTTGGAGCTCTGTAGGAGTTATCCATGATGCTGCACTCCTCCCCTAAAATAGGTTCACCATCATGAAGCACCATGGATAGCTCCTATGAAGCTCAGAATAAAAGCTGCGATGGATTAGGAGCCCAACCGAAATAGGAGTCACCAGCCTCCAAAAGGGGTGAGTTGGGAGGCAAAGGTGGTGAGAGGCAGAGTCAAGCTTCTGTCACCATAGCAACAGCAGCATTGCTCGGACACAGCAAGTGGATACTGCCCCCCACCCGCCCCGCTCCACATACACACAAATATGCTGGCACAAATCAACTGCAAGTTCGGAAACAGATTCAGGGCCTTTCTAGTAAATTACAAAATGCAAATGTGCTACTCACGACAGCGACTCATTGCTTTGTACAACTGTGTACTTGCTACCAATAGATAATTTTAATAGCATTATTTCCTTAATTATAAAAAGCAAAGGAAACTAACTGCCATATCTTAAACACACAAGCCGTGAGCACAGGATGTAGTTTATAACAGTCCATGTAGAGCATTAAAGTGTTAATTGAATAATAAGTAAGGTAGTGCGTTCATCTAAATCTTAGGGGTTTTCTTTCTTGCTTTGCTTTAATAATGCAAACAAATTTTTGCCATTTGTATTATTGTATATTAAACACACTGCAGAATTATAATCATTTTCAAGTTTATGAATGAAATATAAATATCATTTAAAAATCATAAAATACTTGTAATGGTTATCCTTGTCTCAATGGTTTGCTTTATCAAAATCTTTCCTTTAAAACATGAATCACTATTGGGCATTTAGTGGAGTAGTCCCTGAAATATAACATGTTGTGTGGGTGTTGTTGTCCCCCCCAAATCCAAGGGGAACCCCCCCACCTATCAATGTAGAATACTATAGCCTCTCAGGAGATGTGAGAAATTGATACTAGGGGCTTTTCTACACAAGGCTGTTAAATCAGCTGTTAATCCAGTGTATCTCTGGTTTCATTGCAGAATTAAGATACGAACACTACGTGTGAAGCGTTTCCTTTCCTGCTGTTCTGCTACATAATAACCTCTAGGTGACAATATAGTATAGTGGAATAGCGCAAATGCACAAGAGGAAATTGCACTTTCTTTTGCTTTCACGGTTAAATGCTGCAATTTCCCTGATTTAAAAAGACTTGCTGAAAGTACTGGTTAAACACAGGAGCGAAACTGGAGGGTCACATCATCGTCTAAAGAACTCGTAAACAACTGTGAGTAGGGAACGATGAGTGCTCGATAAATGCCTCATGAAGAAAAGCCCTGGATGTAGTTTGCAAAGCTATTTAGATACTTCTCACTTCCTTTTATCAACAAGAGAGAAATAATTCACTCTTTTGGTTTACTGATGAAAGACAGAAACAGTTGAAAGAATTATTTTTAACTCTCTCTGCTTCCACATCACATATTGCTTTTGTCTCCATTCCCTTAACCTGTCTTCCTCGTAGGGCGCAATCCTATGCATGTTTAGACAGAAAAAAGTCCTGGCTGGCTGGGAAATGCTGGGAGTTTTAGGAGGTTTTTTCTTTCTCTAAATATGCAGAAGATTGTGCTGTAAGGGTCATTTCACACGGAGTTGTCAAGATGTGTTTACTACATGCCTGCACAAAGCCAGAAGCTGCAGCCATTCCTGAACCCAAAATTCCTGATCATGTGGAGAAGCCCTGGAACAGCTGTACACGTGTAGGTCCCTTTTCACACTAAAGCTGAATACCCCAACATGGGGGGGGGGGAAGCATGCACGATCCCACTCCTTGATGTGTTCAGTGAAGATCCCTAAAATCTATTTAATTTTGTTCTCGCTTTCATTATCATTGAAAAGCACACTGTGTGAATTCCAGTATTACCGTACTTGCTTTAAAGGAACACAGACAGTATTAGAGATCTGCAAGGTAAACCAACAGCACAGACTTCCAGCATAGGTCTGTTCTTTACAGGAACTTCTCCAAGACAAAAATAACAAAAAGACAAGACAGAACCACAACAAGACAAGATACAGAACCATTGGAGCACCACCACCTAGTGACTGGAGGTGCTCCTTGTATAATCATTATATTCCCCTCAAAATGCTGATTTGCATTGCAAGTCCTGGACACTCAAGCAGAACTGTGCAAACATCACCAAAGGCCGATTCTGAAGGCTTGCTGGAATGGTGTAATCCCTGTGCTATCCCTTAAGGCAAGGTTTAGGGATGCTCCAGGGCAGGGCTCTCCAACCTTGGGTCCCCAGATGTTGCTGGCCTACAGCTCCCAGCATACCCAGCCAGCATGGCTAGTGGCAAGGGATTCTGGGAGCTGTAGTTCAGCAACATCTGGGGACCCAAGGTTGGAGAGCCCTGTTCCAGGGCCTTGCCCTTGGAAGCAAGGGAGCCGCCAATCCCTGAGCTTGTCTGACACGACTAAACTAAAGCTTAAACCTGGGGTCTCCAATGTGGCAGGTGCCTCATGGCATCTGAATAACCTCACATCCCCTCTCTATTTTAACAAAATTATTATTTAAAATATGTATTTTTAAAATTAATTCTTTAAAAGATCAACCAGCAGCATGGCTAACATATAGATGAATTCTAGTTGTTATGTGTTACATAGAAGACAGCAAGGGACTGGCTAAAGTTTAAGATCAAATGAACTACCTTTTAATCTGCTGGGAGTACTTTTCAAAATTATTTTATGCCCTGTATTTCTCATGTTATTAGTAAATACTCATCTCCCAGCTATATCTAAAGCTCAGAGACTGAGCATTAAGAACCAGAATGGATCTTATGGTAATTCCATATGAGGGTGGTGTGTGTGTGTGTGTGTGTGTGTGTGTGTGTGTGTAATCATGCAGTTGTTTTTATCATATGGCCCTGCCTCATTCATCTGGATTACATTTCAGCGTTTTTTGCCCTCATCCAGACCAGAACAGAGAGGAAGAGCTATGTATCATACTGAGCTTTACCAGCCTGTCTATGATAGACGAAATACTTTAAGAAGATGGTAGGCCTGACTGCGCAATCTTTGGAGGTGAATTCAGTGCAATCCTATCACAATCTGATACATAGCCTAAGAAACGTAGCACTTGGGAGTTCAGCCATATTGGCTATCCTCTCTCTTACAGCTTTGTCCTCCATGCAAGTATGCACAAACAGGATGAAAGCTGAATATTGTGCTTTGTTTTCACAAAATAGTTATTTCTATAAAACCATCAGACAACTTTCCATAAGTTGACTTTGGGGGGGGGGGATGGAGAAATATTGAACAAGCAATAATGATAGAACCTATAATATTCAATTTACACTAAAATAAAATTAAACAGAGCCTCACTGAAATACCAGGAACATGCTTAGCGTTCCTAAGGTGTAGATTGTCCCTAGAAATGGATGGGAAACCAAGTTTAAGGGAGACATAATTATGGTTGTGTAAGCACTGGTAGGTGAACTACAGCCAGTCTTAATGGCCTTATAATAGGAATACGTTGGATGAAAATGGGGTTAATACAGAAATGGCATTACACAGCTGGGAGTCTTCCGGGACAGCATTCATTATGCATACTAATTAAAGGGCATGCTGAATACCAATTAATGGCTGAGAGATGGGTGTGGGTCTCTTTGCTGGTCTCTTTGTCATACCAGAATGTAACAGCTTCACAGCAGAAATCAGAGTGAGAATTTCATCAGAGCAATACATGGACATAGTGCAATATAAAAGAGGAAGGCCACTACTAATCAAATGAATCAAAGTGAAACATATAGATGAATTCTAGTTGTTATGTGTTACATAGAAGACAGCAAGGGATTGGCTAAAGTTTAAGATCAAATGGACTACCTTTTAATCTGCTGGGAGTACTTTTCAAAATTATTTTATGCCCTGTATTTCTCATGTTATTAGTAAATACTCATCTCCCAGCTATATCTAAAGCTCAGAGACTGAGCATTAAGAACCAGAATGGATCTTATGGTAATTCCATATGAGGGTGGTGTGTGTGTGTGTGTGTGTGTGTGTAATCATGCAGTTGTTTTTATCATATGGCCCTGCCTCATTCATGGAATTTTATATGGGGTCCAGATGTAGTTGTCTTCAACTTGTAAATGTACTGCATTTTCCCACCATGTCTTCCTTCCCCCCCCCCTCCACAAAAAAAATCCATTATGGAAGAAAACATGGAATGTCTTTTGAATGGTAGTGCTAGGAGCCCTTCATCTGGAAGCACCCAAGCTGAAAAAAAGAATCACTGATAAAGAACTGTCATTGCCTATAGTGCCCATGATCATTTCCCCCCTTAGTTATATTTTTCTGGTTTTGCTATTGCTTTAAGTACATGGCACAAACTGGGACTAATTCTGAGCATAGAATTTCATAGAATTTCATAGATCATAGAGTTGGAAGGAGCCTACAAGGCTATCGAGTCCAACCCCCTGCTCAATGCAGGAAACTAGAGGAGGGGGTCTCCCATCCAAGTAATAACCAGCTTGACCCTGCTTAGCTTTCCACGCTCAGACAAGCTGAGCCAGCGTAAGCCACAGGCCTGTGTCATAAACACAGTGTTTTGTTGCAGGCAGTGCAACAAAAACTGCTGCAATGGTGTGTGCACATTTTAGGGCCAGGCCAAGTGTTTACTTGCAAACATTTTTGGTGCAAAAACAACATTTTCAGGGACATGAAACACCCCAGCAAAAGTACCTTAAAAAAATACGTG
The DNA here is from genome assembly GCA_021292165.1 of Shinisaurus crocodilurus. Lineage (NCBI taxonomy): Eukaryota > Metazoa > Chordata > Lepidosauria > Squamata > Shinisauridae > Shinisaurus > Shinisaurus crocodilurus. The sequence goes on along the minus strand of CM037878.1, from coordinate 200,315,432 downwards.
CATAGTGGGCTGTAGCCATTATGTTCCCCTTCTCTGATGTTTCTTCAGTGACATTTTCTCCTTCAACCTTTTAATGATATCCCAGTTATCCAGGGCCGATGCAGTAAGTGTAATGATGTATTGACACCATGTAGCCAATCCAGTTTGGCTATGCGGCCATGTCACAAAGCCAATTCAATGTGATAATGGTTGCTCTTCCTGCTCTGAATTAGTTTTATGATGAAGCCATGAAGCCAGTCAGATTTTACTATATGATGACATCACAAAGGCAATTCAGAGTGAAGGCAATGTGACCTGTGCTCTAAATGAGTTTTAGGGAGAGAGGAGCATGGCTGACAAAGAGCAAACATTTTTGCTCCTATTCATATCCTTTGAAAAATCAATGGAAGGGGACTGCTTTTTGCAGATGTTCACCAACGGTGCTCCTTTCAGCTCAGCCCTAGTACATTTTGCTAGTGCCCATGAAAAGAAACCCTCCTCTTTGCTCCTGCCTATAGGAGTTTTGGAACTTGTCTAGATTAAGTATATAAAATGGGCACTTATCTAAATATTTGTACACTTACAGGGCCGGATTAAGAGCATTATGGGCCTGGTGCTGAGGATTTTGGTGAGCCTTTTTATGGAAATAAATAAAATGAAGACGCAATTTTATATTAAAACAAATTAAATATTTTAATTACCATTAAAGTGCCAAAACAGAAACATATTGAAAATATTTCTTTTGTGTGTGTGTAAACAATAAGCTTGTTAACTCAATAAAACCGTTATAACATTCACAACAACCATTTTTAAATAAACATAAACCATATAAACAATTTAAATATAAGTGTATGATGTTTGGCTCATAAAAATTTGTTCCTTAAAGTATTATTATTATTATTATTATTATTATTATTATTAAAGCATCATAATCAATACAGCCTGCGTTATGATTATGGTGCAAAGAGTAACTCTTGAAATAAATAGCAACCACTAGTTTTAAACACACAAACAGGTTATTCACTGAACTCTAATCTGCATTTAAACTAAATGAATCAAGCTGGTAGATTAAAATAAAATTACACATTAACTTTTCTTGCTTTTTTACTTGCAAATTCCTCAATTGTAGAATCAAGATTAAGCTCGTTCAGCAAACCATTTTCAATGCACAACAGAGAGAGCGCATTTAAACGCTCCTGACCCATGGAAGACCTTAGTTCATTTTTTACACGTTTTAATGCTGAAAATGAACGCTCACCTTTTCTCTGCAGCAATTACACACCCAACTCTCCCTTACTTTCTCTTTTATCCACATGCCGGTTAAATGTGCTGGGGATGCTACTTTTAATTAGAGAAGTCTCTCTTTGGGGACAGAAATAGAAGTCACTCTGAATGTCAGGGCTCTTTGCACTGCCCCATCTCAGTTATGGGCAGCCGGTGCCAAAATTAGTAGCCGAACAATCCCGCCAAGGTGTTACATCTTGTCTCCAACTCTCACAAAATTGTGCGCTCTCTCTTTTGCAAACGAGTGAACCGGAGGTTCTGCTCCCTGTTCCAGACCAATCCTTCGTTGCTTCAGGTTAACAGGCTAAGCCAGAAGCCTTGATGCCCCACCTAGCAAAAGTTTACATACCTCATGCCCTCTAAACCAGTGTTCTCCAACCTTGGGTCCCCAGATGTTTTTGGCCTACAACTCCCAGCATGCCCCAGCCAGCTTCTCTAAATTCCATACCTGGGCATCTCTGCTGCTGCTGCTGCTGCTACTAACAGAGAGTTCCACAGATCAACTGTGATATGCGACAAAATATTTTGTTGGCTTAAACCGCGCTCCGTGTTTAAAGTCTGTGTGGATTTCAGCCTTCCCAAACCTGGCGCCCTCCAGATGTGTTGGGCTACAACTCCCAACTGGGTGTTGTAGTCCAACACATCTGGAGGGCACCAGGCACGGGAAGGCCACTTTCCTTCATGTAAACAGCACTTCCCTCTTCACTTTTCCAGTCTACAAAGGCAGCATCCCTCAAGTGTGACACCCCAAGGCCTACCTCTTTACAAAGTAACTTGGCAGAACAGAACTTTTGCATCAGGGACCTGGCCCCAGTTAGAAGCAGAGCTCCTTCCAGCCTTGGAGGCAGTGCGGTTCTGCGCAGGACTGGATGGGAGGGATGGGCCTGGGGAAATGACTGTTTCTGCCTATTCCCTCACATCACCCTGGAAGTGGGAACTCTTCTGGAAAGTAGCAGGAGTAGGACAACAGAGAAGTATGTGAATATGCTACTAACCAGTTGAAGGAGAGACTGAGATTCCCATGTCTCCAAGGCAGACATGAGTGGCTTTGATTCTTCTTCCCAGCAGTATGGTTCACTTTGGGAAATGGATGGCTGGTTTGGGATTTGAACCCAGTACCCAACAGACTTAATGTAGGATGGGATTCTGCCGCAGTCATACAGCAGAAGAGAGACCAGGCAGAAGAAGATGAGAAGGGGCGCTTTAGGGCATCAGCACAATCGGATATGTTTCAGGCCAGGTGGGGTGCAGTGGAGTTATTCCCCATGGCCCTGATTAACTAGGGCAGCCTTCCCCAATCTGGTGCGCTCCAAGTGTCTTGGACTACAACTCCCATCATTCCTGGCCCCTGGCCATGCCGAGGGCAGCAGAAGTCCAAAAACACCCGGAGGGCACCAGGCTGGAGAAGACTGATCTAGGGCCACGACTATCTAAAAATCAACAGCTAACCATCAAGTGGGGGCAAGAGGAATTCTGCACATGGTCAGGGGAACTCTTCTCTGAAAGCCAGCCGGTTGCAGGAGCCAGCGATCCCTCTCCCTTCCAAAAAGCAGGATCCGTCCAAGAGGGGCTCCCACAGCGGCTTCCCCCCACCCCCGCCTCTTACCTGTCCTCCACCTGCCAGTCGCGCAGCAGCAGGTCCTGGAAGCGGTAGCGGGGCGGCAGCGACGGCACGTCCTTCCTCAGCTCGCCCATCGCGGGGAAGCCCGCCGGTCACGGCGCCTGGAGCGACTGCCGGCGGAGACGGAGCTTCTGCGGCTGCCTCCTGCTGCCCGCCGCCTCGCCGACCCCGCTGGGCTGGGGGGCTGCCCGCCTCGCATCGCCACCATGTGACGCCGAGCCTGGGCTAGCCGGGGGAAGCCGAGAGAAGTTGAGAGCGAGCGGGCGGCGTGGGGGGGGGGAGCCCGACACACGCACTTGTAGGTCTGGTGGTAGAGCCCTTCCATGGCGGCCGCTCGTCCCGTCAGCGCGCGCTCTCACACGTCACCCGCTCCGGGCCCCGCCGCTTCCGGCTTGCCCAAAGGCCCACTTGTGATGTCCCCCCCCGAGCCGGGCTGTCTTTGCTCCTGCCTGAACAGCCATTTACGGAATAGAGCGGCCGCGGAGGGTCCGGGCTGCGTCCTCCCCGGACGTGCAGATGCTGAGGACTGCGCGCGTGTGGCTCTCTCTGCGGCTCTCCGCGCCGCGGGTCCAGGCATTGTGGGCCTATTTTGTGGTAGGGGCCTGGAGCTGCAGCTCCAATAGCCCCTATCTTAATCCGGCCCTGCATACACATGTAGCCTTGTACAATCCAATCCCACAATGCAAGTTTCCTCTGCCTTTATGCAGCGTCCTTATATTCAAGAATATTTTCTTTCATTGTTTAAAGTTTCCCTTTGCTATTAAATTGATTAGACCAATTGAGAGCTGTTTGAATCAGTTTCACCTTTCTTTTGAACTATATGGGATTAGAGAAGGGGGCTAAAATTTGGGAACAGGGAAAAAATGAGCAAGCACCTCCTCCCTTCTGCAGCAAGGTTTCCAGTCTCTCTCCCATTATATTTATATATGATGATTGTTTGGGACCAGTGCCATGGTAGTGTGAACGGGAGGTTGTCCTCACTGCACTACTGAAATGATAATCTTTATCTGGATTTGGTCTCACACTCAAACACCACGCAGTGGTAGACAAAATCCTGTTGACATGCTTGTCCTTTAGTCAGCTCAGCTATTGGACTGTAATATAATAGCTGGATATTTCTAAGAAATGTATGTTTCTGATGAACCATTTAGGATGCAAACTGGTCTTTAAAATGGCACATGCCATTTCTTCCTGTGCCAATATTGTCCTTAAAACAGTGAAAGGGCAAAGACATTATTATCACTGAAAATTAGGATCTATCTCTGAAAATCAGTAGCCGGAGAGGTTATCTGCGTGCCTTGAAGCAATGGGAGGTCTCTTTGAGACTGACAGCTCATTCAAATAAGATCAGAGCCTCCCAGGAAAGCAGTGCAATAATAGTTCCATTTCTGAACAGTTACTGTATAGGATTTTCTGGTGCATGACTCTAACCAAGATGATAACTTGCAACCAGTGGTACATTCAGGGCAAGGCTTTGGGGCAGAGGTCCAGGGCCCTACTCAGCAGAAAAAGGAGGAGGGCCCCCAAACACAGCAGGGCTTCCCACATTTTGAACAAGCAATGCACATTAGCACTGAAAGAGGAAGGTCCCTGGAAGACCATGAAGCCCAGAGTCACAAATTACCTAACTGCACCACTACTTGCAACTGTGCCAAATTTTCTGTCTTTTACTTCCTTAAGGAGAAACCATCTCAGCGGATTTAGCAGAAGGCAGTCCCCCCCCCCACACACAGCTGGCTTAACCCCCAGTAACCTGAATATGCAAATAGCTATGATGCAACAAAGCAGATACACACCTGTCACCTGGTCACAGTCTTCCCCACTATCGTGAGATGTTCTGACATGACATCCCACCGTGGCTAAATTTACCCGTGGGGGCTGTTGTGTTGTACCGGGTACCTGTGGGGGCTATTTTTGCATGGTGGCCATGGGTGCCCAGCTTGCCGTGGCTTGTAGCGTCATAAAATCCCAGTGGCAGGGGTTGTTTGAGGGTTAGACAACCCTCATATAACCCTAAAACAAGCCATGAGTTATTTGAGGGATGTCAAATATTTCCTGCCACCTGGGGTCACACGAGACAACAAGCCATGGCAAACCGGCATGATGTGGCAGCTCCCGTGAGTAAATTAAGCCATGGAAGGCTGTCATGTGGTGCAAACCAGGTCACTGTTTTCTATTTCAGTTATAGAAATTATTTGTAAATTAGCATACATACTTCCAAATTAGCATAGGCTAATTTGAATTTTTATTCAAATCTGTGCCCTCTTTTTTGGCAATGTGTTTTCTCTTCTTTGGCAATGCATAAGCGGCCACCCTACATCAAAGGCCACACTTCTCTGCTTCTACTTCTCTTGGTATGGGGGCTGAATGATAAGAGCCCCACGTCACATGTCTTGATATAAGTGCTCTGTGTTCCCTAGCTGGAGCTTATATACTCCTGGTGGGTGCCATGGTTGGCTCAGGATTTAATTAGAATTGCATAATCCACTGTGGCTATGTGGTTGGAGATGTGGCCATCATAGGATCATAGAGTTGGAAGGGCCCTACAAGGCTATCGAGTCCAACACCCTGCTCAATCCTGGGCTCTTTCTCCATCAATTCTAATGGAAGAATTTTAACTTACAACACCTCTTTAGCTTAACACTATGCCATCGTCAAGGGTAGAACCAACCCGGAGCAAGTGTAAGATCCTGATTAACTTCCATTCCCAACATGTCTCCAGCTCTACTCAGTTCTCCCCCACCCCCAATGCTAGTGAACTGTAGCATGAGGGTTACAGTGGCAAAAGACGTGTGATAGTGTCTGTGTGTCGCTATACTAATTTCCCCCCCCCCAGGTGCCACATTGTGCTCTACTGGTGCCAAGAGATTTGGGAGCAATCCTATCCCACCCAGCATGTATAAATCCAGGAATAGGCTCATGCCATAAATCTGACCCTTTGAAATCAACGAGACTCACAGCTAGGTATGAATGCTGTAAATTACGTTCTGTCTCTGTTTCGTGAATTGTCAGGCACCTTTCATTCCATCATCCGCTCATTGACGGAATTGGATTTCGTGCAAATTTGCACTCCCGGAAATGCACAAATCCCCCCCCAAAATGTGTATTTTCACGCTTTAGCCTATGGGGGAAATGCACATTTCTGGTCAGTGTTCCCCCCCCCCCCCCGTATTTTTCTACAACTAAATTTGCATAAAATTATGAAAAGTTAAAAAAAAAAAAAAGGTCTGCAGGTCCGCACGACTCAGGAAAAGCTGGTCTGCTGTGGAATCTCGGGTTGGATTCTTAGAAATTCAAACTCATTTGAGTCTGTAGCAGATTTCTCCGACATCCCTTCTTACAGCACGATCCTTTTCTTAAATTATATCCAACTGTGTTCTCTTTTCCTCTTAGTTAATGTAGATTTAAAACGTAAACATCTTGTGTGTTTTTCCCCTCCATGGAGCAATATATATATAGCAAAGTAAAAACAACAGAGAGTCTTGTGGCACCTTAAAGACTAACAAATTTATTCTGGCATAAACTTCCATGGACACTGACCACTTCACCAGATACATCAGATGCTGGTCTTGATTGAAAAATATTTGGAGAGATGTGATAACCTACATATGCCAGTTATTGCAGAGAAACAAATAGCAAAATACAGTGTAACATATGAAATCATGGAAATATTGGTAGTAACATTAGGTAATGATTTAAAGAGCCTGTTTTTTTAAACAACAACAACAACAACAAACCCTTGTCTTTATTCAGGTTAACTGGATATAGAGAAAAAATAACGGTCTTGCATTCTGTTCTAACAGTTTCCTGCTGCAGGAACTACGTTAGGATTCCTGCTGTGTTTTTGATTAATGACCTACCTGTGACTTCTGCAGATCTGGACTGATTTTTTCTCCTGCAGGCAACGGAGAGGAGGGGGGGAAGGGAGAAGCACCTGGTACCATAGTCACATGGTTTGATTTCAGTTTTATAAGGTGCTTAAAATTTAAATAAATTGCAGTTTAGCTAAAGAGGTATTTCTAAGGCAGCCACACACATACTCTTTAGCTGTGGACTAATACTGAAAGTTTGGGCCTTGCCATCATTCTCAAGTGGAGAAATAAATACAACCCCCCCCCCCCCGTGCAATCGTATGCATGTCTACTCAGAAGTAAGTCCTATTGAGATCAGGAGTAAACCAAGAAACGGACAGTATACACGGGGGAAATATATCTGGCAAGCAAACTGTGAAGCAGCCCCTGCAATTCATAAATACTATGCTTAGTATCTAGGTTGGGGTGCGGGGAGCAATAGCAGGCAGGACATTGTAGGAAGATAGGAAGCTGCCTTATACTGACCGGGTTCAGACGACATGATGCAGGCCGTTGACAATGCTCCTGGGTGCCACAGCTCTCCAAGGTTTCAGGCAGCGGCTCTCTGTTGCAAGCAGGAGGCTTTTCCAGCCCTACCTGGAAATGCCGGGGATTGAACATGGGACCTTCTGTACACAAAGCATGTGCTCTACCCACTGAGCCATGCCCCCTCCCATAGTAGATCTCTTTTACTTCTGCTTCAAAAGTTACAGAAGTATTAGCAGCATGAATCTGGTGGATTTAGTCCCTGGCTTGGAGGGGCAAACCAGACGTTACTTTAATTGCATGGTATATACAACCATGCCTTAAAAAAAATTAATTCTAGGCACAGGGAGCACAATTTTCATCGGGACCACAGCATGTGGGAGGGAAGGTTTAACTTTCCCCTATCCAGCCTAATGAAAATCCCCCACTTTCTGCATGGCAATTAGCCTTAGGGGAAAAGGCTCCCATTGGTACCTAGAATTTTTTTTAAAAAAAATTCCAGGTGTGGTTGCATACCACACTATTAAAGTTGTTTGACACAGGTCTGTTACTATCTCTAGAAGGGTAATTTTAGCAGCAACAGAGATAGCATTAGAATAAAATTAATGGAAGTGGGAAGGAAGATGACACAGAAGATTCCAAAGCAGTATGGCCTCTGCTATTAAAACTCTGAAATAATTTCTGCCACATATATTTAAAGGCTACCTAGAAGTCATGCGAGTTCAGCAGACCCCTGCTGTGACAAGGACAGACTTTCAGAGTTAACTTCAGTGGAACGAAATTGTAACAGAGGATGAAATCCAAGAAACTGGTGGGAGTTTGGAAAGAAAGTATAGAGAAACATTGATCTGTTTAAATTGCCAAAAAGCATGGTACTTGCCCCAAAATCTTGTTATGCTTTTTGGGAGGGGGAGGCATTAATTTTAAAATAGGTTGTTTCTCTAATGTCGTTTCTAAGGCACCACATTTTTCACTTTAGAGAATCCCAGGGGACAACACTAGGATTTCTCTTTCTGAAATGAATTGTCCAGACACAATGAAAGTGAATGGCAAATTCCAAGTAAGCAGCTGTTCACTTTTTACTTTTTCTAGCAAAAAAGAAGCTGTTTGCTCCTGTTTTTCTCTCTTTCTCTAACGCTGGAAAGGGTGGGGAATCTATGGCCTTCCAGATGTTGATGAACTACAGTTCTCATCATCCATCACCATTAGCCATGGCTGAGGCTGATGGGAGTTTGAGCTCAACAAACCCAACAAACTCGTCCCTGATGTAAAGTCAAAGATGGCAAACTTTGGAATATCTGTCAGTATACATATCCCAGATTAGGGCATGAGGGATACCAGAGTGGTTTAGAAATTAGTTAATTTAATAAATAAAATAAAATAAATCAATAAAAGAAACTTTACACCTAATGTGTTTATTTCCAATATTATACACACACACACACACACACACACACACACACACACACACCACAATTACAGAAATGTTCTTGGTGGTTTACAAGTAGTAAATTAAAATAATAAAATACAAAAATACAATATGAAAATAAAATCTAAAACAAAATTAAAAAGCAACAGAATAAAACCAGCAGCAGACCATAGCATCAGTACAACATATCTAAAAATGACTAAAAAGATTTAAGACTGAAATGCATGAGAAAATAAAAAGGTCTTACCTTGGTGTCAATAAGTCCATAACACAGGCACCAGGAAAGCCTTTCTGGGAGGGCATTCCACAACTGTGGTGTCAACACCGAAAAGGCCCCCTCTCATTTGGCAGGGGAACCCAGAGCAGGGACCCTGAAGTTGAATTTAAGTTCTGAGTAGGTATATGTGGAAGGAGGCAATCCTTCAGGTAACCTGGTGCCAGCCATTTAGCACTGGTTAATACCAGCAATATGAATTGGGCCCAGAAAAGGTCTGGAAGCCAGTGCAGATGGCACAGCACCGGTGTAATATGATTGTAGCACCCAGTGCCTGTTAACAATCTTGCTTCTTTATTTGGGGCTAGCTGAAGCTTCTGGACCCTTTCGAAAGGCAGCCCCACATATAGCACATACTACATTACAGTAATCCGAATGGGAGGTCCCCAGAACATAGATAACTTTAACTACCGTAGGTTGTGTCTGTGCAGATAGGGTAATCGCTAGTACATAATATATAATCAGTCTAAAAAGCACTCCAAGCACCAAGGCTACCCATGCCTCCTGCGACAGTGCTGGATCCAAGAGCACCCTCCAAACTATCAACCTGATCCTTTAGTGGGAGTGCAACGTCCTCCAGAACAGGTTGAACACCACTTAGCCGGGGAGACAAACCACCCACTAACAATGCAATCTCCCCTCCAAAATAAGGTTGGCCACCATTCACCTAGGTTACATACTTTACTCTTGTTTTCCTATTCCACAAGCACATTTCCCAATTACATAGGATGTCAACTTTTGGCAGCAGAGATGGTGAGGACGATGATTTTCATTTCTTTTCTCCTTAGAATTTCCCCCTTCACATGTATAGATGGGGGAAATAAAAAGGAACAGGCACTTAAATTTTATCCTGACTGCAAAGCATGAAGCTTAATATCTCTGTCCCATATATCCAGGATGCAAACTGCACACTCAAGGGGGTTTGTATTTCTCAAACAGCAGCCTGTTATGCCACATGGCAAAATGCACTGGAAACTGGATGTGTGTGTGTGTGTGTGTGTGTGTGTGTGTGTCAAAATCAGTTTGTGATGGCATTGGTGTCTGCTGGTTAAAAGAGGGAAACACACACACACACACACACACACACACACACACACACCAGCCAGTCTGTGGGCATATCTAAAGTAGCTCTTTGGATCCCAACCACAGTGTACACAAATATATACTGAAAATGAGTATTGACCATTGCTCTGAAAATGTATTGCTCTCTTGCATCTCCAACCCAAATGGCCCCAAGCTTTAGGAGACTTTTGGTAGGACGGTATGGGGAGTAACCACTCCAACACTGCTGGACTCCAGGCAATTGCGCTCCAGGTGAAGGCGCTTCCCAGTTCCCATGCAATGGGAGAAGTGTCTCTGAATTATTCTCACAGCTGTGTGGAGCCCCAATCATGTGGTGGCAATTTACATTCAATTCATTAATACACTGTTGAGAGGTGTTACAGTGGAGATTAGTTTAGTACCAGAGGAAATTGCTTTGTATTGTTAAACTGAGAATCCTATTAGAAGATGAAGAATATTTCTGACTGGAGCCACCCTTTTGATTAGTTACGATAGAATAATTCACAACAGATATTTTAATGATGGGTCTGAGTTCCATTTTATTGCCTGTGAATGTTGCAAGATCAAATCATAATTCCTTGAAAATATACATAACATGTGAAAGGATTTTTAGAATCTTGTAATCTTCCCCCCCACCATTTCCTAGTTTTAATTTGAATGTTTCCCCACCTCCACATACATTTGTTATTGAATATAATAATGGGTAAAACTCAGATACTTGTAAATCTGTACCCCAGTTTCTTAATGGCTACTTTTATTGAACATTTTAATTTCAATTTCTAACACATCTCAAATGCATGCAGTCTCCCCAAGTGTTTATGTGAGAAAGATTAAATTCATAAAATGCTGTAAAATGCGAACATCAAAAGGCCAATGTTATTTTTTCAATGGACAGTTTGCAGATGTGTGCACTATTTGCCAACCTCTACGTAATTAAAAAAAATGACGTTATCTATTACTTTTAGCAACAACTAGTATTTATTGTCTGTTGAAGGAAACATCATTGACAGCTCAGTCCTGTGAACCATTATACCGTCTATGTGGATGGCCTTTAATGAGCTGTGTAACCTCTGTCTGTCACAAATATTATGTTATTACACAATTCATGGACAGAGAACTTTAAAAAGCATTAACTCAGGCAGAGAAAAAGGGAGAGTTTGTCCCTGGTTGAGACAGTTGGTTCAGACAACACAATAATCCACAGTGAAGGGTTGCATGTGGGTTGTTGAACTATGGGTTGTTGTTGAAATGTGGGTTATCGTATTGTCTGAAACCAGCTGCACTAACAAACCATGGCTTGTTAACCATAAACAACCCATGAAGAAATCCAATGGTTTCTTGTTGGGTTGTGATCTGTGGGTTGTTCACCATAGTTAGTTATCTCAGCTAGGTTCAGACAACACGATAACCCACGTTTCAACAACAACCCATGGTTTAACTACAGTCCGCACTCAATGCATACTCAACCCTTTAGTGTGGGTGATCATGTTGTGTGAACCCAATCACTGACTGGGTTTGCACAACACGACAACCGATTGTGGTTTACTAGGCATGGCGGGTTGTTGTGTTGTCTGAACTCAGACAACTTCCCATAGGGTGGCTTATTTTGGGGCAACAACCACCCTGAAAATCCATGGCTTATTCTAAGGGTTGTTCGACCCACGATGGGCCATCATGTCGTTCAAACCTGGGATACCGATTCCATCATGGGTTCTGGAGATCAGCTAGCAAGCCGCTTGGCAAGATGACAAAAAACCCTGCTGCTCTTTGTGATCTTGCCCCTTACTGCCACCAGTGACAGCCCCTCAACTGATGCCCAAGTGGCACTTTGGAGCGACCATCATTGGTTCTTCACCTTTTAATTTTTTTTTTTTAAATTCATTTGCAACTGTGGGGAGGGGGGTTCAGAGCTTCAGAAAAGTGCAATTGGGGTTGAATTTTTTTCAGCCCATGAAAATTGCTCAATTGTGTTTGTCATTTAAAAAAATATATTATTATTGTTGGTCTTTCGCAGGTGTGCAAATGCACATTTATGGCTGTCCGATATGTGTAGTCTTGCCTTGTCAATGGCCTTGTATGTTTCAGCTTTCAAAGGGAAGTGTGGTGTAGTGGTGAGAGTATTGGACTGGGACTCGGGAGATCCAGGTTCTAGTCCCCGCTCGGCCATGAAACTCACTGGGTGACTTTGGGCCAGTCACTGACTCTCAGCCTAACCCACCTCACAGGGTTGTTGTGAGGATAAAATGGAGATAAGGAGGAGGAGGATTATGTAAGCCGCCTTGGGTTCCTTGAAGGAAAAAAGGTGGGGTATAAATATAATAAATAAATAAATAAAATAAAGTGGAGTAGGTAACAGATTGACAAGGCGAGACTGCATATAGGCTAATTTGTGCACAGTTGCCACAACTTGCCAGCGGTCAACTGAAAACTAAAGGGGGGAAAGTAGTGGAAGTAGGTGCACCAAAAGGAGGTGGTGAGTGCAATATCACCCCCTTAGCAATGTAAACTGTCAGGGACCCACAGTAACCACAGCAGTAAGTGCCCTGAAAAGGGGTGGGGAGTTAATATCTCCCCTTTCTGCAGTAGCTGGAGATTTAGGGAAGTGTTGAAATGGTAGAGGATAGTAAGAGCTGTCGGTTCAACACGTAAAAGCCAGAGGATTACATTGCTAAGGGGCTGATATTGTCACCACCCTCTTTTGATGCACCTACTTATGCCAGTTTTCCCCCTTTACTTTTCAATTGGCAGCTAGGCAATTGACAGCTGGCAACTGTGCACAAATTAGCCTGTATGCAGTCTCGTGTGGTCAGTTGCCATGTACGGTATGTTACCTACTGCACCTTGCTCCCTTTGACAGCTGAAACTTACAAGGCCATTGACAAAGCAAGAATACACATATCAGACAGCCATAAGTGTGCACTTGCGCATCTGTGAAACACTGACAAAAATAATAATTTTTAAAAATGACAAATACAGTTGTGCATTTTCAGGGACCAAAACCCTGCCCCCTGACCCCAATTGCACCTTTTGGAAGTTCCTTTAAAAAACAAGGAAAAAATGGCAGCAAATGAAAAGGGGCAGCGATCAGATGGGGAAACAAGACAGGCTCTGCCACAAAGGACACTGGGATACCAGCTGGAGGAATGAGGGGGAAGAAGGGAAAGAACAAGCCACGGTGAGCCTGATCATCTGTCTGGCGCATTGTGGATTGTTCCGTGAACAAGCTCCACTGCATAGCTTATTTGCAGGGTGGCATAGCATGTCATGCAAATGCGTCCTATGACTGCCATGACCATTCCGAAAGAAAGATGTAACATAGTTGTTATTTTCTTCTTTTACTGTTTCTTTTTGTGACTAGTTCATCATAATCTGTTGCAATTACAGCAGTGATAGAGTATGGATAAAAAGGAATGACCTATTATATATGCTTACCTGGAAGTAAGTTCCATTGAACTCAGTGGGGTTCATTTCTGTGCGTAGGCATGTATAGGATTGCACTGGCAGGCAATTTTCATAATAATGGGAATTTTGTAGGATTTTCTCATGTTTTTTGCCATTTTAGACTTATTTGGGAGGAGTCTCTAAGGAAAGGTATGGTATGACATAGGACAATCCCATAATAATCATTGCACCTTAAATTGTTCAGGCTGCATGCTTGCATTTGCCTTACTATTGCTCCCATGTCCCATCTACCAAGTAGATAAGTGGATGCCTCTACTGCTTGCATGCCTGCAAGAACATAACCTGTGGGATCAGATCCCTAGGAAGATGTGGACTAAATAATTAGAGAAAAGAACATAATACGGGCAACCGTTACTGAAAGATGGACATATGGACACCAGAAAATAGTGGAGTTCTACAATAGCACTTCATCTGTGTTCATCACTGAGCTTAGACTCCCAATGTAATATTATGGGAGTTCTGGTAGAATACATAATCCACCTTCAACACTACATTTATTTCCTGTCTTCAGAGGCTGCAAGGATATTTAATTTGGTGGCTACCATACATTGATACTTTAAAACATTCCCAGTAAGGTATGGCTTATCAGTCTTTAAATTATGCTTTGTCAGGCAGGTCATAAAAATAACTTTCTTCAGAATTTTCCTGTACATTTATGCACATTTTGATAGGCATTCAGAGACACCTGAAAAGGATATTTGCAAAATGACCTTATGATCTTTGACCTGTAGTTTGCATGGTAAATCTGCCAGCATAACTACTGCCAGTTGTTTTTGAATGATTGCCTGCATTATAAAGGCAGATGTGTAAAGTTACAGGGCTATAGATCACATCAGATCTCATTCTTAAAATTAACATTCATTTTTAACCTATGCACTACTATCCTTGCATACCTTCCTTACATAATGATTCTTCTTACTCCTGTCCCTTTGAAGCTGAAGGCCTAGCTCTAGGGTCATGGTTTTACCAATAGATATATCAGGTGGGAAATGGTGCACTGTGTTTATAGTAAACCAACGTGCCATAAATATAAAAATCAGACTACGGGTGACAGGCTGCAGGGGAGAACATTGGCTATTGATTATATGTAGTTGTCCAACAGAGGAGCATAAAAATAATCTATGCCAATGTTTAGCAAGACGGTAGCCTTGTTGTTCTCTCTCAGATATTCCAATAGGTCTATTATTCACCATGGAAATATCCAGAAGCCCAGAATAGCCAGACATATGGTTTCCCTCATCTCTGTATTAAGGCACTCAGCAAATGGCTGCTTTTTTCCAATGAAAATGCTATAAAAGATTTCAGAAAAATGCAGCTATCCCATGTGTCTGAGTTCTCAGCTACGAGGTTTTAGGCTTAAGTTTATATATTGTGAGTGTGTGTGTGTGTGTGTGTTTTGAAATGCAATTCTACAATTCAAAGAAACAATGACATGACCCTACCCCATAGTCACATAACCAAATCGTTTAAAGCCAATCAAGTAAGATGTACAGCACTGAAGATTACCAGAATATATTCAACCTTTGACGAACATATTCCTAGGTGGAGAATTCCCATAATTGTGGAGAAGTTACTATTCCAACAATGAGCGGGTTCATGACACACTAAGCCACCCTACGCCTGACGCGCCTGACAGATGATCGGGCATATTGTGGATAGGGTGCACCGTGCCTCCTCCTCTCCCCCCCCCAGAGGTTCTCCTGTAGGTATCCCATGGGACTCCTTGGGAGCACCCAGGTTTCCTCCTTCCAGCCACCGCCATTTGTCAGCAGGGGCGAGGAGGCGGGAGCAGGGAGCAAGCCCCTTTGCCACTCCTGCCAAGCAGCTCTATAGTGGTTTGTGCTACCCCTGGGCTTGTTGTGTCATCCTGGTTCAGCTGACATGGCAAGTCTAGGGGTGAGTACTAAACCCTAGAACAGGTCGTGGCCTGTTGGGGTGGCTTATAAACACAGAAGCTGGGCTTATAAACCACCCCGAATAAGCCATGGCAGGTTCACATGACACAAGCCACCCTGGCTTATAAGCCGGGGTGGGGTGGGGTTGTTGTGTCGTGTGAACCCAGTCACTATATCAGAGAGCAGTGTGAGACAGCCTGCCTGGGACCAACTTCTATTTGGTTCCCCAGAACCATCTCCTGCAGTCATAATTAGCCATTCTACAATGTTATTATGTAATGTCATTATGTAACACTGTGAAAGAGTTAGGATTTATTTATTTTTCTCTTCCCTCCCCATCCTTTCTTCCTTTTAATCATATCAGTCAGATTGTAAGCTATTGTGACAGGAACCCATTGATTCTATTTTAGGGCTGCATTCCTATACCCACTTACCTGAGAGTAAGCTCCACTGAACTCAATGGGATTTACTTCTGAGGAGACATATACAGGATTGTGCTATAAATGCTTTAAATAAGTAATAACCCAAAATGGCACTTCTGTGGTCTTCAAGCACAGATAGTCTGGTTATGAGGTCGCTCTCAGCTGACTTTAAGGTTCATAATGGAAAGAACACTTAATTCTTATTCTCTAGAACGTTTAAATCATCATATACTAGTCAGCAAGAAGATAGACAGAAGACATAAGTGGGGGAAGAATGTAAGAGGTGACGACCTGCAAAGCACATATTCTGGAAGTTTGTAAACTTCAGCTTGCATAAAGTGGTCAAAGAGAAGACACGACCTAGTTAGCTCCTTTGGTTTGCTAAGGCCATCAACTAATATTTTGTAGTCAATGTTTATGTTATATTATATATATATTGTGTGTGTATTCATATGCATGCACACGCACGCACGCATGCACGCACGCACACAGATTCATCAAGCAGAACTTGAAAAATAAAGGACCTAAAGGGGTGGTGCTTTCTTTTCTCTGAGGAGCCTGTCTTAATCTGTAGAATGATGTAGTACATGCAAGCAGCTTTAGCTTGCCTTATTCAAATATAGATTCCCACCCCACTTCCTATGAATATTCCTCAGGCTGTGCCTATGCTTGCTTGAGTAGAGAGGGACCACTGATGGAAGTAGCTAGGCTGCGCATCAGAGCACTTCCACTACCACCTTACCTCTCATAGTCATCCCTGTCACTGCCAATGTGGAGTATTGAAATAGCCGCCATGCCCTGTTCCTAACTCTCCCTGAGGTGCCTGGCTAAACCAGGGTTCATAGGGAGAAATACTTCACATACTGTTTACCCGGTGGGTTTCTTGTATGCAGAGAATGTTTGATTTTGTGCTGGTCTATGACTGTAATAAAGAATATTGGATTGGTAGAAAGACTACTGAGCTGGACAGGCCACTGGTTTTTACCCAATATTTATTTATTTATTTATTTATTATATTTATGAATCGCCCATCTGGCCAGACATCCGGCCACTCTGAGCGATGTACAATGCAATAAAATACAGGGGTGGGGGACACACACACACACACAGTATAAAACACAATTAAAAATCCTAACCCACCCCATATTCCCGCCTGAAAAGCCACGTTTTTAATGCCCGGTGGAAGCTAATCAAGGAAGGGGCATGGCGGAGGTCAATGGGGAGAAAGTTCCATAAATTGGGGGCTGCCACAGAAAAGGCCCTCCTCCTAGTCCCCACCAGCCTGGTTTCTCTGGCTGATGGGCAGGGATGTTGAAGAGTCCTTGGTCCCGAGTCCCGAGTCTTTGGACCCGAGTCTAGAGTCGAGTCTAGAGTCCGAGGTCCAAAATGGTGACTCGAGTCGAGTCCCGAGTCCCTCCCAAAGCGGCGGCCCATGGAGGGAGCAGGAGGGTCCCCACGAGAGGAAGAAGAGCTGCCCTTCCTCCCGCGGAGACCCTCCTGCTCCCTCCATGGGCCGATGCCGCTGCCGCCCTCACCTCCACCTCCGCCGCCCTCACCTCACCGCTGCCGCCGCCCTCACCTCGCCACCGCCACCGCCACCGCCACCGCCCTCACCTCGCCGCCACCCTCGCCTCTGCCACCGCCGCCTGCTGCCGCCGCCGCCTGCCCTCGCCGCCGCCGCCTGCCCTCGCCGCCGCCGCTGCCCTCGCCGCCGCCGCTGCCCTCGCCGCCGCCGCCGCCGCCCTCACCTCCACCTCCACCGCCCTCACCTCACCGCCGCTGCCGCCGCTGCCCTCACCGCCGCCCTCGCCTCTGCCGCCGCCGCCGCCCTCACCTCCTCCTCCTCCTCCTCCTCCTCCGCCGCCGACCTCGTCGCCATCGCCGTAGCACACAGCACGCCGCGTCACGCCGCCAGCGCCGTCGCTCTGTTTTTGGCGGGGTTGCTGTGGTTCAAAAACAGAGCGACGGCGCTGGCGGCGTGACGTGGCATGCCGCGTCATGCCGCTAGCGATGGCGCTCTGTTTTTGAACCACAGCAACCCCGCCAAAAACTGAGCGACGGCGCTGGCGGCGTGACGCGGCGTGCGATGGCGACGGTGATGGCGACAAGGTCGACGGCGGCGGAGGAGGAGGAGGAGGAGGAGGAGGTGAGGGTAGCGGCGGCAGAGGCGAGGGCGGAGGCGGAGGAGTCCTTGGGCTCGAGTCCCGAGTCGAGTCTCGAGTCCCACATAAATTATTGGGACTCGAGTGGGACTCGAGTCAGAGGGGGGACTCAGTCGGACTCACGAGTCGAGTCCCCGAGTCCGAGTCCCCATCCCTGCTGATGGGACAGGGAGAAGGCCATCTGTGGTGGATCTTGTTGAGAGGGCTACTTGATGTTGCTGGAGGCGCACCTTGAGATATACTGGACCGGAGCCGTACAGGGTTTTAAAGGTCAACGCCAACACCTTGAATTCGGCTTGGCAAACAACTGGTAGCCAGTGCAATTCTTCGAGCACCGGAGTGATGTGATCATTCTGTACCAGCTGCAACTTCCGAACCGTCTTCCAGGGTAACTCCACGTACATTAGTATGTTTAGTGTGTCTAGAATGTTGAACTGAGTGGGTGTGGTTTGTGATGTCTTAGAAAGGGTGGAGGGAGGAGTGTATAAGGAGTGTTTGAGTGATGTCTGAGTTAGTTAGGTTTTATGTCAGTGAGTCGAGTTAGTGAGTCGTGTTATGGGAGTGTGGAGTTGGGTTAGAGAGTTTTAGGTGGTTGGAGTTAGTGTGATATGGGAGAGTGTTTGTAGTGTGTGGGGAGAGTTGGAAGTTTGTGAGTTAGGTTAGTTACAAAGTGTTTGGTGTAGGCAGGTTTATTTTCTGGAACTAAGATTTTGAGAATTAAAATAAACTTATTTTTATTTTGTTTGCTACCCAAATCCTACTTGTCAGCTTGGCGTTATTACCTGCTTTACTTTTAACTCTACACATACACCTTTGTACCCACAGCATCATCAATTTAAAAATAGATCCTTAATAACCAGAATTAATATTTTCCCTCATTAGTAGGGGAAAGGTTTCATTTGACCCTCCACTCAGGTTTTCAAGTGTTGGTGCTTGGCCTGAGAAGGGTTTATGCGCCTGGTCCTAAAGTGAAAAGGGCCGTGTCGTCGCATATTTGTCTGACTTCCTTCAAATCTCTCCTCAATATGACCATTCTCATGTTCTACTCAGTAAATAGTGGTTTCCTTCTGTCCAGGAAAGACTCGTTCTCTTTTTATCAGCCACAAGCAGGGGTTGTCAAATCAGCATTTCAAAAATGAGGCACAGCAGAGCTGCAACATTTATTCTACGTATAGTGCTGTGGAGTTGAAATAAGGGATATGCGTTGCGTTATGAGCCCAGGGGGGGGGGGGGCATCATATTCTGGAATAAAAGGCATTCCTTCCAAGGGGCATCTAGAAACGCCTGAATTCAGCTAGAAGGAAGCATTTGATCCTGCCCTAACCCGCTCACTTTCCCTTGTGATGTCTCTGCTCTGCCATATTTAGGTACTAAATAGTTTGTCATTGTCAAAATGATACTTGTTTCTGCTATCCCGCTGTTGGCATTCCTTATGCAAATATGGATTTTCTCCTTTTAGCAGTCTTTTCTTCTCTCTGCACACTAGAAGGAGTAACTAATGCAAAGGCTCCCAGTCTCTTGAGAGCAGCTTCCTGTAATCATGCTTCACAATTCCCTTTAAAAAGGGAAAAGAAAAAAAAAAAAACCAGGAAAAAAAAAATTACACTGAAGTACATCTTCAAAGCATTCTGGGGGGTTATTCACCACTTGACACATCTTTGACTGCTTTAGTAGGAGTCACATGGCTAAGCCTCTTGCAACAGTTTGAGATTTCCAAGTCCTTTCTGCTATTTTTCTCACAGCGAAAAGCCACTTGTGTGCTGTACATTAGACAACTCATTTTGTTAAACTGTCAGCAATACAGCGTGATTAGAATAAACCAGCAACGGGGAACCACCTTCATACTGAGTCATACCAAAAGGTACTATTCAGGTATCTTTGGAGCACAGATTTGTTTTAGGACCAATAAGTTTACACTAAATATTTAACTTGCTATTTACCTTACTGAAATTTGTACTATTGTACTAAGGCCAAGCCACTACTTCAGCTTTGTGAACTCTCAGCTCAATGTTTGGAGGGAACAAGGAGGGCAATTTTGGGACCAATACATTTGTGACAGTTGCGGGGGGGGGGGCACTTATTGTTTGGCAATGGCAGTGGCAACAATTCCCCCACCCCTGCTTTAAACTTGTATCTGGTGCTACCGGAAGTAACAGAAGTGGAACTCATCTCTATGGCTGTTGAGAAGCAGCCTCCATGTCCTTCCCTTAAATATCCCTTGGAATAACATTGCATCATGACATAGTGTTGCTGTATAATGGCTTTTCTACATGAAGCATTTATTGTGCTCTTGTCATTTCCTACTCATGGCTGTTTAGAGGTTCTTTAGATGACATCATGACCCTCCAGTTTCACTTCTATGTCTAACCAGCACTTTCTGCAAGTATTTTTAGAGTGGGGAAAATGTAGCATGTAATTGTGAAAGTGAAAGGAAGTGTGATTTCCTCTTGCGTGTTTATACTGTTCTGCTATACCACAGTGCCACCTAGAGGAAATGCTCTTCGTGTAATACTCAGATCTCAATTCTGTGATGAAATCGAAAACAGATACAATGGATTAACAGCCGATTAACAGGCTTGTGTAGTGAGTTGGAGGGGCAGGGAATGATTATTGCTAAGAAGAGCTGAGCTGCTGCTTACATCAGCAGCAAAAACAAATTTAAAGAAGGTGGAAAGGGAGGAAACCATTGCTGCTGCCAAAAAAAACAATAAGCCCCCTCCCCCAGCTTTCACAAACTTTTGCCCTCTGTGGGAAACGACAACACCACTGAAATGGCTGTAAATCTGACACCCGTGAATGGGTGGCAAATTGAGGGGGCGGGGAGGCAACATTTCATCTAAGCCCTATAAACCAGTGGTTCTCAACCTTTTTTGCCCCATGCACCCTTTTCACCATATGTCAGAATGTCATTCCCCCCTTTCCAAGATTGTCTGACTTAATCTGTGCCATACAATAAGGTGTGATGTCCTGTAGATTATGTACAATCTGTAGAATTGTAATTTGTAGAAAGATCAGTATTCCAACAGTTGGAGTCTGTGGTCCCAATTCCCCCCCCAAAACTCTTCCTGGGGGGAATTCCCCCCTGATTGAGAACCCCTGCTATAAACAGTACCATTTGTGTGGGTGGCCATGTGTCCTCTTTTACAGAGGACTGTCCTCTCCTTGAAGCTGTCCTCTCTTTGAAGGGCTGCCCTGTCTAATTCTGGTTTGAAGTGCTGCCCATCCACAGTCAGCACCTGGACAGCAGACACAGCTCACCTGGTCACAGTCCGCTATGCTGCGATGTACTGTACGTATTTCTATTAAAATTAAAATAATTATGTCTAAATTTGCATCTATACATAGAAATTAACATATGTCTTCTTTTGTCTTCTTTTTTAGCCATTCATAAGTGGCTACCCTAACCCTTCTGAATGCACATTATGCTGTGGCTTTGTTTTTGGCTCGCTCCTTTTCCTCCCACATTCAGTCAGTCACCAAGTCATGTTGTTTCTCCTTTGAAGTCATGATAAAATTCTTCTCCATCCTGTCATCTATCACCTTGCCTACTGCAACCTTCTGTTGTCTTAGATTAGTCCCCTCACATCTATCCAGTACTCTCCTGCAAAAACCATGCACATCTCTCATTGTTCTGATCAAGTAATACTCTTCCTCGAATACCTCCTAAACTACCTTCCTGTCTGCTCCCAAATCCTGCACAAGCTCCTCAGCCTTACCTTGAAAGCCCTCAATGGCCCGCCCCCTTCCCTCTCTGCCCTCCTCTCTCTGTCCTACACCTTTACTCCTCCACCAACACTATCCTCAGCTGTCCAAAGACCTCCTGCTTCCTCAAAAATCTTTGCCCTTTCTCTTTGCCTGTATTTTGGGAACTGCCTCCCAGAACATCTGTGTGATGCCACTTCTCTGATTTCCTTCAAATCTCTCCTCAAAACCCACCTTTTTTGTTAAGCATTCAGCACAGCCCCTCTCCACCCCAGTTCCCATGCTGTACTGCTGGGGTCGCTGACATGGTGCCCATCAGGCTCCCTGCCCCTCCTGATTTTTATTTTGTTTCTTAAGATTTTTTTAAAAGATCATTTTTTAATTGGGAGACTGGCATGCTGCAAAGCAAAGGGCTGCCACCCAGCATCGTTTTTAACTGGGTTCAAAACAGGGGTTTGTGTGTTAGAGCTCAGACCCCACCTCTGCCTTGTACTTAGGTTCTTGGGCAAGTAACTTTTCTTTTAGTCTCAACAATTTGCTTTCTGGGATATGAGTGTTTTGTGACCGGCCATGCCTACCATAGTAGCCATTTTGTGAATGGGTAAGCCCCAGCCCATGGCAGCTATTTTATGAAAGTGCCCAGTACACTCTCTCAAAATTCCGAATGTGCCCACCAACCCAAAAAACTTGACAACTTCTGCCCTACTGTCACTGAGCCTAAGTATATGTGAAGCTGCAATAATAACAACACATATGCTTTCTTTATTTATTCCTGCTTCTGCTTTCCTCCCCTTGTATCAAATTATAGACTGTAAGCTCCTTGGGGGCAGGGACCTGCCCTCTTGTACTCTTTAAAGCACCATGTATGTTGATGACACTATATTAACAACAGCAAGAACAATACTCCAGTTGCTGTCTTTCTGTCTGCCCCGAGGTCTGTTTGAAAAAATAGCAAAATGCTCTTGATATATCTCCTTGCTGGAAAGATTTAGATCCACTAGTTGGTTTGGTGCAGTGTAGACTTGTTTCCAGTATTGTTGAATAATGTAACATCATAAAAGGATGCTAAATCTACATTTGGAACAGAAAAGCATAATAGAAATATCCAGTGCTTTTTTTCTGGAGAAAAGGGTACCGGAACTCTTGGATTACATTTCCTCAGGAGTAGATGGCGATTAAATTGTAATGCAATTAATAGAAGAAAAGGTGCTGGAACTCAGTTCCGGTGAGTTCCACCAGAAAAAAAGCCCTGGAAATACCATATAATAAGAAAGTGAAAAGGAAAAGCCCTCTTAATGATTTCATGAAAAGAAGCAGTGATTAATAGTTTACATTAGTTTGCTAGCACCAATAGGAAAGTTTAAATGGAAACCTTTAGCAGTGGAATCATCATCATCATCATCATCATCGTCGTCGTCGTCATCATCCGTCAAAGAAGTGCTGCTACTACAGGAAATCAAAATGTTATATTCGACAATAGATGCAGCATAATTTAGTTCTTGTTTATCCTACCCATATCTCTGCCTAACCTATTTCTTTTTCAATCTTAACCAAGGTAGTATCTTTCCAGAAGAAGAAGAAGAAGAAGAAGAAGAAGAAGAAGAAGAAGAAGAAGAAGAAGACTCCTATGAATGGTATCCTGCCTGAAGGTTTATGTTGCTAGACCAACAACAGTTGCTTGTCCCAGTTCCTTTAGCCTTTTGTTGCCAGTCTCTGTTGTGGAGGTTCACTCTTCTTCTAGCTGAAGGCTGCTTTATCTGTTTCTTTCACTTCTCTACCATGCTGCTGGTTTCCCTGAATGTCCTTCTCAGCTCTCCTCCTTCACTCTCCTGCTGCCTCCCGCTCTTCTCAGACCTGCATGTTACTCTGTCCCCGCTTCATTCCATGCCCCTCCCACTTGACACAGCCCATATTCCAAGGCCCTTGGCGGCAGGGATTACACAGTTCCTCAAATCCAAAAGATTATTAAGTAATTATTAAAAGTATTTACAAAGAGAAAACAAGTGTGTTTCACTATGGCATCATTTAGAAATTTCGTTTATTTCTGAAGCATTTTATCCAAGAAACCAAGGAAGAGAAGAATGTGTACATCCTTCTAGCTTGGTTAAGTTCCTTCATACATCTGTAACATCGTGATTATTTCCATGACAACCAATTTTGGTTGGCACATTTTGTGATGGTAAGAGGATTCATAAATCAAGGACTTATTGTCTAAGGAACATTGTTAAGAGATACATCAGCATTAGACAGACAAACCATCCTTATCTGAAGGAATTCAAATAGCTGTCTGTCAGGAGAAACTGGAAACTTGTAGAATACCATGCTTAGCATTCATAGCAGCATTGTACTACCTACCAACGCCTATGCACAGTTGATCTTTGATCAATGGTGAACTGACTTTGTGTCACCTATCAATCACCATTATGTCTGCATTTGCGAGTGTATGGGTGAGATAAAGAAGAGTCAGACACAGAGTATATGGTTTCAAATCAGGGCCACATTTATTGAATTGAAGATCTGTGAAGGGCGAAGTGCGGTACTAACCTAGCCCGGCCATTGGCCGGGAAAAAACCAATATTTGGGCGAATACATCCGAACCGCACCGGAGGCGGGTTGGTCCGCCCCCGGCCAGTTGCCCTCCATGTGGAGCTGGAGGGCTTTACCATCGTCGCCTTACTTTGACGCCTCCAGGCACCCAATGTAGGCGAGAAAGGCAAAACCCCAAAGACGTCTCAATCTCCCTCCTGGCAAGCCTCAGGGCATTAGCGAGGGCAGCCTTGGGTAAACGTCAGTCACCTTGAAAGGTGCCACTGGATGATCACCATAAGCTTAAGCCATAAATAAGCCCTTTCCTGTGTCCCCGCCCTAGTTGAGCCATTGGCTCAGTATCTGTGACCAACCTAACCTGTTACCATGACTCCTCTCTCCTCCCCCACTCGCAAATCTTCTCCCTGGCCCCAGGTGAGGGGCCAGTGGAAGTCTGTTCTGCTTTGCTGCTTAGTTGGGCAGGGCTAGGTCGTATAGTGCCTTTGGTGAATTTGGGGGGAAATAACTTTTGATTTCAGAAAGGAAAATTCAAGTTGCTAAAGCAGTTAGAAAAGTGACTTATTATTTGGGTTGGTTACTGGAAATCTGTAGAGAAGTGGAGAAGGTTTTGTTAATCAACCATGGAGTTGATCCTACCGGGCAGATTACTACATGTTTCATTATACTGTTGCAGCTTTGAAATACTATCACAGTACAATACCATCGATTATTAATGGATTATTTTAATTTTATTTTATTATTTTTGGGGCTAGTGCCCAAAGTCCAATTGACAAATTAAATCAGAATGAACTTGTCTTTATTATATTTTCTTTATGTTTTTCTAAGCTTTGCCAGATTAGACTATCCTTTTAAAAGTAGTTTCCACTCCCTTTCCCCTCCTCTCACACAGATGAAGATCCTGAAAGTGATATGACTGTGTTCTGGGCTACTTCATTCATATCAGAATTCCCGTGTTTGTTGTTTGTTTTTCTTCTTTTTGTCATGAGATGGCACTTCTCTTGCTCTGCATTTCTATTATGATTATGGAAGTGTACAAGTCTGCTACTAAAGAGTCAAGCTATTTCAATTGTTTTGAATGGACTTACTTTATCTTATTCTTAATTCTTCTGTGTATATTGGGAAAATATATCACTTTATTTCTGATCATACTTTGTTCTAAAGAGGTGAAATATTAGCCTGTTGATCCAATACAGCAATTACAGTAGAATTACATCACAGAAGCATATGAGATTCCAACTCTATGATCCTATGACAGTGATGGCGAACCTTTTTGAGCCCGAGTGCCCAAACTGCAACACAAAACCAACTTATTTATTTCAAAGTGCCAACACTGCAATTAAACCTGAATACCGAGGTTTTAGTTTTAGAAAAACAACTCATACAGTTGTCCGAACTAATTAACATCTTTTGTCTTTAAAGAAAAACACAATAACAGAGCTTTCAATGATACAGTTTTCTGTTGAAAAAAAAATCAACTCAAAAAATTATTATAGTACTACATTGTACACATAGCCTGAAGGGAATTTATACAAACTTTTAAAATAATTAGGCACATGTATTTTTGGATAAGGGATTCTCAACTTGTAATATGATTATATGCCAGACTGGAATTGTATGGGGCAAGCTTTACCCCGGGTCCTTTCCCTGCTTCTACAGGTGTCGGATTAGTAAAAGTAAAAGTCAACCTGTACTAGGATGAGCAAGATAAACAAGAAAACTAAACGTGCTTAACACATTTTAAACACTTTATGTCTTGGACTGCAAACACTGCATTAGGTAAAAGTTTGCATTGGGCATGCTTTTGCACAATTAATGTGATTTTTGCTATTGCATGCATGCTGATAATTTGTCAAACCTTGGCTCATACTCCGTTAGTTTGAGAGCAACACATGCAGCACTCAGGTCAACTGTTAGGGCTTTACATCCAAGCCATGCTCTGTGCATCATTCTTCAAAATCTTTTAAATGTGATAACAATGTAGAAAAGAATTCTGTAACAGGAATTCTAGAATAAAATCATTCTGTTCCACACTGTGAGAAAGAACAAGATCATTAGTGTTTTGCAGAAGGGGACGGTCTTTTCGCGATCTGGTGACCAATGGCTCAAGTGCCCAGAGAGAGGTCCCTGCGTGCCAGCTGTGGCACCCGTGCCATAGGTTCGCCATCACTGTCCTATGATGTCCTATGATGTTATGCACCTGGGGGAGCCATGCCAGCATCAACCATGTTCTCATCCTTAAGCAAGCTGCACAATATACAACAGATGTGAGGAGCAAGAGATAACAGTAAAACCAAGAACCTCACAAGCAAACAGATAGCTAAAGACAACACAGAAGATATATCAGCCTGCTAGCACATGATCATTTTAAGGGCCCAGCCCGGGCCCAGAAGGACCACAATAGTCCCAATTAGATGCAACTGATAGACCTACCTGCCCACTTCTGGCAATTCTAAAGAAGATTTAGGATTCTGCAGCCCTCTAAAGTTTCCACTCCTTATCTTCAGGACTACAGTAATGTTAAGAAAACAAGGGTAGAATTGTATTAATTTGGAACACATTCTTATGTTAAAAGTTCAGACCTCAAGATTCTTCATATCGCCATGCTTTAAGCCTGAACAGTCAACTGTAAAAACTTATTTCCCCCCACCCCATATTATGAAGTAGGTATCTCCTGAAGGCCTGCTTGCTAGGTATTAGATCTAAGCTATAGGGCCAGCTCTACCATTAGGAAGAGTGAGGCAGTCACCTCAGGTAGCAGATGCTGGAAGGTGCTGGAGGAAAGAGCTCTATGCCACGCAGCCTGCCCTATGCCCCTAAGCTAGCCTGCTGCCTTCAGGTGTAGTAGAGCAGTGTTCTCCAACCTTGGGTCCCCAGATGTTTTTAGCCTATGCTGGCTGGGGCATGCTGGGAGTTATAGGCCAAAAACATCTGGGGACCCAAGGTTGGAGAACACTGTAGTAGAGGATGCTGTCCCATCTCCAGTCCAGTTGGTTGACTTTTGTGCATGGAAGGGGGCTCCATCTTTGCCTCAGGCAGCAAAATATCTTGGGCCATCCCTGCTGAACTATCTAGAACATCCTATTTAGCAATCCTATTTAGCTACATGAATTTGCACAGAAAATGAGCTTTTGTCATACGCTCTACTTCCATCTACCATCTCTGGTTCTTCAAGGGTTATTTAAGTATGCAAGCCAAGAGCTGCACTTGCTAGATCAAAGCAAAACACTTTACAATACAATTCAACTACTTATGCAAGCTAAACTTGTCCTTTGCTATTTAATGAGATTTGTTGAAAAGCACCTAATCTGATGGCCATGTAAATCCTTTCCACGCTAGGGCCCTTTGGTGTTAGAACTGGAATTAAAATGGTGAAGTACGGAGCGCTCATATAACACTATATTCTCCATAACAATTTTGCAGTGCTTATTCCCAGGGATAAGATCATATGTATGTTTGCTCAGATAGGTCCCATTTTGTGGCGTAGTGGTTAGGGTGTTGGACTGGGACTCAGGAGATCCGGGTTCTAGTCCATGCTCAGCCATGAAACTCACTGGGTAGCTTTGGGCCAGTCACTGACTCTCAGCCTAACCTACCTCACAGGGTTGTTGTGAGGATAAAATGGAGAGGAAGATGAGGATAATGTAAGCCGCCTTGGGTTCCTTGCAGGAAAAAGGGGGGGGGGTATAAATATAATAAATAAATAAATAAATATTAGACGGGAGAAAGATCCTGTGCTTGAGGGTGCTTCCAGACGGAGGGCTCCTATCACTACCAATGAGAAGAGATTGTGCAGATATTCTTATCTTTTCTTTCTTAAGATTATATATGGTAAGGGGAAAAGACAAAAGAAGTGGGAAAACATGGAAGGGGTATGCATGGAAGATGACAACGTCTAGGCCCCTCCATAAAATTCCATGAATGGGACAGGGCAATGGCACCACAAAAGCCTCTTCTGAAAGTACCTTGACATCAGGGCTGGGTGGTTTCCGTCTGCCTTGCCACACACACACTCAGCCCGCGTAGCTGCTGCCAGAAGGAACTGTGAGGGGAGTTTTGGGCCCTTTCAGTGTAGTTATAAAAACCTAGTGTGAGGTCATTAGGGACTAATGCCTTGTGGGTATCTTCACTAAAGGGTATGGCCGTGCACCATACCCTTTAATGAAGACATCTGCCCGTAGAGAGGCTTTTTTCCATCTTGCCTCTCTCGGTGCTTTTTTTGTCTAGAGAGTAGAGACAGCCAGGAGGGGAGTTGCCATAAGGATGAGGCAGGGATGTTGAAGAGTCCTTGGTCTCGAGTCACGAGTCGAGTCACGAGTCTTTGGACCCGAGTCTCGAGTCCGAGTCCTTGGTCCAAAATGGTGACTCACGAGTCGCGAGTCACGAGTCCCTCCCAAAGCTGACTCCACGAGTCCCTATTAAAATCAATGGGGGTTTTCCCAACAAAATAAGGCTACTTCAGATGTGTGGCTTAAATAAATTCTAGGCACAAGTGTGCCTTTTTATTTCAAAACTCTGCCACTGATTTTGGCAAGAACAGACCAGGCAGACAAACCCAAAATAAAAATAACCAGGCAGGCAGAGGAGGCAGGGAACCCCAAACAGGCAGGCAGGCAGGCAGGCAGGCAGAGGCCTTTGTCTTGGACAATTCAAACTGTGGAACTCGTTAAGAGGAGACCAGGCAGGCAGAGGAGGCTGGGAACCCCAAAGACGGCAGGCAGAGGCAGCCAAACCCAAAATGTCTGAAAGGTTGCATTTTAGGAAAACGATTTAAAAAAATAAACTTGCTGTACTTCCTAAAACCTATCCATGTTGCATTTGAGGAACACGATTTTGGAACACGAGTCCTTGGTCTTGAGTCCCGAGTCGAGTCTCGAGTCCCATTAAAAATATTGGGACTCGAGTCTGACTCGAGTCAGAGGGGGGACTCAGTCCGACTCACGAGTCGAGTCCTGGAGTCCGAGTCCCCATCCCTGGGATGAGGATGTCCTTTCTTGGTTTATGGGACGGGACCCAGGTGAGAGGAGGGTCTCTTTCTATTATTTGTGGAAGGGTGGGTTGCCTGAAGTGCCTCATGCTTTCGTTTTCTCTTTTCCTCTTTTGCTGCTACTTTGATGTAGGTGAGGAATCTTATTATTAAGGTTTGGTAATATGAACTGTTGAATGAATTGCTTTACTATGGTATAACGCTGGTATTGGATATTGTTAACTGGCCCACTGGTATGTTTTATGCTCAGTTAAACTTTTGATATGCTTTAAATGAACTGTTATTGTTGTATGGTTAATGTTATACAGTAATACCTTGGATTGCAAGTAACTTGGTCTGAGAGCGTTTTGCAAGACAAGCAATTTTTTAAAATAAATTTTGACTTGATAAACAAGCGACGTCTTGCAATACAAGTAGTGTAGGGATGTAATCGCTCACCTCGAGCGGGCGTAGTGGGCCAAAATTGGCCCCGCTCACGCCCACCAGAGACTCGCTTTGATATAAGAGTGTTTTGGATTACAAGCACGGTTCCGGAATGAATTATGCTTGCAATCCAAGGTATTACTGCATTGTAATGTAGAGTAACTATGATTATTGTATTTAATCTTTCTCTTCAGTGAACCGTTCTGAGGATTTTTGTGGAAAACACAGTATATAAATAAATGGACTAATGTAGCCTTCAGCCAGTGAAAAATACTGGTGAGGTTTAAAATGTCTCCCACTTCTCCTGAACACCAGCATGACTGAAATTGGTCCTTCCAATCCTTGTTATGTTACTCAGAAGTAAGTCCCAGTGGGTTGAATGTAACTTACTTCCAGGTAAGTGTCTATAGGATTGCAGCCTTGATCATTTCTTGTTTCCTCACAGGTCCTATTCTGGCATTCAAAAAGGGGTTAAAATCAATATGTGAGGAGGAGTGCTCCAGCCCTGTCTCTCTATCTTGTCACGTTTGGCACCCTCAACTCGTTGGAGGGTGACAGTCTGAAGAGGAGAGCCTCCTCTATCCGTGGAGGCTCTCCACGTGAGCACGAACACAGAAAAATCTGTGGTCTGGTGGAAGTGCTGTATAACACAACATGGCAATTGCAGTGCAATCAGAAAACACAGGGCAAGCAATGCCAAAAGATGGGGTTTCACCAACCACATGTGCAGCTGCTTCATAGACCACTCTTCCTCCTTTGCCAGTCCGCACTGGTGCTACAATTACATTTAAAGTCAAAAAAATCACCACAAGTCAGATCTTTAAAAAGATGGGAGGACAACAGTGAAAACCCTGCAATGTAGCTTTGGCATCATCAACTTTCAGTGTGCCACATAAGGCACACCATAAGGCATTAGTCCCTAATGACCTCACACTAGGTTTTTATAACTACACTGAAAGGGAGAGCCAGTGTGGCATAGTGGTTAGAGTGTTGGACTGGGACTTGGGAGATCTGGGTTCAAATCCCCACTCGGCCATGAAACTCACTGGGTGACTTTGGGCCAGTCACTGACTCTCAGCCTAACCTACCTCACAGGGTTGTTGTGAGGGTAAAATGGAGAGAAGGAGGAGCATTATGTAAGCCGCCTTGGGTTCCTTGCAGGAAAAAAGGCGGGGTATAAATATAATAAATAAATAAACAAACAAACAAACTAGATTCTATGTAACAACTGAGTGAACAACTTCAAGAGAAAATGGCTAGTTTGGAAGCGTCTTTGTTTCCTGAAATACCAATTATGAAATTAATGCTGTTGAAAAGCAAAAAGGGCCAAAATAAAGAAGAGCCAGGGAAAGAGTACTGTAATAAAAGGTTCTCCCAGTAAAGATTGATGAAAGTATGTAAAAATAGGAGGGAATTATTTTTTGATCGGGTAACCTCCCTTGTGGACTGTGGGAATGCTGTAGACATCATATATCTGGACTTCAGCAAAGCTTTCGACAAAGTGCCTCATGATATCCTGATTAGCAAGCTAGCTAAAAGTGGGCTAGATGGAACAACTATCAGGTGGATCCACAATTGGCTACAGAATCAGACTCAAAGAGTGCTTATCAATGGTTCCTTCTCAAACTGGGGAGAGGTAACGAGCGGGGTACCACAGGGCTCGGTCCTGGGCCCAGTGCTCTTCAACATTTTTATTAATGACTTGGATGAGGAGGTACAGGGAATGCTTATCAAATTTGCAGATGACACAAAGTTGGGTGGAACAGCTAATACTCTGGAAGACAGAAACAAAATTCAAAGCGACCTCGATAGGCTGGAGTGCTGGGCCGAAAACAACAGAATGAAATTTAATAGGGATAAATGCCAAGTGCTGCACCTAGGGAAAGGAAACCAAATGCAGAGTTACAGAATGGGGGACACTTGGCTCAACAATACTACAAGTGAGAAGGATCTTGGAATTGTGGTAGATCACAAACTGAATATGAGCCAGCAATGCGATGTGGCTGCAAAGAAGGCAAATACTATTTTGGGCCGCATTAATAGAAGTATAGCTTCCAAATCGCGTGAAGTGATAATTCCCCTTTACTCAGCACTGGTTAGGCCTCATCTTGAGTACTGTCAGGGATGCTTTGACCTGGATTCCTGCATTGAACAGGGAGTTGGACTCGATGGCCTTGTAGGCCCCTTCCAACTCTACTTTTCTATGATTCTATGAAATCAAACTTGAAGACCAGATTGTTATTCATATGTACTTTTGCACATGTATGCACAAATAATTTTAAAGTACAGCTGAAGAAAAGAGTAATGTACCAAAGTGGCCTGATGGGCAAGTGAGTTCATTTTCTGCTGGGAAAGGTGAATAATGGAGCTTCACAAAACTAAAAGCTGAGTGAGTGGAGATTAGCTGGTCTACTGGGAGGGATTGTGACTAAATAGGACTCAGCAAAGGAGGATTAAATCCACTGGGAAACAGGAGAAAGCCTAAGACATCTGCATGAGAAGAGCTATAAGGGAAAGTAGTGATCTCTGTCTTGTTTGATGGAGTAAGGCTAGCACCAGAAACATTTAATTTCATTTGCTGATTTTCACTGAATCATTATTGTCAAGTATTGACATTTTAAAGTGCTGTGAAACATTCATAGAATATGCAAGCATTAAAGTGCCTACAAGAGAAGTAAAATTATTTTGTCTTTGCTAGGGGGCCAGATCTACACTACACTACTATCATCAAGTTAGCATTACAGTACTGCTATATTGAGGTTCCGCAGTCACTACTCACAGGGCACACTTTCATTAAATGTACCTCAGTCATTCCGTTTTGCTGCCCCACACCTAAACTCCACAGCGGTAATACTGGGTGTTGCCTTGCACATGCAGGGGAAATGGCCCTTTAAGAGAAAGGGCTTCTTTTTGGGGGGTTCATCATCTATGAGCAGGAGTAAAGGAGTGAATTTATTTATTTATTGTATTTGTTAATCGCCCATCTGTCCGGTCACCCGGCCACCCTGGGCGATGTACAATTAACACTGCAATAAAAAAACATGACAATTAAAACAGTATAAAAAATTCTTTTAAAATCCTAACCCATCCCATATTCCTGCCTGAAATACCATGTTTTTAATGTGCACACCAGCAAGTCTGTTTTTTTTAAAAACAGGAAAAAAGTTCCTCCTGCCCCTTCCCCCTCACAAAAGATCATGGAGAAGGAGAAGGGAAGAGAGTGGGAGGCTGGGCCACGGCTGCGGCCACCGTCCTCCCATGGGGTGAAGCCAGCAGGATCAGCACGCCCATTCTCCTCCACCCAAAACCAATTCCCCAAAGCAGCCTTCCTCCCGTGCCAAGTTTCCCAAGCACAAGCTCCATTGAAATCGATGTGATTAATTCTGAGCAAGGCCATTGAAAACAATGTGATTTACTTCTGAGCAGACAGGCAAAGGAGGGTGGCGGGAAAGCAATCTCGGCGTTGCTGCTGTTTTGCCGAAGCCCCGATAGGTCCTGTTTGCTTTGTGATTTACTTCTGAGTAAGGCCATTGAAGATAATGTGATTTACTTCTGAGTAGACATGCATTTGGGCTCATTTACGGCTAGTTGTTCTTTGAGGCAGGGGGTTGAAAAGGGTAAGTGTATAGGGCTCAAGAGCTGTAGTTTCTGGGAATCCAAGCTTGGAGGTCTCAGGTTTGGGAGGGATCCCTAGTTGCTGGCTTTGAGCTCTGACTGCATCACCGGTCTGTGCCACCAGTCTATTCCACTGGTCCCTCGCCCTTTGTGTCCCTATCTTGCTTCTGGAAGTCAGGGTCATGACAATCTGCATTAGCGTGTGGGACAGTGATGGCGAACCTATGGCAAGCGTGCCGCAGCTGGCACGCAGGGACCTCTCTGTAGGCACTCGAGCCATTGGTCACCAGATCGCAAAAAGACCGTCCCCTTCTGCATTCAGCATCGGGTTTCCATAGTAACTCCTCTCCACTCATTCCTCGCTGGCCTTCACAGGCACGCACACTCCACCCCCAGAAGCGGACTGCGCAGGCACCCAGCCTTCCTTCTAACTGAACAGACAGCTCAGAAGCACAGCGTGCGCGCGCCCGAATCTTTGCACGCCCAGTGAAGAGTCATGCCCTGAGACAGAGCGGGGCGCGATTAGCTAGTGCCCCCTCCTCCTTCCTGCCAAATTTAAGGCACTTTGAAATAAATAAGTTGGTTTTGTGTTGCAGTTCGGGCACTCGGGCTCAAAAAGGTTCGCCATCACTGGTGTGGGATCTGAATGCACGTTTCTAGTAGAGTAAATAGTGCACACTATGGGGCGCATTGCTGTGGCAAAGTATTCAGAATGTAGTTATTATTTTGTTACCTTTGTCCTTCCATTGGCAGGAAAGACATTTTGATTCAGGCAGGCCTTTCACATATTAGCTGGTTTGTTGCTTAAGGAGATTTTAACTGGTTGAGTGCTGTTTATTTCTTTTTACTGCTGTGTTTTTAATTGATTTGTTTTTATGTTTCAACTAAAGTTCTGGTTTTTATCTGTATTTTATCACTGTTAGCCAGCTAAAGCACAATTTTTGGCAGAAAGACCAAATAAAAAAATAAACAAACAAACTACTATTGTATTTTATTGCTATTGTCTACTAATGAGGCTAGCCACTCTTTTTTAACCTTGCAAATGTCCAGAGATGAAGAACAGCTCCTTCAAACACTCCCAGATGAATAAATTTCTAAGTGGCTACTTCCTTAAGCACTTTGTATTGTTCTGAAACCAATTATTTTTACTTCAGGAGCTATAGAACCTCAAGAGCTTTTTATGTCTCCTAGTTGAATAATGTATTTGATAATGTCACTTCCCTTCTAATTTATTCCTTCCTTTTTTGAAGGGATTGGCAGGGAGAGCAGACATTAATTTGTGAAGCCAGATATTGACAAGACACAAAAGCTTTCCTCTTTTCTATTTTCTAGCAATATCTTTATAAATGCAGGGTATTTCTTTTTTAAACTTTATGGGTTTTTTTTTTAAAAGAAGTATCTATGGCATTACTGAATTTACTTTACAGGTATGCGCCTCACCAAATTGGAAGAATGCTGGGAATTTCTTAGCAGAAAGCAATCAAGCATTTAGCTTTGAGTGGAAGGGCTTCTTGAATCTGACTAGGCAAATTACCTAGGGAGGCAGCTTCGAGGGCAGGATTTTGAATGGGAAAATGGCTGAATGGGAAAAAGTTAAGCAGTCCCCATGTCATTCCTCCATTCACAGTTGCAGCTTTCTAAGGCTGATTTTGGTTTGGATTTTTTTAAGTGCCAGGGGAAAGATGCACATACCTGAGGCTGAAACTCTTTACCCACTTGCCTGGCAGTAAGACCAACTAAGGACAATGAGACTTACTTCTTAGTAGATGTGTACAGCATTACACTGTGAGGGTTTTTCTACACAAGGCTGTTAATCCACTGTATCTATTTTCAATTTCATTGCAGAATAAAACAAAGAAGCATTTCCTTTCCTGCTTTTCAGCTATGTAACCTCTAGGTGGCGCTTTGGTATAGGAGAATAACAGAAATACACAGCTGAAGACAGCCTTTTCTTTCACTTTCACAAATAATACCGCATTTTCTTTGCTCTAAATTTTTTTGTTGCCAAAAGTGCTTTTAAAAAACAGAAGTGAAACTGAAAAGTCACAACGATGTCTAAAAAACAACCATGAGTAGGGAATGATGAATACACAATAAATGCCTCATGTAGAAAAGCTCTAAGTGTCACATCTGATTTGGCCCTCACTGAGAAAGGTAGTGACAATCAATGTGGAAGGCAGAACAAATGGTGTTTCCTTATGATACTTCTGGGAGTAGGTTGACTGTCACTCCATCCCAAAATATGCACTGGGAGTTTTTACATACACACACACACACACACACACACACAGAGTACTATCCGGGCCTACGTATTATCACTCTGTCTCATACTAGGTATCTGGACTAGTCATACCATTCCTTTTCCCAGCTAGAGAAAGGCAGAATGTGAGGGAGCAGCAGCAAAGCCATCTCAGTTCTTGTTGCTCCTCCACTGGAAGGCAACAGAAGAGCGAAGGGAACTGAGCCACCTCAGCTTCACTCTGCCTGGGCTTTCCCTAGATGGCAAAGCCCAGGCAGTGCAAAACAAGCTCACTAGCCAAAGTGCCAGCTGGAGGAGCTCCAGATGGTGATTCAGCTGCGGACCCAGTGGTGTCAGAGGATGGGGCCCTGCCCATAAGGTCACCAGCAGAGTCCCACCCCCTGATGTCATCCAGCCTGCAGGGGAGGACCGGGCGGGGGAATATGCCCCCCAAAACAGTTCCCCACTCCTGGTGTAACTAAATATTCTATCACAGAAATTCTATAGGTCTTCGGTGACCTGCTTCTAAGGAAACCTGAACTAAGCGCTGGAGCCTCTGAAACTCATTGCTTGGAAGTTGGATGTACATGTGTAACAATATTTTAATGTCAAAACCAATTGAGATTTTCCCCCCAGATACCAAAATATTTTCTGGGGCCATGTTGCATGTCATTCGTTCCAAGCTAACTGCAGTTCTGAAAGGAAATGGTTGCTTATCACATTATCCCCAAGGAAACAAACAAACAAACAAAAAGACAACAACAAAGAATGTTTTAATGTAGCTTTCCTCTGCCCATTAGTTTTAGACTCTCTACACCATTTACTAAATAAATGAGTAATTTACAGTTGTACTCAAGATGGTAGTGCCTGTTTCTATTCTTCATCTCAGAGGATTCATAATGAAATTATTATTTCTGTCATACAAAATGGGCCTCTGGCTGTTTGCCATCTTGGGGTAGCTGCACAGAGAGGCATTAAAAAAAAATGCACTAATCAGACTGGGAAATTTCAGCCACTGAATCCCATTTTTCCAGAAATACTGTAGGTTAATGGATAAGAAGACACAACTGAAATTAAAACATAAGAGGGGCTCACACACTGCTGCTACATAATTCTCTTGTCTTTGTTCCTTTCCGTCCTTGGGACTAATCTAAATCAGGCACATCAGTATTAACTTTACTACTAAAAACTCCATTACTATCCCAGTAATCCACTGGGAGTAATAAATGTGAGTCTATGTTGCATAGATTGTTTCTTTTTCAAAACTTCCCTGGATCTACATAGCTATTAAGGAAATGAGGATCAGCTTCAGGCCACAATCTGCTTAAATTCTTTATAATTGGGGCAAAAAAATAATAATTATTGGATATACTGACCTGGTTTCCATTGGCCAACATGATGCATTCCAGCACTTTTTAACACTTGGGTTGCATACATGATTGCAATCAGTGGCTTGTGTTGTCATCATTGTTACTGAATGAGATTGAACTAGATGAGAACAGCCTGCGAGTAATCAATGCTGTAGCATTGTTGAAGCTAAGCTGGGGTGGACCTGATCAGCACATCAGTGGGAGATCACTGGAAGCCACACGTAAACCACTCTGAGCTTCTTAAAGGAAGGGGGATATAATAAACAAACAAACTATATTTTTCATTCTTACAAGGGCTGTCTTCTATTTAAATAACTTTTAATCACATAGAGCAGCCTTCCCTAACCTGGTTCCCTCCAAGTGTGTTGCATGTTATGAATCTCCTTATTCTTCATGAATTTGTCTAACCCCCTTTTAAAGCCATCCAAATTGGTAGCCATCACTACATCTTGTGGTAGCAAATTCCATAGCTTAACTATGCACTGTGCAAAGAAGTACTTCCTTTTATCTGTCTTGAATCTCCCACCAATCAGCTTCATGGGATGACCCCGGGTTCTAGTATTATGAGGGAGAAAAATGTCTCCCTCCCCACTTTTTCCACACCATGCATAATTTTGTACATTTCTATCATGTCTCCCCTTACACGTCTTTTTTCAAAGCTGAACAGTCCCATCTGTTGTAACCTCTCCCGGGGGGGGTGGGGGGGTGGAGTGAAGTTTCTCCAACCCCTTGATAATTTTGGTTGCCCTTTTCTGTACCTTTTCCAACTCTACAATATGCTTTTTGTGGTGCAGTGACCAGAACTGTACACCTACACAGTATATGGTTGCACCATAGATTTGTATAAAGGCAGTACGATATTGACAGTTTTATTTTTGATTTCTTTCCTATTTATGGATTTTTTTCACAGCGGCTGCACACTGGGTCAGTATTTTTTACTGAGCTGTCTACTACAACTCCAAGATCTCTTTCTTGGTCAGTCAGCACTAACTCTGATCCCATCAGAGTATCTGTGAAGTTGGGATGTTTCTACCATACAGATCAGAAAGTAAAGTCTGAGGAAGTATACAGAAAAATTATACAAGAAATGCTACAAACCATTTTAGACCTCAAGATAGACATTTGTCTAGTATATATTTATAGGATTCAGCCTTATTATTCTTCTACCAAAAAAAATGTTTTAGTGCTGTCTGTAAACATTAAAAAATGTTAACCATTTCCTCCAGAAATAAGTTTTCATAAAACTGGGCAGCCATGCTCCTGAGCTGAGAAGAAATTTTATCCTTAATAAGCATATGCTGTGTGCATATGGTACGAAAAACATCTTTGTGCATTTATCACGCATGAAGGCATTGTCCTACATGAAAATATAATGTGTGAAGCAATCCTTAGGCATCTGCTTTCCTCATTTCTACTGTAATTTCCAAAAAAAGAGATTTGTGGATTTCTCTCCCTGTGAATTTCAAAAGCCATTTGGGATTCATGGATCTGGACATCATCATTTATATTCTAATACTGATCTCAAGGCTTCAGGTGCTAGCACTTATGTAGACAAAACCACACCACCCATGCACAGGAGAGAGGTATCAGCACACTCGGGGTAATCCCAAGGTTTTCAGAAGTACATAAAATCTTTGTTTTAAAAAAACCTAAAGGGGAGTGGGAGAGCCTGAAAACAGCCCATGAAGACTGAGTGTAATAAGTGCCCACAGAATACTGACTGACTGTTGACATGAAAAAAGCTGAAAACTGGGTGGGCGGGGGAAATGGAATAGACTGGCTGAAAAAGGAAGTGGGAAGAAGAGAGACTTAAATACAAAAAGAGTAGAAAGAAGCGTCTTATTGTCTGGATAGGTCATTCCCTGGCTTACACCAGAGAAGCTATTTCTAAATGCCTCCAGGGGTGGAAGTGAGAGCTGCCCATGGGGAAAGCCAACATTTTAATGTAGCCAAAGTTGGGCACCAATGTGTTCACTCCTCCACCAAAAACCAGCCCAGTGAGAACTTAACATGCTCAGTGGGCATGGGGAGCCGCATGAGGAGCAGCAGAGTGAGCCCCCAGGCTGCGTGTTGCTCACTCCTGCCTTATATCACTGCAACCCTATGTACTTAGCACAACATTTATCTGAGCGTTGAACTGCCAAACAGTTTTAGATACCCCAAGCCACGCAGATAAATTAGGCTATGCAAAACCTATAACAAATGAACATAACTTTACCTGCTTTACCCTGAGAATTAGAAAAAGAAATGATAATACAGATAGGGCACACTTTGGTATCCATTTCTCTGGAGTAAATTCGGAAAGATTCAAACGAATTCCCTAGAAATAGTTCACTCTGCACGTAACTGATCCCATTTTCAAAAAGGAACCTGGCCCGTTGTTGTTGTTTTTTTTAAATGAAGAACAAAGAATAAAAGAGGATTAAACTATGATAGAGTAACATAAATATTTCTAAAAGGAGATTTGGTTAAAAAAGAAGGGGGGGAGCTTTTCCATAACACATCATCTGTTGTCAAAGCTCCGTCTATTATCTCATTTTCAGAATTTATGGCTCAAATAACAACCACATTTTCTTTAAGAAGTTTCCATTCAGTTCGCTATCAATCTAAGTCATGCAAAACTTTCATAGTCTAAGTTATGACGTAACAGGATACAAGGATTTGGCACAAATGTGACCAACATTTTCTCCAAGTCAAAAAACACCAAGTCACATGTATGTATTAAATAGATGCAGTTCTTAGACGTCGCCAGAATTGCTTCAGAAAGTCCCAAATGTTATTTCCTTCTCTTTTTGCCCATGAAGGGAAATTGCTGGGGCTTCAAAATCTGCTTCCTATGCCCAGCTGCTTTACATTCAAAAATGCCATCTGCATTTTGTTTTCTATTTAGATGTTTGAACCAAGGATTTCTTACCAGCTACTATTGTACATACAAACGAGATGAAATCATGCAGTATGGAACAGCTATATTATAAAAGAATATTAGTTGTTCACCTTTTTAACACATTATACTCAAAAAAAGCCCTTCCCAAACACACACACAAATATATTCTTCTGCCAGAGCAGCACTGAAAGGAGAAAGGAACAAAGCATTTGTTTGCTTCCTCTATGTCACTCTGCGTTGGGATAGCTGGTACCTTTAAAAAGTGTGTGTGCTATATGTCTTTCCCAGGGCATTATTAGGACTGGGCCCACAGGCCCCCAACCCCAAATCTATTTCACGGGGCCCCAAAACTATTCCTAAGGTCCTGAGTTTCCATTGGTGCCAGTGGAAGGTTTTTTTTCCTCAGCTGCAGGAGATTGCAGCCGAGGAGGGAAGGGTTAACTCTCCCCTCCCCTCTTCACATGCTGTCCCCCCCCCCCAATCTTCCCTGCCTGGCAATTAAGGTAAAAAAATGCTTCCATTGGTTGCCAATCAGGGGAGGTGGGATTTCAAGGTGAACTACAGTTGTGGAGGGAAAGGTTAACTCTCTCCTCCCTGTGTTGTCTGACCCTGAAGTGGGAAAAAGATGGAAAGAAAACTGAGGCAGAAAAAGATCCCCCCCCCCTCTTGGGAACAGACCGACCCCCCTTCCTTAACAGACTGCTTACATGGCAATAAATTACTTTCGCGCTGTATTTAGGGAAGTCAGTTAAGACAGCCTGCGCAGCAGAATGTAAAAATAACAAAGGTACAAGAAACAGCCGGAAAACAAGCCAGAGAGCAAGCAAGTAATTGATGACGTATAATGCTTTAATATAAGGAACTGCTTTTATGTATTCGGCATTCAGTTTGGCGATAGTAATCCCCTGAACCTGTTGCTAGCAATAAAGCTGTATTCCAAGCCTGAGGTGGTCCGAGTCCTTCCTATTCTCTGGAGAAGGGTGATTTTTCTGCAACATTTCTGGCGACCACGAAG
The DNA here is from genome assembly GCA_021292165.1 of Shinisaurus crocodilurus. Lineage (NCBI taxonomy): Eukaryota > Metazoa > Chordata > Lepidosauria > Squamata > Shinisauridae > Shinisaurus > Shinisaurus crocodilurus. The sequence continues at coordinate 200,274,726 of CM037878.1, read as the reverse complement.
GGACTGGGAAGCCCTGAGGCTTTCTTGGCCGTTCTCCGTGCCCAGCCCCATGGGTGAGGCCTCGCGGACGTCCCAGCGCGCACAAAGGACTGTTCCCTTTGGGGATCTCCGAACGAGGGGCCCAGCGGAGCGGGTGACCGGACAGCGAGCCTAAGAACCACAAGACTCAGGCTGGAACTCAACCACAAAGTATATCCGGATCTGCAGGAAAAAGGCAAGTATGAAATATCACCCGGGTGACAGGAAAGGAGCCCAGTCAGTAGACTGGAAGAGGAGGCTTGATCACCCTCCTGACAGGAAATCTCTCTACGAGGCGGAACGTGAGTCCGAACTGAGAGGTATCCTTAAGTGCAGGAAGTGTCTCTACGAGGCGGAACGTGAGTCCGAACTGAGACCCTCCACAGGAGGTGTCTCTACGAGGCGGAACGTGAGTCCGAACTGAGACCTTCCACAGGAGATCTCTCTACGAGGCGGAACGTGAGTCCGAACTGAGAGATATCCTTAAGTAAAGTAAGAGAAAAGGGTTGGGAGTTTGTGGAGTGAGTGTGGTGTGTGTGTGTGCACGTGCTAGCCTGCTGCAGTTCCTACAGGAGACCGTTGGAACGTCCGGCTCCTTAGGTCAGTAGGGCGTGAGTGGTGTGATTCCCTTTTGTCTGAACAAGGAGACCCCTTACTCCTTGTCCGTTCCCCACCCTAATTGTCTGTGTCCAAGGGAAGAAAATGGGAGGTGGCAGCAGCGTCCCTCAGACGCCCCTGCAATGTATGTTAAGTAATTTTAAAAGAGGATTCAATAGGGACTTTGGAGAAAAGCTCACCAGACAGAAACTCCGAGTCCTGTGTGAAGTAGAATGGCCCTCTATGCAGGTAGGGTGGCCAGCTCAGGGAACCTTTGACCCTCAAGTCATCTCAAAGGTCCAGCAGAAAGTGACCCAGGCGTCTGGTGGCCACCCCAACCGACCCATACATAGATCAGTGGCAGCAGAATGTTGGAAAAAATCCGCCCTGGCTCAAAGAATGTAAAGCAAAAGCAGAAGTGGCACATCTAATGCTTCTACGCCGACCCCCCCCCCCCGCCCGAAGCCCACAGAAAAGGAGGGAGAGATTTTCAGTGAAACGGAGGAAGGAACTCCTGCGCCATACGTCCCGCTGTATCCACCACTGCCAAAGCCACCCGAAGGGAGGCAACCACAGGAAGAAAGGCAACAAGAGATAGCTGATCAGAGCCACCAGAGTACCGGAGTCCCTCCCCAGGAGACACCCACCCCGGCAGACAGAGAGTGGATGAGCTCTCCCCTCGGGCGCCCCCCCCCACAGCCGAAATCTAGGCAAGCCTGCATGTTAGTGGACAGGCACAAGCCCAGTGGCCAGCCATACCAGACAACAGGGACCCTGCCCTGATCGTGGGCCCTCACGAGCCCATGGTGTCCTTAAAAGGAAGGGGCCATAAAGTCAAGTTTTTAGTAGACACAGGAGCTACTAGATCTGTTCTTACACAACCATTGGCGTCTTGCTCCGGCGAGACTATTAAAATACAGGGAGCTACCGGAACCCCAAGTAAAAGGCCATTGCTCAAGCCCCTGGAATGTGATTTGGCCCACAAAACTGTGACCCATCAGTTTGTGCACATACCAGAATGCCCTGTTCCACTGCTAGGAAGAGATCTCCTGTGCAAAATGCAAGCCCACATCTACTTTGACCAGAACCAAAACATGAAGCTGCATGTGCCCCAAGAAACAGCAGTAAACGTTACAGCTTCAATGAATGAAATGTGGAGGATAATGTTGGCATCTATTCCACTCGAAGCAGACTCACAGGCTACAGCCAAGTGGAAAGAGTTTGATGTCCCCGGCATCTGGGCAGAAGACAATCCACCAGGTTATGCCAAACACCTGCCACCTTTAATAATTGAAGTAAAGCCCCAGGCACGGCCCAGAAGAATAAGGCAAAGGCCTTACCCACGCCCCATCATGCAAGCCATCCAATCATACATCGATTCCTACTTAGAACATGTCATTATAAAACCCATTGTGTCATTCTGGAACACCCCGATCCTACCAATTCCCAAGCCAAACGGAAAGTACAGACCAGTTCAAGATTTAAGAATTGTAAATGAAGCTGTAGTGACTATTCACCCAGTAGTCCCAAACCCATATGTTCTTTTAAGTCTGTTGCCGGCCAGCGCCAAATGGTTCATGGTAATAGACTTAAAAGATGCATTTTTCTGCATACCCATCCACAGGCAGAGTCAAGGACTGTTTGCCTTTGAGTGGGAAAGCCCCAAAACTGGAAGAAAAACTCAGTACACGTGGACACGGCTCCCACAAGGGTTCAAGAACTCACCGACCCTCTTTGGGACCGCTCTAGGAGGAGACCTAGAAGAATATAAACCATGCCACAAAAATGAAGTCTTGTTGCAGTATGTTGACGACCTCCTAGTGACAGGAAACACGCAAGATACCTGTTGGAAAAACACCAAGCAACTCCTTGAACTGTTAGATGAAAAAGGATACCACGCCTCGCGAGAAAAGGCCCAACTAGTGCAGCTGCAAGTGAGATATCTGAGATACAACATCGAACAAGGGCAGAGGACTTTGGGATCTGAACGGAAGCAAGCGGTTTGCCAGCTGCCAACGCCCGTCTCGCGTCGAGACTTGAGAGGCTTTCTAGGAGCGGCAGGGTTTTGCCGAATATGGATACCAAACTTCAGTCTAATAGCCAAGCCCCTGTATGAAGCTACCAGGGGGCAAGAGACTAAGGAATTTCAATGGACCAAAGTTCAGAGCCAAGCCTTTAACCAGCTGAAAGAGGCTTTGCTAAAGGCCCCAAGTTTAGGCCTTCCAGATCTAGACAAACCTTTCAACTTATATGTGGACACCAAGAAAAATGTGGCGGTCAGAGTTCTTACCCAGCGGCTAGGATCTTGGCAAAGACCAGTGGCCTACCTATCAAAGCAATTAGACTCAGTGGCCCAGGGATGGCCAAATTGTCTGAAAGCGCTAGCAGGGACAGCTCTGTTAGTCCAAGAGTCCAGCAAACTGACTTTTGGACAGCCACTAACTGTACTAACTCCACATGCATTAAAGGCCGTTCTAGAAGCCAAAGGACACCTGTGGCTAACAAACCCGCGTATGTTAAAATACCAGAGCATGATTACGCACAATCCATTAGTAGAACTCCAACAGTCAACAGCCCTCAACCCCGCCACTTTGTTGCCAGAGCCACAAGCAGAAGAGATGAATCATGACTGCGTAGAAGTCATTGACCAGACTCATGCGTCGCGCCCGGATCTCAAAGACACTCCCCTGCCAAATGCTGATTTAGAAGTCTTCACAGATGGCTCAAGTTTCGTAGAAAATGGACTCAGAAAAGCAGGCTATGCAGTAGTGTCTTGTGACCAGGTGCTAGAAAGTGGACCCTTAGCCCCAGGTACAAGTGCACAGTTGGCCGAATTGTATGCAGTGATAAGAGCTCTACACCTGGGAGCAGGCAGACGCATGACCATTTGGACAGATTCCAAATACGCATTCCTTACAGCTCATGCACATGGAGCCTTGTATAAAGAAAGAGGACTGATAAACTCAGTAGGAAAAGCTATAAAACACGGAGAACAAATCCAAGCTCTCCTAAATAGAGTGTGGAAGCCAACCAAACTGGCCATTGTCCACTGCCGAGGGCATCAGCGAGGAAATGACAAAGTAGCAAGAGGAAATCGAAAAGCAGACCAAGAAGCAAAAAGGGCAGCTCACGAGCCCTGGAGAGAATTTGAAACCAACGGAGGACAGCATGACACGCAAGCCCGATGCCTATTTCTGTGGAACCCAGAATCTCAGATACAACCAGTTGTCAAAAGCAAGTGCTAGAAGGACAGACCCTGACTACCACCTTAGTGTACCACACCCATTACAGGTGCAAAACAGGGCCAGTGAAAAGGTGTTGTTACAAAGATGTATGGTACACGGTGTGTGTTCAAACTGGACACTGCTTTGACCCCAAGGTAGATCCGGCCCAAACATGGTTAATAGCACGGGCACGAGGTTCTGCCCAAGGTCACATAGTAGCTCAAACACAAATAAAGTCGGCTACAAGCTCAGGGTCTTTAATATTTGACCTGTGCAAAATGGCCCATTGGCCAACCACATGTGGTGCAGAGCTCGGTTGGCACAAGATAGAACTTATGGGTATCGCACCCCCATTTATATGCTGAATCGCTTAATCAGGTTACAGGCTATAGTAGAACTAATATCTAATGAAACTTCGCAAGCGCTTAAAATATTAGCAAAGCAGCAGACAAAGTTTCGAGATGCAATTTATCAAAACCGCTTAGCTTTAGATTACTTGTTAGCAGCTGAAGGAGGTGTCTGTGGAAAATTCAATTTAAGTAATTGTTGTTTGCAAATTGATGACCAAGGAGAAATAATCGAAAGCATCACAAAACGCATTGAAACGTTGGCCCATGTTCCAGTGCAGACCTGGGATGGGTTCAACTTCGGAGAAGCTTTCGCTGGGTGGTTTCCCAAGCTGCCAGGCTTACAGGCCATAGTCGCCCTGATTGGCCTAGTGGCCGCAGGATGCATAATCCTGCCATGCATCCTTCCAATGCTCATACGCTCCCTCCAAAACAGCTTCAGCTTAATAGCTGAAAGAAAAGCTGCTGCGCAAGTCCTGGCAATGTGGGAATACCGTCCCATCCCGATGAGTGAAACTCAATGTGAAGAGTAAGATAGAGTTTCAAAGGAGGGAATGAAGTGGGAAAAAGATGGAAAGAAAACTGAGGCAGAAAAAGATCCCCCCCCCCTCCTGGGAACAGACCGACCCCCCTTCCTTAACAGACTGCTTACATGGCAATAAATTACTTTTGCGCCGTATTTAGGGAAGTCAGTTAAGACAGCCTGCGCAGCAGAATGTAAAAATAACAAAGGTACAAGAAACAGCCGGAAAACAAGCCAGAGAGCAAGCAAGTAATTGATGACGTATAATGCTTTAATATAAGGAACTGCTTTTATGTATTCGGCGTTCAGTTTGGCGATAGTAATCCCCTGAACCTGTTGCTAGCAATAAAGCTGTATTCCAAGCCTGAGGTGGTCCGAGTCCTTCCTATTCTCTGGAGAAGGGTGATTTTTCTGCAACAACCCTGCACCCACCGGGACAGAAAAAGATGTGATTATTGCCTTCCTAAAAGGTTAAACTATCCAGGCAAGAAGAGGTCCTTCTCTAGATACTCCAGAGAATAGATTAGATCCTGGCCTTGTGCATGTATTGGATGCTGGCCGCGTGCATGCGTGCGTGCGTGCGTGGGGGCAAGGTATGGTTCCTTTTGATCTTTGTTGCAAAGAGAGGTAGACTGGGTTCAGACAACACGATAACCCACACTAAAGGGTGGAGTGTGGGTTGTTGTTGAACCGTGGGTTATCACATTGTCTCAACCCAGCTGTGCTAACAAGCCATGGCTTGTTAATCACGAACAACCCATGAAGAGAATCCATGGTTTGTTGTTGGGTTGTTCACCACAGTTTGTTATCTTGGCTGGGTTCAGACCCATTTTTCAACAAGCCGCAGTTCAGCGACAACCCATACTCAACCCTTGAGTGTGCATTATTGTGTTGTCTGAACCCCTATTTCATGTGGGGCTCCCTAGCTGGCTCTGCTTGTCTTCCATTGTATGTCACTTTCTCTATCTATGTGTTGTGGTTTGAGGGAAGAGTCACAAGTCCCCAATCCCAGAGACCGCAGAGCAGAGAAAGGGAGAGAGCCATCCCCTCACACACCCCTGCCACGCTGATATTGCCCAGTCCTTGCTCTATCCTATCCCTTCCTCTGATTCCCAGTCCCAAACCTGTCTGTCCCCTCCTTTCAGCCTCCACCCTACTCGCTTTCCTAATCTTCTTGCTTGGCCCCACCCTCCAGGCCTCTCACCTAGCATTCTGAATCCAAATTGTTTATTTATTATTTATTTATTTATTACATTTATACCCCACCTTTTTTCCTACAAGGAACTCAAGGCGGCTTACATAATCCTCTTCCTCCTCTCCATTTTATCCTCACAACAACCCTGTGAGGTAGGTTAGGCTGAGAGGCAGTGACTGGCGCAAAGTCACCCAGTGAGTTTCATGTTTGGATTTAATTTAATTTTTAGTTTATAGAGGTATTGATGAATGGGATAATTAATTGAAGGGCACTTTTACATTTTGGAACAGGATTGGAGGGGATTGAGAAATTAACTGATTTACCCTTGGCTTGCTTTTGGATTAGCACTCTGACAAATTTTTGAAACTCCATTTTGGTGCAAAGGTTACCATTTTAGGTGTGTGTGTGTGTGTGTGTGTGTGAGAGAGAGAGAGAGAGAGAGAGAGAGGACTCATGAAAAGAAAAAGAAAAAACCTACCAGCCGTTCTTTTTTTTTTTCCTTTCACTTTTTCACATCATTGCAAATTACTTTTAATTGAAGAAGATCTACTGATTTGGGATGATCTGGGGTGGGGTGCAAATTAATGGAAGAATGTGTTTTATTTGAGGTGGTTTGGATGAGAAATTAATTGGGTAGCTTTGCCTTCTGTGAAATTTAAATGGATCCTAGTAATTATTTCTAAATTTATATTTATCTATCTAATTTAGATATCTAATATCTAAATTTATATTTATATCTATAGATATAAATGGATATAAGCAAATTTTATGCATATTTGTGTCCTATGGCCATGGTTCTTTTACGTGCCTAGCAAAGCCCACCCACCCGAAGCTCCTGCCCTAAGTTCTGATGGCTAAATGGAACACCCCATGTGCCAAGGCAGTAAATCTCTGAACGCCAAACGCAGAGGGCAAGCACAGTCAGGTTATTTCCCCTCATGCCCTCCTTGTAAGCTTCTTACAGGCATGAAGCTGGTCACTCTTGGAATCGGGAAACGACTGGATGAGGACAGATGCCTTGCAAACTGAGTACGAGGCAAAAGTGAGCCTGACCCCTCCCCCAAAGACTGTCCCCTCTAAATAGTTTCCTCTTCTAAAAATTACCATTTGTGACCTCACATTTGCAGCAATGCTTATGTTAGGCCATGCTCTGAATTGCTCCTCTTTGCCCAAGGACAGGATTTCTCATATTTGCAGAGACAATGGGGGGTGGAACGCGGAACGCAGGCAGCTTCAGAAAGCAATGCTGCAATGCACACTTTGACCCGGGTCACACGACACGACAATCCGCGGTGGTTTAATTTACCCACAGGGGCTGTTGCTGTGGCTTGTTTTAGGATTATTTGAGGGATGTCTAACCCTCAAACAACCCCTGCCACCTGGGTTCACACAACATGACAAGCCAGTTTGCCCATGGGAGCCCGGCACAACATGATAAATTAAGCCATGGTGTGCTGTTGTGTCATGTGAACCGGGTCATTATGTCTTCACCCAGCACATAAGAAGCTTATAAGATTCACTGCCACAAGGTGTGTGGTGTTGTTTTTTAAAGGATTAGACACACTGAAATAGGTCTATCAACAGCTAACATCTCATGACAGCTAAATGGAGCATCCATGTTCAGAGGCAGTATGCCTCCAAATATTAGATGCTAGGAACAAAAAACCAAGTGAAGGTTGTTGCCCTCATGCTGTGCTTCTTTTCTTATAGGCATGGGTGGGATTTATTTATTTATTTATTTACAGTATTTGCATACCGCTCCATATCTAGACAGATTCTGGAGCGGTTACGGATACAAATGCCTTAGGGCGCAATCCTGTGCATGTTTAGACAGAAAAAAGTTCTAGAACTCCCAGCATTCTCCAGCCAGCATGGCTGTTGTAGGCTGCTGGGATTTGTAGGGATTTCTCTATTCAAACATAAACAGATTTGCATCCTTAATAAATTTATAAGATAATAGGGGAATGACACTTTTTACACAATTATGGAATGATCTCCCTGATGAGGCCCGCCTGGCACCAACATGGTTATCTTTCCTGTGTCAGGTAATACCTTCTTCTTCTTCTCCTCAGGCATTTGGCAGCTAAAATTGTTTTTAGAGATATGTGTCTCTGTGTGTTGTATGTTTATATGCTTGTATGTATATGGTTTTTATAATGTATTTTTAAAGTTTTTAATATTTGTGAACAACCCAGAGAGCATTGGCTAATGGGCGATATAGAAATGTAATAAATGAAGAACAAAAACAAACGCACTCCAGCGATGACACACCGGCATTGGTACTGGCTCTGGCTCAGCACCTCAAAAAAATATTTTTTAAAAAATCTAAGTGTCATACCAGTTGCACATGTGTGCAATTGATCTTTTAACCATTCTTTGCCACAATGATTAGTGTTGGTGTGCTGAATAAAATGGCACACTGCTTGTGACCCCTTTTCATTCAGCTCTCCTCACTGTCCGTCACCCTGCATCGCTATGTGCAGCACTAATTCCTGCCAAGCGCCCTGGGTGAGGCTTTTCGCCTTGCCCCCACTACCTGCTTCTCTCACAACAGTTGGAATGATAATCAAAAAATATTTCCCTGTAAGACGCACATTAAGCACACTATCCTATTGGGCTAGCACTAACGTACATTACGTTGTGCTAGCATAAGCTACCTCCAGTCAGGGATGGGGACTCGGACTCGACGACTCGACTCGCGAGTCCGACTGAGTCCCCCCTTTGACTCAAGTCCCACTCGAGTCCCAATTTTTTCAATGGGACTCGAGACTCGACTCGGGACTTGAGCCCAATGACTCCGCTGCCGCCGCCACCGCCACCACCGCCGCCGCCGCCGCCACTCTCGTCACCGCCGTCGCTATCTCCCTCGCCGCCACCCGCTCGCAGCTACCGCTGCCGCCATCTCACGCCATGCCGCCATCACGCCGCCGCCGCCGCCACCACACACAGCCGCCCGCGCCGGTCCCGTCATCACTTCCGGCGCGGCGGAAGTGATGCGCCGGGACCCTGCTCCAGCGCGCTTGGCCGCCGCCGCCTTAAACAGAGCGGCGGCAGCCAAGCGCGCCGGAACAGGGTCCCGGCGCGTCACTTCCGCCACGCCGGGACCCTGCTCCGGCGCGCTTGGCCGCCGCCGCTTTAAACAGAGGCATACAGTGGCATACGATGGCGGCGGCATACGATGGCGGCTGCTGCGAGTGGGTGGCGGCGAGGGAGATGGCGGTGAGCAGGAGGAGGTGGTGGCGGTGGCAAGGCGGCGGCGGCGAGGAGGCGGCGGCGGCAACTCGAGCGGCACGGAGAACACTCTGCGCCGCTCAGAAGAGCGAGATCGGGCCGCGCCGCCGCCGCGGAGAACTACAAACCCAGGGAGGGCTCGTAATGCGTCCCTGGTGTGGCAGCGGCGGCGGCAGGAGCAGGGACGAGGGAAGGACCCGCCTATGGTAAGTGGGGGCGGCGGCGGCGGCGGCCCATGGAGGGAGCAGGAGGGTCTCTGCGGGAGGAAGGGCAGCTCTTCTTCCTCTCGCGGAGACCCTCCCGCTCCCTCCATGGGCCGCCGCTTTGGGAGTGACTCGGGACTCGTGACTCAACTCGAGTCACCATTTTGGACCTTGGACTCGAGACTCGACTTGAGACTCGGGTCCAAAGACTCGGGACTCGACTCGTGACTTGAGGCCAAGGACTCTTCAACATCCCTGCCTCCAGTGCAACACCACCAATAGCGTTTTCTGGCACAATCAGTTTCCCCTATGGTACCACCCAGATGCTGCCCTATAGATCACCCTGATTGCATTGAAAGCCTCCCTTTCCCCAACACACATTTGAGGCAGTGGCTGCTGCTAGCATGAAGATTCTTTATATAACAGATTATCCATATGACAGGTGACTTTTCAGATATGTGCTTGGAGCCCCTGTCACATGGGAGCATTCCAATAGCTTCCAGGTGGCAGCGGTAAGAGAGCTTATCTGGATGTTATGAATCTCTGCAGGAATACTACTGGAGAGAATACTGCAGGAATACTACTGCAGGAATACTACTGCAGGAATACTACTGGAACATGGAATATACGGACATTGCTGGATAACATAGATAGTGAACGCCCTGAGCGTAGGACTGCTATTATTGCAAGGGAGCTGAGACGGTTTAAAATTGACATAGCAGCACTTCAAGAAACTCGAAGGGCAGGAGAAGAAAAAGGAGGTTATACCTTCTTCTGGAAAGGACTACCTGAGCAGAACCGACGAATACATGGTGTAGGCTTTGCCATCAAAAATGAACTAGTGAACTCTTTGTCAGAAGTTCCTACTGGCATTAACGAACGCCTGATAACTCTTCGATTAAAGCTCGCCAATAACCAACAGGTAACTATTTTGAGCGCTTATGCACCAACATTAGACGCTGATGATGACATCAAGGAAAGTTTTTACAGCCAGTTGGACACTCTCCTGTCAGAGATACCTAAGGAGGATAAAATTATCCTCCTGGGCGATTTTAACGCAAGAGTCGGGCGTGACTTTGATTTATGGCCAGAAACTATTGGAAAGGACAGAGTTGGTAATAGCAAGCCGAACGGTCTCTTACTTTTGTCTATATGTGCAGAGCATAATCTCACTATCACAAACACGCTCTTTCGACAAAAGAATAAGTTTAAAACATCATGGCAGCACCCACGGTCAAAGCACTGGCATCTTCTGGATTATGTAATTGTCCGTGTTAGAGATCGCCGCAATGTACTTCTTACTAGGGCCATGGTGAGTGCCGACGACTGCTGGACAGACCACCGACTAATCCGGTCCACAATGGTTATCAACATTGCTCCCCAACGTAGGCTTCAAGGAAGGAAACCAAGGCGTAAAATGAACATCCAAGTCCTTCAAGATCCTATTAAGCAAACTCGTCTTCAGTCACTTCTTAAGGAACATCTACCTACGGAACCTCCTGACAACATTGAGGACCATTGGTCTAAGCTGAAAACCTCCATTATTGCAGCTTGTGAACAAACTATTGGATATGAAACTAAGAAACATCAGGATTGGTTTGATGAAAATGACAATGAGATTAAATATATAATTGACCAAAAAAGGAAAGCCTTCCAAATATGGCAAAATGATATTAACTGCGCTGCCAAGAAAAAAACCTACGCTAGCGCAAAGGCTGAGGTCCAAAGAAGAACAAGAGAACTTAAGAACGCTTGGTGGAAAAAGAAAGCTCAAGAAATTCAACAACTTGCAGAATCTCATGATGCACGGAGCTTTTTTAAGGCCACAAGGGCCATTTATGGACCAAAAACCTATGGTACAAACCCTTTACAATCAAAAGATGGCACCAAACTCTTAAAAGACAACGAGTCTATTGCACTGCGTTGGAAAGAGCATTATTATGACCTTTTAAATCGTAAATCTAAGGTGGATAATGAGATTTTTTCGCAAATCCCGCAAAAACAAATTAAAGAGGAACTTGCAATACTCCCCACTTTGGATGAAGTAAAAAAAGCCATTAATCAAATGAAGAACAACAAAGCTAGTGGACCAGATGGGATTCCTGCTGAAATCTTTAAAGAAGGGGGCCCCGAACTTGTGCAACATCTTCATAAACTCATCGAAAAAATCTGGATAAGAGAAGAGATCCCAGAAGACTTCAGGGATGCCATAATTATCACCCTCTTTAAGAAGGGTGATAGAACAGACTGTGGAAACTATCGGGGCATTTCTCTCTTAGCAACCGCAGGTAAAATATTTGCTAGGATTCTCGCAAACCGTCTTCTATCTATTTCAGAAGAGATCCTCCCTGAAACTCAATATGGTTTCCGCCCCTCTAGAGGGACAGTAGACATGATTTTTACTGCACGTCAGCTCCAAGAAAAATGCCGGGAGCAAAATCAACCCCTTTATATGGCATTTATCGATTTGGCTAAGGCCTTTGATACTGTAGACCGTACAGCTCTCTGGACTATCCTTATGAAAATTGGATGCCCCAATAAATTTGTGAATATCTTGCGACTTCTCCATGACAACATGACGGCTATGGTCTTGGACAACAACGGCTCTCATGGTGCTCCATTTAAAGTGGGATCAGGTGTTAAACAGGGATGTGTTATTGCCCCAACATTATTTGCCATTTTCATCGCCATGGTTTTACATCTTGTCGAGGGGAAACTTCCCACCGGTGTGGGAATTATATATCGAACAGATGGAAAGCTTTTTAATCTCAGCAGGCTGAAAGCAAAAAGTAAGGTAATTACAACCTCCGTTGTGGAACTTCAGTATGCTGATGATAATGTGGGCTCCTCACATTCAGAGGATGATCTCCAAACTATCCTAAATGCTTTTGCAGAAGCATACGAAAAACTTGGTCTCCCACTTAACATCAAAAAAACCAAAGTGCTTCATCAGCAAGTGCAAGCCAATCCTTTGGTGATGCCATCTATCCAGCTTGGCGGGACAATACTGGAAAATGTCGATCATTTTCTCTATCTTGGCAGCTATCTTTCTGTTACAGCTAACATCGACAGTGAAATCCAGCATCGTCTGAGCTCCGCAAGTGCCGCATTTTCTCGAATGAAACATAGAGTGTTCGACGATCGGGATATTTGTAAGAAGACCAAAACACTGGTTTATGAAGCCATTGTATTACCAACTTTATTGTATGCCTGCGAAACATGGACTATCTATAAACGTCACTTCCACCTCCATGAAAGATTTCATCAACGTTGCCTCCGGAAAATCCTGCAAATTACTTGGGAAGATAGGCGAACAAATGTCAGTGTACTGGAAGAAGCAAAGACTACTAGCATTGAAAAAATGATCCTTCAACGCCAACTTCAGTGGACCGGTCATGTTGTTCGAATGCCTGACTGCCGTCTCCCAAAGCAGTTACTTTACTCCCAACTCAAGGATGGAAAGCGGAATATTGGTGGTCAATATAAGAGGTTTAAAGATGTTCATAAGGCTAATCTAAAAAAATGCAATATAAACATCGAAAACTGGGAAGCTCTGGCCCATGAACGATCTAAATGGAGGTTGGCCTTTCACAAAGGTTCCATGGACTTTGAAGAAGCAAGGTGAAAGGGAGAAACGTGCAAGGTGAAAGGGAGAAACGTGCTAAGCGAAAAGCGCGTCAAATGAATCCTTTACAGGACCATCTTCTATCTGATAACCTGTGTCCTCACTGTGGGAAGCTGTGTGGATCTAGAATTGGCCTCCACAGTCACTTACAGACCCATCGCTAGAGTCTACACAATCTTCTTTAGAATTTCCTCCTTTTATCCCGGAAGACAATCTTACTCGGTCACGAGTGATCACCTGATGATGACTACTGGAGATTTCATAGATCATAGAGTTGGAAGGAGCCTACAAGGCTATCGAGTCCAACCCCCTGCTCAATGCAGGAAACTAGAGGAGGGGTCTCCCATCCAAGTAATAACCAGGCCTGACCCTGCTTAGCTTTCCACACTCAGACAAGCTGAGCCAGCGTAAGCCAGAAGCCTGACATCTCTAAGGTGAGCTCTCTACCTCCAAAGCAACTTGAAGTTCTTACCACAGGATGGATTAGCACCACAGGGTGGATATCTGTGCCACAGATAGCAGGTGCTACTGATGTGGAGTTGGGGGTTGGATAATGGCTGCATCACATGGCAAGAATTTACAGAACAAGGTTTACAAGCTGGAAAGTGGAGAATTTTCCATAGCTATGTTGTTTTGGAAGGCATTCACATTAGTGATCATAATATGTAGAATAGCTCTGAGTCAGCCCTGACAGAGTGTTTATGGACATTCTGTGATATCATAGCTGTTTAGTAGCAAGGGTAGGGAGAAGTCATGCAAGTGACGGGAAGCCTACTATAATAATTCCACAATTATGGAGTGCATACTGCATATATTTATTCTGTTTTTATATTTTGACACGACTACAATGTAGATAATTCTAGAAATTGCT